>VZRQ01009977.1:1049297-1088113 GCA_013397975.1 Machaerirhynchus nigripectus
AAATGCCCAATTTTAACCTCCTCAAGGAGCTTTTCTTGCCAGACAAGCATTGAGGTTTCTGAAAAAGGGGATTATCTTGGAGTGTTTCGGGGTGGGTAACTCGGAGCACTCATCACTCCTCCAAGTTTGCCCGTGGAGCCGAGCCCTGGGAGCAGGACACGCAGGGCTTGTGCGCTGTGCCTGCCGCTCCAGAAGCAGGTTTTCCCTCCAAGGGATGTCTGAACTCCTGCTGGGAAGGGGGCCTGGCTGCCTTGGGCAGCGGGAGGTGGAGGGCAGATGGGAAATGTGTCAGCGTGTCCAGAGGCACCAACGTGTTCTGCTGCAGCTCAGGGCACTTGTGACACAGATTTGTAGAGAAACAAAGCAAGGGGAAATTAAAATTAAAAATGAGAAAATGGTTCAGGGAGATCTATGTGGTCTTTTACCAACTCATCCATAACTGGCTATTTTTGAAGAACTAGCACCATTTGGGGACTGATTCATTAGTGTGCTAATTGTTATGATAGTGGTTACTGGGCAGCCACTGAACCCTGCATTTTTCATCCTAAAACCCTTGTTTGGCAGGCTGGAACAAATGGGCTGCTGGAATCAAATGAAGGTCAATCTTGTTTTATTATTTTAAAGTCTTCCTTACAAATTGTATCTCCATTACTGTAGATTTAATGCTTGGAGCAAGAGGGACAATTCTGTGGGATGCTCAAGTCAGGAAAGGCGGGGTTTCACCTCAGGTTTAGAAGATGATGGAGCCAATTCAGAAGAAGGGTGCTAAGGAAGGTGGTGTGGACCTAAAGATCAGGAGTTGAGAAGATCAGACTTCCGGAGGGGATGATAGGAAGGGCCAGTACTTGGAAAACAGGATATAAAACTGTAGGAAAAGGGGTTTCACCAGCACTGCTGCCTGTTGATATCACTGTACCTCCCTTCTGACTGCTATCAAGGGAAATAAAAGTTCCTGGATCAGTCTCAAAGTGAATAAATAAAAAAGAAAACACACAGATCAATGTCAGAAACTTTCTGGCAGCAGTGATGCTTGTGGCATTATTGAAGGATAAGCAAAGGCACTGAGATTTCACACCTAACTTCTATTTTATTTTATCTTTCAGCAAATTCTATCAAGGAGAGGAAACCCAAACTGCTGATCCCTCCTGAATCTGCTGGCAGTAGCTCATCAGTCACTGTCATCAAGGGAGGTGTCCTGCTCCTCGAGTGTATTGCTGAAGGGCTGTGAGTAATGAAAATGCTGTGCAAACTTAATCACCTTTGGAGGGAGAAATGAGCAAAGAAAAAGGGATGTTACAAAGTACGCAAGTTGCAAACCGAACTCCTGTGCAGAGCTTTTTGTACCTGTAAAGCAGCACAGAGTACATGCACCAGTGGTGTATTGGTTATTGCTGTAGCTTGTAAACAAGTAATTAAAACCATAGCGTGGTAAGTATGGAATTTCTTTACTGTTACATTTAAAAAATTGAATTTTTTTCAGTAGCGCTACTTTTGAGATGTTGAGAAACTAAATAACATCAACATCAGCTTCTGTGCCTCGGTTCACCACCTCTAACTTTTTTTTTTCTGGTTTTGCCAATTCAGTTTTGCTTCAGTGCTCAACATTATTTAAGGTTTTCCAGGTGTGAGAGCTCAGGTTTTTAGAGCAAAGTTCTTGAGTGGTATAATACAAGACATCCTTTAAGGAAAGGTTGGGCCATTGAGGGAGAAACCATCAATCAGCTACAGCAGGAGGTGCTGGCTTAGGTGTGAATGTGAGCCTGGCTGCTGTCTGTGTCCATTCCCTAAAAGAGTTTCCACAAAAGACGTTCATTCCGTGGTGTCCTCACCAAGGACAGGATATTGAGGAACAAATCCGTGGCTGTGTAGGGTACAGTGAACCAGAATCAGCTGTATTGGTCTGATCCTACTAAATCCAGCAGCAAAGGGCCAACCTCAAACCCTGGACACTTCAGGGATCCAGGGGCAGCCACAGCTTCTCTGGGAACCTGTGCCAGAGCCTCACCACCCTCACAGGGAAGAGTTTTTTCCTAATATCCTGTCCAAACCTTCTCTTAGTTTGTAGCCATTCCCCCTTGTCCCATCACTCCAAGCCCTTTTAAATAATCTCTCTCCACCTTGATGACTCCCTTCAGTCAGTGAAAGAATTAATATGGGGAAGGGTTAAAATGGTTTTATGGTGGGAAATCAGGACAATTTAGTCCCTGTTGTAAATAACACAGGACAAAATAAAGGTAAGTAAGGAAAGGAACAGTAAATAAATGTTGAGTGCCACCCTCACAAGGAGCTGTGATTCTCTTCTCAAGCCTGTTCCTGCTGCTCCAGCTCACTCGGACACGAGCCCTGCTTTGCTCTTCCAGCTTCCCAGTTTCTGCCATGTGCCTGTCAGTGCAACAGCGGAGCTGCCACCAGAGAAACACGAGATCTGTGCACCCACTGAACCCCCAGTGAGAGCAGAGCCCCCTCTGGTTTGGCTGTGACAGAGCTTTGTGTGGAGCAGAGCCTTAAATCACCGGCCCCTCCTGCCGGACGCGGAGCTGCAGACTCTGCTTCACACGGAGATAATTCCTCTTAAAGGCTCTGCAATTACATTCCCTCCATAAAATTCCAAAGTCAGGATATTTATCTGCCTGCACATGTTTAGGGTATTTTGTTTTTCCATATGGGCTTGAAAGGGCATCGCTGGTGGAAGCTGGCAAGGAGTTGAGTTGGCATTCCCAAAAGGAGGTGAATTACTTGTCTCTGTTGGATTCACTCCAGGTATCTGCAGTGAGTTTTGCTTCCCTGTTGCAACACTTCCATGTTTAATTCACTCCCCATCAGGCAAATCTGCCAGCCCACAAAGCTCCCCCAAATCCACAGCTCTGATTTTGCAGGGTTTTCAAGGGGTTTTAATAGGGAAATCACCTTGGAAATACTTGAATATGAATTTTGATGTGCAAGAATGAATATGAGATACAAGAAGAGAAAGCCAGGAGAGTCTTTATGTCCCTTTGGAAAAAGGTAGAAAGAAAAATATTTTTGTTTCACTCAAAATTTTCCAGGAAACTTTTGAAAATTCATTTCTGAACAAAAAGGGTATTTTTTTTTAAGCAGTCACTTTTGAAAGAGCACAGAGTACTCCTTTGTCTTGTCACTAAGCACATCTTTTCATTGAAATCCTTCAAACATGCAACTTTTAGAACCAAATGTTATTTTCGTTTGCTAAAATGCCCTTTTTCAGCAGAAAAATGATCAGCTTTGCCTACATCTCTGCCAATCCATGCTGCCAAATGTCCACAGAGCATGGAAGCGGATTTCAAGGAACTCAGATCAGGGGCACCCGACTGCAAACCAGGGAATTAAGGACATTTCCAATCTGTCATTTTTCGAAGATGTATACCCTGAGCAGTGGCAGTGTCAGGAGGGCGGTGCCTGGGGTGCAGCACAGGGCTGGCTTTGGGACAAGAGCGGGACGAGGAGGGAAAAATGGGAAGTTTGCAGGGCCGTGCTCAGAGCTGGTGGAACACCCGAATTCCTGGGTACCTGGGGCTCTGTGCCTCCTGCCTGGGCACTGAGCCACAGGGACAGATGGGCACGGGAGGAGGCAGCTCTGGCGCTGTGGCCGAGCGTCCTGTGCGGTGTCGGGGTCGCCGAGCCCGGCTGGGGACGTGCAGACATCTGTCCCCACTTCTGTGTCACCGCCGGCGCTTTCCAAGGCTTCGAAGAGCATTTCGGCCACCTCCAAGGGGCAGGCAGGGAGGGAGGCACTGCAATGAAGTCTGGCCCTCCTTGCCTGTCCTCAGGTGCCCTTTTGGAGCGGGATGGAACGAGCTCCAACCCCTTTCCCACTGTCCATGCCAAGACACGTCCAAGGAATGCAGCCTCGTGCTTTGCCCTGGTGAAAATGCCACTCACAGGGGTTCTGAGATCAAGGAGCAGTAGAGCAGCTGTATAGTATAACCCTTAGGTAGTCCTAGAGTTTTAAAAGGGCTCAAAATCCTCTAAAAACCACCTGCCAAACCCCACACGTGAACTCCAGCAGCTCTGCCATGAGAAGCATCACAGCACTCAACTCAAAATCTTCTTTTTTTCCCTTTGTTCTCAGCCCAACTCCTCATCTGAGCTGGGTCAAGGTCACTGGGAACATGCCTAAGGATGAGCCAGAGACAGAGAATTTCGGGAAGATCCTGAAGATCGAGCAAGTGACGGCAGCTGATGAGGGGACGTACCAGTGCACGGCCAGCAACCCCATGGGCAGGGCCAGGCACGAGTTCCACGTGCACGTGGAAGGTGCTCAGTACTCTTTACTAAAATTATTGTTTTGGGACAAAAAGGTGGGAAAAGGGAAGTGAAGGAGGCCCTTTGTTAATATGACTCAGGCAACTCCATCAGTATATGCCGGCCTCCGGAATCGGGGAAGGTTTGCACAAAGTAGCACCTCTAAAACAAACAAAATACATATAAATAATGCTTTTTTTTTTTTCCCCTGAACCATGAAAGCCTTACAAAGCAGTGGAAAATATAAATATGTGAGCAGGTTCAATACTCTAAAGATGGGAGGGAGCCAAGCAGAGATATTGATGAAATGTCTTGTACTAAGCTGAATGTCAGACAAAAAGATCTAATTATTCTATTTGCTTGTTAAAACTGTGAAAATGGCCATACTGGGCTGGATCAGAGGAGCATTTAGCTCAAGTCCTTTCCTTTGGTTTCCACCAAAAGTGAATTCTAGGGAGGGCTGTGACTGTTCAGTGAGCAGACAAGGTACCAGCCCTTGCCTGCTTCACCTGTTCCTTTGCTGTGATTTTTGTATAGGCACAGCCTGAGCTGAGAGTGTTTTCTATAATTGCTGAAAGTATCGTAAAACCTGTGAAACAAAGTAAAAAAGTGCTTTCTACTATTTTTTAGCAGTTAAAAAAATGGAAATATGACCCTTTTTGTCACCCCACTGAGTATGCAAGGCTCCTTTCTCCCTTCTCCCCAAACCCTGAGGTGTGCAGCAGGTGGAGATGCCCTTTCCTGGCATCCAGGCAGAGCTCTGAGGAGTCCTGCAGAGCCAGAAACTCTCCCTGCCACTTTCTCTGTGGAAAATGCAAATCCTGAGGCCCAGGTGAAAAACTTGCTGAAAACGCTCCAACCCCTGCTCTGCACTTAAAATATAAAATAAATCCCTGGCAGTTTTACCCTGTTAGAAACTTCCAGCTGCTTCATTTTCACCTGGGCTCCTCATCCCTCCGTGGTCACCGGATTCCAGATGGGAGAAGAGCACTTGGAGCTGCCTGCTCTGTGTTTGCTCATCAGCTGAGGAAAAGCTTTTCCTCCCAGTGGCTGACGAATCCTCTCCATTCACTGCACCCAACCTTGTCCCTTGCCCTCCTCTTTCCCTTGCTGGGAGTGTGGCAGAGGAGGATCCCAGGGCATGGCAAGTTCTCAGCTGCGATGGAGGGGAAGTGCTGACTCCTAGAAATCCTTCCAGATGGTTTGGAGCATCTCTGCTGTAGCAGAATATTTTAACAATCTGGCTATGATTTTCTCGGCTGCAAAAATCGATTCCTTCAAAGAAATTGCAGGAGCTGCAAAAACTAAAATACCAGAGAAATAGCATTAATTTAGAATATTGACCTTCTTCTCCCACAATCTCCAGAGGAAGGAAAACTTCCTGGCAAGTTGTTATTCCTGCTTATTAACAAACAAGTGCTCAGAAAAAGGGAAAAGAAGGAAATCATCCCACTCCAGCCATCGCAATGTAAAAAACGCTTTTGCAATTGCTATTAAATCCACTTTCCATGTGTGTAACTAACGGTGGCTCCTGTCACCAGCAGGGATTCTTCCCATTAGGAGTCACCTCACATCCGAGGTATCAAGGTAAAACTGAGCCCAAACACTGTTGTCTTCCACAATTTCTGAGCGGCAAATGTCGCTGTCATTAATCAGAGATGGACACGCTCATCATTCTTGCAGGAGCTCCTGTGAGCACACTCAAGGGCACATCCCGAGCTCTGCAATGAGCATTAATTTCTGGGGGCTTCAGGGAGCTCGTGCTGACGTGCGGCTCCCTCACACCTGACAGGTTCCTCTCCCAGGATGCATGCAGGGAGAAGAAAATTAAATATGGAAGAAGAATCAGCTGTTATTAACCTCCAGCCATCCTTGATGGAGTGCTGGGGTGTAAATCAGGGTTCTTCTGTCACTATGCCACGTTTTCTGTTCTTCTTTCTGGTATTTGAGGTTCTCAAACCAACAACCTCCCCCTTCTAAATACCAGTTTTAATGATATTTGCATGCAGCCCACTTGCTAATCCTGGCGAGTCTGAGGGCAAAGATTCAGGCAGTCATTACCGAGCATACGAAAATATTCAGCAAGCAAATTGCTTGACTGTTTGAGCATTTTAATCTCTCTTTGCAAGGGAAGATGTAGCCTGGAATACCTGAGCAGACACGAAAACCCCACTGTTGTTATTAAAATGAGAGAGAATTATTAAAAAAAGAAACAGCAAAGCAGGCCCACAAATTGTTTTGACTTCAAATGTTTATTTGGTTATTGTTTGTAGTTCACCAAACCCAACAGAAAATGTACATGTAACCTCAAAATCTTGCAGGATCATAATGATCTGAAGTTACTTTGATCTCGATTGAGCCTCCTAGGTGGGGTTTAATAGAAAAAATTGTTACAATATAATGATTAATTATAGTAATGATGTAATAGCTAAAGGCCTTTGCAGTTATGTCTCGTAATACTTTTATTACTCAGCCAGAGAAAAAGAAAAGAGATGAGATTAATGGGAGGCAGAAGCAGAAGTGGGTGTTTTAATCAGGCTCCAACTTTCTGTTTCACTGGGAAGTCGCTCCAGCAGGGCTGCAGAGCCCAAGGTGGGAACAGCAGCAGCTGGAGTGGGATGGATCCCCAGCCTCTGGGAAGATGTGGGGGGAATTGAAACGCACTTGACAAACTGGGGAAGTGGTGTGGGATAAAAAGGACAGGCTTCAGTAAGCACAAGTGCAGAGCAGTTCTCACCAGGCAGCACTAATTGGCTTTATCAGCACAGGCTGGGAAATGCCCGGTTGGGTTTATCAGGAGAATCCACTGTGTGGCACAAGGGACAGCACTGGGAAGTGTTAGTCTGGCAGAAAAGGCAAAAATCAGCCTGGAAAACAGAAAGAAAAGTGTTGTTGTCAGAGACTGCTGAGAGCTGAGAAGGCCTCGCCTAAGGTAACCAGGTTTACATCATGCACTTCTTCAGGAAAGGTCAGGAGAAGGCAGTGGGGGTGGTCACAGAGCTCAAAATCCTGGTATTTGAGGGAAAAATTATGGATACCTTTAATTTAGGAAAAATTACATCTGGGGAATGCACAACAGCCTGCAGAGGAATGGAAGTTTCTCCACAAAGTTCCCTGGGGATGATGGAAGACGGGAGAATTGAGCTGCAAGAGGGCAGAAGCTGGTTAGATGCCCTAAATTTGTTCTGCTCATGGGGAAAACAGAGTGGGAGAGGCTGAGGGGAAGGTTTGGATCCTCTGTGGGTATTTTAGGTGCAGATGATCCTGCTCTGCTGCAGAAGGATGCAGGAGATGCCCATTTTAGATCCCTTTCATTTCTGGATCTGTCAGTATTTCCCATAAAGACATAAATCAATCAGGAGGCACAAACTGGTAACTCTTACCAGGAAGAATAAATGATGAAGTGAAATATTTGCCCTTCCAAATTAACTATTTGATTATTCAAGCCCTGGATATTGCAGTTGCTAAAAAATATGTGTATATTTTGTTGTATTTTGTATACTTTCAGTGGTGTAGCACCTCTGCCACGTGGAAAAGAGGTTCCTCAGCCTTGCTGTGAAATTGCATTTCACACCTTGCAAAAATCTCATTGCCTCTGACTTCACAGCCTCATCGCTTCCTTGGAGCACCCCCAGCAATTCCAGTGCTGAGAAAGGAAAGCAGTGACATCAAATATCAGCTCACACTTCCAGAGTGTGGGCACGGGCGGAGATAGGAAGGGATCTTTCAGGTGGTTTTTACTCAGCCTGTGCCCGGTGTCTCCAAAACAAGGAATATCCTGTCTCAGGTACTGAGTTTGTGGCAGACTTAGAGGAGAAATTCCAAACCAACAATTCAATCAGGACTGCCACAGACCTTTTCACCTCCATGCCTCTGACTCATCTTTTCCTGATGAAACCGTGATGTATATGAGAGAGAAGGAAAAAGATCTGCAAAACCAAAATGCTCTGATGTTTGCAGAGTTTTCCCCTGGAGCCAAATACCAGGAAGCTTAACAGATGTGGTCATGCCACCGTGGGATAGGAGGTAGCACTGAGTGAGGATGGGGGTAGAAGAATCCCTGCTGTGTGAAGGAAATGAGATGATTTTATAATTTTAAATAAGCTTTAGTGTCTTCAATTTGACTTCAGTCTTTCTGTGTTGGTTAAACCATTCCTGGGTGCTCTCCTTGTGGGAATGCTCGTCTGGGTGTGGAAGCGCATCACACTTTAGGGGTGTTTATTTTAAATATCTGTGTGGATGGGAGCAGTGATGTTTTGGTTTAGCGTATCTCACTGATAACATCTGCTGATGTATTACCAGGCAACAGCTCTGTTCATCTTCAAAGCATTTTCTGAGCATTAACTAATGAATCCTCACGTTTTCCCTACATTAGCTCATCTTTTCTAATAGGGATAGAGCCCCAGTGAGCTGCCCAGCACTTGCAGAAGAGGCAGTATCAGGTTTGGTGTTAAAATCTCTAAGTTCAGTGCCTTTCAAGGGGAAATGATGAATTCAAGGCTGTGTTTCGGGTTGAGGCTGCCCACTGAAGGCTCAGGGACCTGCGTTCAGTCAGTAAATTAAGCATTTACGAGATAAATTCTCTTTTTCCCCGCTTCAGCTCCCTTCCCTCTTTATGGATGTGTTTTCCCAACGAGGTTTGGGTACCTGATGCTCAGGGGCTGCTCTGCAGAGGAGTTTTCCCAGAGCTTCCCTGGAATAGCTGGGAGAGCACAGGGAATGCAGCAGCACATGGCTGCTCCTCTACCACCACCCTGTGGGCACCCAAACCTCTCATCCCCAGCCAGAAGAGAATGTTTTACCATTCCTGAACGTGTGACGGATCGGCCTCTGCTCCGAACACACGATGGAAGAACAGGAAATGGAGATGATGGTGCATTTCCTCAGCACGGGGAGAGGGGCAGGTGGATCAGTCCTGTCCCGGAGCTCTGTCAGCTCCCAGCAAAGGCGGTGGGAGCCACTTGCTCGTGCTTAGGGAGGGGGATTCGAGCTGGTTTGATGTTTACATCTTGTTTGCCGTGCTGAAATAGTCTCACCTTAATTCATAAATCACACGCGCGTCCCCGAGGGAACGCCGACCCTCTCCCTCCTTCCCAGCCTCTCACCTCCCGTGGGCGTTGGTTTTCTGCTGGGATAAACACTGCCCGTCCCCCCACCCTGCCTGACACCGCGCCGATTGGAGTGCGCTGGTGCGGATTTTAGCTTTCCCGACGTCGGGAATGGAAGGAATCCAGCTCAGGCGCGGGATGGGCTGCGGGGAGCGGCTGGGAAGTGCTGGCGGCGGTCGCCACCTGCTGGGGGCCGCCGGCAGCGGCAGCGGCAGCGGAGCCGCGCTCTGGGCGGCGGCTGACCCCTGCTCTGTCCCTTCCCCCAGAGCCTCCACAGTGGCTCAAGAAGCCCGAAGGAGGGGTCTACAGCGTGGGGACCAACCTGGTGCTGCTGTGCGAGGCCATCGGGAACCCCGAGCCCAGCATCCAGTGGAAGCTCAACGGGATGCCCATCGATGGTAGGTGCGGGGGCCGGTGGGCTCCTCCGGGCCGTGTCCAGGTGGGACGTGCCTGTGTGGCACCCGGTGTGAGGGGACCCACGAGTCCCAGCGCACTGAGTGGTGTCTGCTTCGGCACCTCTTTAGATATGCATTCATGTTTACTTAGTGAAGTTAACGTTTAACTGTCCTCTGGAAGAGGGTGGGGTGGACACTGCGTGGTGTGGAGCATGGGTACCTTTGAGGTGCTGCCTCTGCCTCACCCGTAACTCTCCCATCTTTTGGGGATCTGTGACAGCTTGAGGGCTCCTTTGTGCTTCTGAGTAAGCCCAAGTGGCTGGAGAGTACAGATGTAGCACTATTATTGTTGCTATTATCGTTTTAGAAAGTCTCTGTGGGGAATTTACTGGACTTTGGTGCTCTGGAGCACTTTCCTCAGGCCATAGGACTGCTGGCAAAGGCAGAGCCCTGGGACTCACCAGCTGTTGGGCAGGGTCGTGGTCTGATCCTCAAGATGTGCTTTCCTTTGGCTTCCACGCAGTGAGGAGAGCCTGGGAACTCCCCAGCCACGGCGTTCCTCCAGCTCCTGACACATTCTGTTGTTTTCCAGGCAGGACCTTCCGAGGGAGGATCTCCACCAGGGAGATCAGCCTGACCAACCTGCAGCTGCAGGACAGCGCCGTGTTCCAGTGCGAGGCCACCAACAAGCACGGCACCATCCTGGCCAGCGCCAACGTCAACGTCCTCAGTGAGTCCCCCGGGCTGTCCCCTCCCAGAGATCGCATCCAGCAACCCCAGGCTGAATCCTCAGAGCAGCTTGGGGCTTGTCACCATCTCATGTTTCCTTTGGACTGGCCCCAGATTTTAAGAACTGTTGTCCAAGTTTATGCAACAAGTCTTACCGTGGGCAGTGTTATGTGTTTAGCACAGACACTCCTGAGCTTTGATGCATTTTGGAAACGTGGTTGTGGTTGGGCTCAAAAACATGGGTTCAAATGTAGTGAACCCACCGGGGACTGAGTTGTGACCACAACTCTGGTTTTGAATTATTAAGGGTATTTTAAGTGTATTTTTAGTCTTTGATTTCAGTTGTGATGCTCAGTCTATTCTTTGAAGAAAGGGAGTGAGGGGAATTTATTTAATACAAAGCATCTCTGGAGGCAGCAGAACTGAGTCTATTTTCTCTCCTGGATGTTGCAATTTCTGACATGTCCAGCAGTAAACCCCCGATATCTCTGTCAGTGAAGCTTCTGAGAGCTCAGCTGCTCAGTGCAACTCAAAGAGCTGTGAAATTCCCGTTAAACCCCTCAGACTCCCTCATGCTGGAAAAGGGGATGATGCAGGGGCAGTATTTACATTCCCAGTTCTGAAATGCAGTGTGCTCACCTTGCGTTCCCTCCTGCAGACATTGCCCCCCTGATACTGACCTCAGATGGGGAAAACTACGCCACGGTGGTGGGTTACAGCGCCTTCCTGCACTGTGACATCTTTGCCTCGCCTGCAGCAGATGTCAGATGGTAAGATACTGGGAGCTGGGGCTTTTTCCATGTGAAACAAGTTCCTACAGGCTCCCTCGACTTCGAAAAGTCTGCTAGTTATTAATTCTATGGAGTTAAGAATAGATATTTGTAACAAAACCGTATATAATGTAAGTTTTCTTTGTTCAAATGCACTTTTAAGAATTCTGAAGAACTGGTTTGGAAAAAATAGAGTTCCTGGAAGGCCCCAGTACCTGTGTGAGACGAGTGCCAGGCTATATGTTAAGCAAAGCCATGCTGTTTGTAGCCAAATCCTGCTGTAGCTTCATCAGTTTAATGCTGGCAACTCTTCAAGTTTGGACATATTGAGGTGGAAATGCAGTGACTTACAGAACGCATTTACCTGGACATGCTTCCATGGGGTTGGAAATCACAGGACTGTCATTGCAGGTGACAGGTGCAATAAAATGGCAGGTGGCAGCTGTAGATTAAAGACAGAGCATTTTAAAGACCTTTTTAGTCACTGTGGGTTTGGTGTGCAGGACTTGAGTCCCTTTATGATATGCTGCACGTGGGTGAAGTGTCTCACTAATCCTGACTTTAAATGCTCAGGGGCAAAGCTGAGTCCCCAGAATTCTCCTGCAATAACCCCTAACCATGAAATAACACTTCCTGCAGCAACCCAGACCTGTTTTTATCATCTTTAGGACGAAGGATGACAGCATAGAGCCCCTTTCAACATTCCGCTATGAGTTAAACAGGAACGGCACCCTAGAGATCAGGGACACGAAGAAGGAGGATTCGGGATCCTACGCCTGCTGGGCTGCAAATTCTGTGGGGAAAAGAGCAATCACTGCCAATCTGGATATAAGGGGTGAGGTCTCACTTGTGGACAGAAAAAAAATTCACAGCTGCTAAGGCTTTGTGTCTGCAGTTCTTCAGGAAGTATGTAATGAGTAAATATTCAGTCAAGGTACAGATTTATTCTGTGAATTTAGGAATTCTCTGGGTATTATGACCTGAAGCTGTGGCAGTGCTCATACATACGTAGCCTTTAAAATAGTCCCAACTTTTCAGCTGGATTTCTCCATGCTCACACATGGTGCTCACATTCTACTGGGTGCTTGCAGAAGCTGCATAAACCACCACAAATGTGCAGTTTACACATCCATCAGCTCCACTCTCCTGAAAGGATTGTCCCTCCCTTTTGTCACTGGCCCTGTTACGCTCAGACCAGGTTCTTGGCTGACCCTTGGGAGCCCTCCCTGTGCTCCTGGGCTTGGTGGGGTCCTTGTTGATCCAGATGTGTTCCTGCTTCTCCCTCACCTGTGGGATTCCCCCTTCCCTAAAATTCCTTCCCATCTGCTGATCAGAAGGCACACCCCGAACTGGATTAAATCCCACAGTGGACACCAGGCACATTGCAGTCTGCTGCCGGTTTAAGGACTTTGCACTGGGCTTTTTCCTGTTTGTTGATAAATATTTTTAAATAGAGCCAAAACAAAATTACTCGTGTTTACTTATAAATTTTAGAACCACCCCTTGCGCTGCAGCTCTGTTTGAAGGGATTTGTGTGGTTGCTTGGCAGGAGGGGCTTTCCCTGGAGGGTGTGATGGCCGTGGGCAGCTCCTGTTGAGCACACAGGTGGCATTTAGTGGGTTTTCTACAAATTTACTTGGGATTTAGGGCTTGCCAATTAAAAAACCCCTTAAATACTCAATTAGCAAAGTCCTCTCAAGTGCCCTCTGATGTAGGTTTGCTGTGACAAACTTGAGGAAAAAGCCCAGTCTTTATGTCCCATTTCCACCCACTCCCTTAGCTTTGTGAATTTTACAGTGATAATAAACATGAAAATGTACAATGAAATTCTCACAGAGCAACATTTCACTGCAGAAATAAATTCAGCTAAGTGCTTTCTTCTTACTTATTCATCTGTTTCTGCATTCACATTACAGTCAATTAAAAGAACAAACTTGATTGCAATAATTTTTTCTCACTTGACTTTAATAAGCTTGTAATTTTTCTTGGATCATTGCCAAAGCTTATTTCAAATGGCAGTTAGACATAAAAATCATGTTCAAGCCCTTTTTTTTATCATCCATTTCATGACAGGCTGCTAACAAGGATTTTCACCTGTAATTTTTTTTTTTTGTGTGTGTGGATTTTTTGGTGTTTTTTTTTTTTTTCTGGAGCCCTTTGCTTTGGAGCTTTTGAAACTAAAAAATGTTTCAAGATAAAAAATTGTTTCAAGATAAAAAAAAAGTTTCAAGACTAAAAAAATTAAACCCTGGCAAATATCCATTTCGAACCCCACCATCCTTCGCTTCAAATGTTTGTATATATAACAAAAAAAAAAGACAAGATTGTTGCTCCTGAGGTTGATGTGTATAGATGAAGCGCTTGGTGAAAATTTGATGTAATAGCCCCTCTCTCTCCTAATCAAAGTGTTTTTCTGTGATCAATCAGATGCTACAAAACTCGTTGTTACTCCGAAGAACCCCCGAGTGCTGAAATCACATTCAATCTTATTGAAATGCGAGGCTGAGTATGATTCCCACTTGAAACACAGTTTTAAATTATCCTGGAGGAAGGATGGAGATGAGCTGCCAGTCAACAGCACGGAGGGTGGCAGGTGAGTGGGGAAGGAACAAGGCTGTTCTTGATCTCAGCTGAATAATCTGATGTGGTGCTGGAGCAGGAGTTTCATTAAACATGAGCCTTAATAGCTTGAAATGCAAATTTATGTCTGCAAAGGATTCTTCATGCGATACGTGAAGAGATCTGCATTTTATGCACAACTAAATATAAATGCAGCACTGTGAGTTTCCAGCCAAATGGTTTTGGAGTTTATTCTCTCACTCACCATCACAGCAGAATATAAAGTTATATATTTATATATATATGTATATATATATATAATACGTGTATGTATTTTTTTATATGTAACATGGATGTTGGCCCAACCCACAAACACAGCCCTGACCCCAGTGCAGTTTGTTCCTCCACTTCAGTGGAGCAAGTATTTTCTTAGTTTGCACTTATTTGGCCAAGACAAAGTCTTTGTAATGTTGAAGTGATGCAAAACAGGTTTCAGGGATTCTGCCTAAGATAATCCAGAGGGAAAAGCGATGAGTGTTTCCTGCACGTGAGTTTGGAACTTTAAAGTCCAGGCTGGTTTTCGCCCTATTTTTGGGTTTCCATTGACCTCAAGGGGCTGGAGCTCAGCCTTTATTCCATAGGAGGGGTCCCACAGGGGCAATCAGATGTCTTTATTAATTACCTCAGGAGAGAGATGGTTTCCTAAATGCTGCAGTGCTGGAGAGACTGAAAATCCAGCTGAGCCCTTGTAGGGAGGGGAGGCAGTGCCAAGGAAGCGCCATGTCTGCCACAGAGGCCATCTCCTTGGATTCATGGCAGCTTCCCCCAGGGTTTGGACATGGCACAAGTGCCTTGGGAATGCTCAGTTTCCCTCAACCTTTTCAAAAATTCCATCATAAACCCCATATATTTGTCTCAATAGCGACGTGCCAAAATCCTGCGTCCCAGCCACTCATCCAGTGCATCTCAGCGTGGTTCTTCTCAGAGCAGGATTGACAGGTCAGCCTCCAGCCACGGAGGCTAAACTGCCACAAAACACACATAATAGTCCTTGGCACAGGGTAGAACAGAGCCACAATTACATTTTAGTGTAACAGGCCCGGTGTGCAACTATTGAAAATGTCCAGTACCAAGTTTTTCAGAGAACAACATCTCTCTCTCTCATATTTATCTTACAGATTTTCTCATCCTTATTATCTTTGTTTTTTTGGCCCTGCAGGATAATCCTGGACAGGGATACCCTGTTCATATCCAGCGTGCTCCTGGAGGATCAGGGAGTTTACACGTGCGTGGCCAGCACCGCCCTGGACGCTGCCCAGGCCGAGGCGCAGCTCATCGTTCTGGGTAAGGTCGATTTTCCCACTGTGGAAACAGCTCCTTGCAGCAGGAATTGCCACTGCAGCACTTCTGCTTCTTTGCTTCTTTTCACAGAGCCTCAATAACCCAATTTCACAGAACCTCTCACACCTTAACCTCAGCTCTGCTGTCCCTTATCTCCGGGAACGGCGATGCTGACACAAACTCGATTTATTTTCATCTTTGTTGTAGTAAGATGAGGCAGTATTTTTGCCTCAGTTCGGTGGCTGCAGGCATTGCCCAGGCTGGAAGGTGTAAGAGCATATTAAGAATGGCTCTGCTGCTGCTTTGGAGTCCTTGGTCAGTCCTTCACCCCACTTTGCTGGGGGTTTGCACAAGAATTGGCCAATTTTTTGAAGGCCATCAGGCCAGTATTTGGATGTGCAGCTCCTCAGAAGATGAGTGAGTTAAACACCTAAACAGATTCATTGGCTCTGTGGACCTGAGCGTAAGTGATTGTCCAGGGGCAAAGAGCAGAGAAGAACCTTGACCCCCTGTGGTCTGAAGCTTGACCTTGTGTGAGCATCCTCACAACCTGCATCCCTCGCTGAAGGACCGCTTGGAATTACGAGGATGAACTTGTGGAGTGCTGTGCACCCACGGCACCCAAGAGCAGCAGCCAGCAGCCAAAATTCTGCTTTGTGGTCACAATTTTGGCCAGCCTGGCCTAGGGGAAGGTGTCCCTGCCTATGCCAGGGGGCTGGAATTAGATAATCCTCAAGGTTCCTTCCAGCCCAAACCATTCTGTGCCTTTTTGCTTCTCTAACGGCTTTGCGTCATTTTAATTACATTTATTTGTGCTTCATGTTACATTTTTATTTATTTCTGGCAGTGATTGCAGCAAGGAATAAGTCAATCTGCCCTTCAAGATGTTTTTCCACTTTAAAAGAGTGATATTTTTCAGTAAATAGTAAATTAGGAAGATGCTGTGCACATTATTTATGGTGCTGTGTCCTTCAGTGCTGTATAACTCAAAATGTTTGTAGACTATTCATTACTTCACTTATGAAAATTTCATAAAGCACTTTATTCCTTTTTAAAAAGGTGGTTTGCAGAAGAAGAAAAACAGTTTTGTGCTCTTTTCCCTTGTTTATTGTATATGAGAAAGGTCTGGGTGAATTACAACATATTTTATTTTCCAAGTGAAAAATTCAGGTTTTTGCAATCAAGGACTTGTGGGATGACTGGAGAACTAAATATGGCACAGATGGGGACATCAGAATAGGGGCAACCAAGAGTAAAATAAATATTCAGTTAGACTAATTCTAAGTATTTGTTGTGTTTTCAATTAACAGGTAGAGGGCTGAGTACCTTTAATATGCACCATCACCAGCTTTAAATTAATATATAGAATTTTAACCAGCTATGCCCCAAGGATAGAACAGTAAAATACCTGTAGATTAAACTGTGCTTTCCTGATTTGCCCCAGAACAAGAGAAATAGGGAAAGAAATTCAAAGAAAAGGAGAAGAAATGCAAATATAAACTTTTTAACTTCTTGATGTACCCTGAGATGAAAACTCAGTATTATAATTTAAAAAAAAATCAGTACAAAGACAGTGAATTTGTTTCACAGCGACAAAGACGGTGTTGGTGGTGGAAGACACTGGTTTTTCTCTAAGAAATTACATTATCAGCTGAAATTTTAGCTGGGACAGCATGGGTTGAGCTGGCAGGTAGTGAATTTCCCAGTTTCCTATTGACATAGCTCCCCATGGCTGGGATAAGGAATGTTCTCCTTCCACTCCTACCCTCAGAGGCCAAGCTCAGTAACTGCCAGGGCTGAGTCACCTTCTCCCACTCGGCCGTGTCCCAGGGTGAATCCCAGTGACGCTGACACAGCATCCTGCTCGGAGCAGTGTCGATATCCATTAGTGATTAAAGAGATCTTGGGGCTGATCTGGAAAGAAAAACCTGTTGCTGCAAGCACAGCAATGAGGGTGGAGGGAGATGAATTCGAGAAGGGTGCTGTGCTTACAAGGGAAAAATCAGCACCAGAAGGTTCAGGATCTTTCAAAGCAATTCCCATTTTCCACGGTCTGTCCATCTTGAAATCAGCAGGTGTTTCACTACCTGACTGTGTTGTTCCAACCCTCTGGAAAATGCCGGGACAAACAGAAACACCTTGTTTCACTCCTGACACTTCTTTATTTCTCAGATGTTCCTGACCCACCAGAAGACCTCCAGCTCTCGGAAAACCAAACCCGGAGCGTTCGACTCTCCTGGAAAGCTGGGGCCAGCCATAACAGCCCTGTTAATGGTAGGAAGGGGTTTTTAGCATAATGTTTAGTGCTGTTCAGAATTCTGGCACATCCTGGCTGTCACAGGACACAAACCCTGCTGATGGCCAGATTTAATCGCTTTAACTATGACGGTTCATTTGTTGTAAGTTCATTTCCACCCGCGCTGCTCCTAAGTTGGTTTTTAACTTTTTTCCTTTGTTTTTTTGTCTCTTTTCTTACCCAGAGTCGATTATAGAGTTTGAGGAGAACCTCTTGGAGCCGGGGAGGTGGCAGGAGCTCAGCAGAGTGCCAGGGAATGACACCACAGCCCTGCTGTCCCTGGCCCCGTATGTGAATTACCAGTTCCGTGTGGTGTCCGTGAACGCCGTGGGCAGGAGCCAGCCCAGCCAGCCATCCCCGCGCTATGCAACCCCTCCAGCTGGTAAACCTGCATCTGGTTTCCTAAATACTACAATTTTAGTGGCCTTTTTGGAAATATCTGTGCCCTCCTGTGCTCCAGAGGGCGTGAAGAAATCAGGGTTGCTTACACTACTCATGTGCCAGCCCCAGGGATTATTAAAAGTAGGAGTTACCCCCAGCTGGTTCAGTGGACTGGAATAATTTTGGTGGGGCAGGTGACCATTTAAATTGACTGCATTAACTAAAGTAGTGCATTTTCAGAGAGATAAAATCAGCTGGAGGATGTCTCGTGACAAGCCATATTCTGGTATTACAGATATTAATGAGATGGGAACGCTGCTGGGATGAATTCTGCAGTGACTGGTAAAAAAGAGCAGCCCAGCGGTTGCACATCGAACGTCCAGGTGTTGTTTTGAGCATTTGATGTGCAGTTAGAACAAATGTAAATTTTAATGACCCAGCTTGGTGTGCTGCATAAAATTCCTGAGGATGCCAAAGGGAGGAGTCCACACCTCTGGGTTTTCCTACACCTCCAGCACCCCACTCTGCTGATTTTCCACCCTTTGCAGCCCTCCATGGAGAAGAAGTTCCTGGAGAAGGGCTGGGTTTGCAGGGAGACTTTCAGGAGCATTGAGCTTGTCAAAAATCTCCTTTTACAGAGCCTTCACTGGGGCAGAAAATATTATCTCCCTGAAAGTCATTTTAGAGGCCAACTGTTCAGCACAGCATTTGCATTCCTTGGCATTTCTCTCTCTTATTTTCCCCATTTACTCCAATTTCAGGTCCCTCTTCAGCTTTTCAGCTGCTCGTGTCCCTTTAATGATGCACCTTCTGTTTGCTATCCCCACAGGGAGAAAAATCTCTCCCTCATAATCCCCCTACATCTGGTGCTTTCAAATCCAAAAGTCACAGTTCCATGTTAGCTGGTGGCTCCAACCAACAGGGGCACTTAGGAATCCAAACTGCATAAACGCCGTGTCTGGGCCCCATCAGCTTTGCTGATCCAAGTAATTCATCTCATGAATGTTTTTTGTTTAAGTGCCTGTCACTAATAGGGGGATATCACACCTTTCTTGGCATTTAAAAGTAAAGGCAAATAAATGGGATGTGCAAACTAACCCTGTCACCTGTGTGGTTTCAGCTCCAGATAAAAACCCAGAGAACATCCGAATTGAAGCTTCTGAACCCAATGAAATGGTGATGAAATGGGAGGTAAGGCAAGACTAGCAAATCCTATAGGAACAATCCTTTATTCTTCTGAAAGGTGAATTTGGCTTAAATGTATTCTGGATTTTCACCCCCACCATCATTTTTGTTTCAAAAGACTGGTTTTTATGTCTGACTTCACAGGATATTAAATAAATATGGAAGTCCTGCAAAGCAATGTGAGAATTTCCTAAAATTTGCTCTTCTCTGCTTCTTGTATGCAAGAAACTGCTTCAAATCATTGTGGTCTTACCCTGCTCTGCAATTAAAATTACCAGGCCCAGGGAAGGGAGGGGTGGCTCATGGCCTCTGCCCTTCCAGCCTGGAGGTTTGAAAACGCCACAGATCCCTTGTCCAAGAGGATGTGAGCTTGAATTTTTACACCAAGAACTAAAGGAATGTGGATAAACCTCCAAAGCCTGTGATGTGCATCAAAGGAATTATGTAAAAGTCTTGAGAATGGTTTCCAGACTTCAGATTTCCTGGGTTTTAAGCCTCGAGCTTCTGTGCCAGGAGTTGAGTTATGTATTCCTTCATTTAGCACAAATATCCACAACTGTGGAAGGAAGCAGATTTTTGTTGGGGCTGGAATTACACACAATTTGCATGAGATTTACTCCTCAGTCTGCTTCTCCCAGCGAAGAACAACACATGTTCCCCCTGTGTGGACTCATGGTTTGGGGTATAATTGCATCCAAAGGGAGATCGGCCTCAAGATCCACGGACTTGGATTTGAATGGGATTTCTAGCTCAGGGTAAGGGAGACAGTCCTGCCTCTCAGAAAAGGTTGGACTTGACCTTGGAGGTCTTTTCCAACTTCAATGAATCAATGAAATGCAGAGTTTCAGTGACCAGTATGGTTACTGGGAAATACTGGGATGGCAAACACATCTCTGAGCACCAGGAAGTTCATAATCACGGCTCAGACAGGGCAAAAGTGGAAGTGACATCTGAGCCTGAAAGGAGAGAATGGGATGGAAAGGCTTTGTCAAATCTCGTTGAATCATTAAAATGTTGTTAAACAGGATATTCATTTATTTATGGCATTTCCTGTGTGCTTTTCAGAGGAGCTGCTCGGCACTGCTCATGCTATTTCTGACAGACAAAGGCTACAGAATGATGTTAATCTGCCTATTTTGGATTAAGAGACCAGCTGAGCTTTAGTGACTGGATTTTCAGCCAAGGATTTGCAGCTTTAAGGGAGATCAAAATAAGAGTCAAGCAGTGCTGCAATTTAATTCTGTATGAGAAATCATTCTTTTAGGAGGAATTTTTTACTTCTCCAGCTTCTCTTGCAAATGCCATTCCCTGGGATCTGTGCTGTGGAGGTGGTGCCTGTGAGAAAGCTGCTCAATCTCCCAATTCCTTTGCCACAGACATGCCAAAGCAGAGCAGATCAGGGGAATTTTTGCAGATCCCCCAGATTTAGGTCTCCCTGTGCATGAGGCATCACTTTCTGCTGGTATTTGAAGCCATTTCCTGTTAGACCTCTTGGATACAAACCAGCTGTTGTATATTTCATATTTACATATATTTAAACATTATTAAAAGCAGGCTATATGGTGGGAAACACCCAGAGCTGTTCAGTGGCCTGAAGTAAACCCTCATTTATTGGGAAATAAACCCTTTTTGGTAGGGTAGGTGACTATTTAACTTTATTAATTAAAGTCGTGCATTTTCAGTGAAATAAACTCAACTTTGAGGATGTCTCCTGACAAGCTATTGCTATACATCTCCTAATATTTTATAAATTCATGATAATTAGCTGGAAACCCTGCTGGGATGAATTCTCCAGCTGATTGGTAAAAGCAGAGTGGCCCAGCAGTTGCACATAAAATGTCCAGGCGTAATTTCAAGCATTTGGTGTGTAGTTAGAACAAATCTAAATTTTAATGACCCAACTTGCTGTGCTACATAAAATTCTAAGATAAAATGCAAATTTTATCTCTGCTAAAAGGCACACACAGCTTTATGCCAAACTGTGCAATTTAGTTGTGCTGAAGGCGTGTGATTTTACATCACACAGGAAAACCTGTGGCAAAACAAAACCTGATGTGTGTAGGATGCAGAAATATGGCTCCTATCAATTAATCTGGATTTTAGTCCAAGCCTTTCGCCCTCCTTTGTCTTGAAGTCCTGATGGTGTTATTCCAGTCATCTTCAAATTAAAATGACACCAAAAGGTCAAAGCTTGGGGTTTTTTGCCCCTTTTCCCTCCCACTGGTGTAACACATTCCAGAATTATCCATCCCCCCTCTCCTCAGCTGCTGTTCTGTGATTACAGCAAGGGCAGACAAGATCTCTCTTAACTTTCCCCCAGCCGCTGAAGCCCCTGGAGAGGAACGGGCCGGGGCTGGAGTACAAAGTCAGCTGGAGGCAGCGGGGCGTCGAGACCGACTGGAACGAGGAGCTGGTGAGGAAACACTCCCTGAGCGTGCGGAACGTCCCCACCTTCGTGCCCTACGAGATCAAAGTCCAGGCAGTGAATAATTTAGGATCTGGCCCGGAACCGAACGTCACCGTTGGATATTCAGGAGAGGACGGTGAGTGGCAGGAACTTCCCTGTAAAGCGGGGGTTTCTCGGGTGTGGAGTGATGGATTAGGCAGCCCAAAGCTGCTGGAATGCCAGTGCTCAGCCTGAGGGGCTCCCTGAGGCATGGACACGACCTGTGCTGGGTGCCTGGGTGCCAGCCTGCTGGAGTGTGAGGGGTTTTTTTGGAAAGGTCACTTGTGCTCTCATTAATCTCGGTTGTTGCTTTAGCCTGGGTACTTGTATGAAGGCCACAGTCCATGGGAAGTCTCTGAAGTGTAGCAGTCGTGTTGTACTTGGTGGGAAAAAAATCTTTGCGTTCTCTGAGGCTTGACCCAACAGCTTAGCCCTGTCAGGAGTTAAATGCTCTGACAATTAGGGATACAAACTCGCAGGCACTGGGCGTTTAAGTGGATTTACAGACGAGGCCACATTCCCATGTGTGCTGGTGTTACCTTGCCCATGACCCCTTGGAGAACGCGTTGTCTCCTCCAGCCTGGGTTTCTGTCCCATGGTTTTCCATGGCTCCCAGGTGGAGTTTCAGTGCTGGGAATGGACTCAGTGGTGGTCAGACAGGAGAATCCCCACTGCCCACCCACAGGTGGAAACAGGAAGGTTTGGTGGTGCGGAAGAGGTGGTGAATAGCAAGAACAAGAAGAAAGAAACTCCACAGCATGTTTATTTTCTTTGTCTGTCTGTGATGAGTCTAATTTTGTACCTACCAGTGGAAAATCTTCCTTGCAATTCAGTTGTCAATGGATCAAGGCCCCCTGTTTTTCAGGCACTGTAATAGCTCTCTGTGTTATGCAGTGATTAAAATCCTACTGTTTAATGAGCTTAGTTGTAAAATGAAATTGATTATAAAAAAACCCCTTTTTGATTGCCTTCTTGAGTGCTGTGTTAATCATTTTTTTATTCTTCTCACTGCTGTAAGCATTGCTTGAAACAGGAAATCATAAATACTGGTGTAGAAATTCATGTGTCCCAGTGCACATGCATCCCAACCCTCAGCAGAAAACCCTGCTATGGAAAAATAATGTTTATTGGCCCATTCCACCCACTGGATGCAGGTGGAATGGCTTTTTTTCTTGCCTGCAGTGAGACTGCATGAAGTGGCACAGCTGGAGCTGGAAAGCCAAGCCCTGGAGCTGTGAACAGTGGGAATCTTGGCTCTTGGGAGTGTCTTTAACACCTGGGACTTTTGTTTTTACAGTTCCAGATGCTGCTCCTTTGGGCGTGTCGGTGGAGGTTGTGAACAGCACCCTGGTCAAAGTCTTCTGGCTTGGGATACCAAGGGACAGAGTTCGTGGGCACTTAAAAGGCTACAAGGTTACAAGTTTCTCTATAAATATTTGTATATAGTTGAATAAAGCATTTAATGAGTCCCAGATTGCAATCTCTCATTTTTGGGAAGGTGAGAGAGATCGCGACCATGTTCAGCCCCATACAACATAATTTGTTACAGAAATCCCAATCTCCATGCAGGTCAGCTGGTGGAAAACAAAAAGCATGCTGGATGGAAAGAGGCATCACCCAGAGAAGCACTTCCTAACGTTTGTAGGAGACAGGAAATCTGGGATGATTCCTGGCCTGGAGCCCTTCAGTGAATTCCGCTTGACTGTTTTGGCTTTCACTTCCAGAGGAGATGGCCCCGAGAGCTCCCCCGTGGTGTTTGAAACTCCAGAAGGAGGTAAGACACGAGGAAAATATGGGATGGAGGGATATAAATTGAAATTGTGACAAGGTGAGTTGATTCCCTTATTTAAGGTGATTGTATGTTCATAGAACCCTTCCCTTGAAAGGAGAGCTGTGGGCGTAGAGCTAAATTACATCCTCATTTAACAAAAATTTGTAGGGACAGACTTGTTCACTCCTCTGAAACCTCATCCCTGTGTCTTCCAGTCCCTGAACAACCACGTTTTCTCAGGATCCTGAACTTTGACCAGGACTCGGTCACTCTGTCCTGGGGACTTCCCAAGAAACCCAACGGCCACCTCACTGGCTACATCCTGCAGTACCAGATAAGTATGTGCCCGGTTTGCTTTGAGTTCAGAACTGAAGCAGGATCAGTTAGGGAACACTCCCAGGTGTGATATGCACACAGGCTGCCAGAGGGCAGGCTGCTGTCAGCTTCCAGAGCTGGAAGTTTTCCATGCCCTTCTCCCATGGAAGCTCCTGTTGCTGCCATTCCCTGTCCTGCATTTATGGGCTGATTCAATTATTTCATCTTGGCAAGTTGTACCTAATGCAGTGGTTAAAAAGACCCATAAATTGTAGGTGCATTTTACTGAGGTGAAACTCATTTAATAACAAAGTGAATTGTGATGAGAGCACTTTATGAAGTGACGTTAATACAGATCTGCACATTATGTCAGGGAGCTTCTCCCCCCACCCCCAGGTGCCTCAGCAGAAACACAAAGAGCCACCTGAGTCATAAGTGATCACACTGAAAACAACCAAATACCAGGGGATTTCTTTCTTTCTTGCCTAGGAGAGAAATTAGAAACAAAGAAAACCTCAGGCAAGACCCAGTAGTTGGCCCAGACTGCCACACCACCAGTTGTGTGGTGTGGTGATAATTCAGTGTATTTTATATGTTCTTTGAGGATGGAAAAGGATGAGTCCGTGCCCTATTTGTAAAAAAACCCACCCATGTACTTTTCACTTCTCTCTGCTGATGGCAGAACTGCTCAGTTGCCTTTGCCCACAGGGGCTGCTGATGATGGGCAGAGAGTGGATCTATTTTTACAGAATCACAGACTGGTTCTGGTTGGAAAGGGACCACAGATTTTTGTGGTCCTTTTGCTGTGCATCTGGATCATCCCACAGCACAGGAGTGTGTCCTGGTGGCTCTGGAATATCCCCAGCAAGGGAAACTCCACAATCTCTCCGGGCAGCCTGTTCCAGTGCTCGGTCACAGCACAGGGAAGTTCTGCCTCATGTCCGGGTGGAACTTCCTGGGCATCAGTTTCTGCCCCTTGCTGGGCACCACCAAGCAGAGCCTGGTCCATCCCTGACCCCTCCCTTCAGATATTTCTGTATGTTTATAAGGTCCTCCCTCAATCTTCTCACAGCCCCTCCTTCAGCTGCCAGCTCTGAGGAGCCAGAGCAGCTCGCAGCACACCAACCACCCTCTAAGTTGCTGGTAAAAGTTTGCAGATGTTTGGAAGCGAAGCAAGGAGCAATCCACAGCTATTTAATGACCTAGGAGACAGTCACTGTCACCTCCCACTCAGGCTGTGCGTATGTGCAGTCAGAGAGCTTTTCAAGAGCAGTAATAGCTCGCCGAGCTGGGAGATGGGCACGGAGGGCGTAAATCCCATTTAACAGGGACAGGAAGGGCAGATACACTCAGCCAGCCTTCCTCCTTCCCCCTGCCTGCCGAGTGCTCCCTCCTGGGGGTGCTCAGGACACGTTTCCTGGCTCTGACCGAGGCGCTCTTCCCTTGCAGTCAACGAGACGCACGAGGTGGGCCCCGTGAGCGACGTGAGCGTCACCAACCGCTCGACGCTGAGCTGGCGGCTGGCGGGGCTCAGCCCCAGCACCAAGTACAAGTTCTACGCCAAGGCCTGCACGGCCAAGGGCTGCGGGAAGGCGGCCACCGAGGAGGGGCTGACGCTGGCCCAAGGCAGTAAGTTCCCACAGTCTGCTTTGGCGTGGAGGAGCTCCACCAAATGGTGGAAAAATCTGTCGGGGGTAATCCAGGCTTGGCGTTGCCTTCGTAATTAGGGGAAATAAATTTGTTTTCCCTTGCCGTGAGAGCAATCGATGGACTTTTTAATGTGGCCGTGGTGTTTTTCAGGAAGGCAGAGCTCATCTGTTTCATTCTGCTGTGCAATCCTGTTTCTGTTCCCACCCATCAGCTCCTTAAGCCATGCTGGAGTAAGTGAATTGCTTTCGGGCAGGAACAGAAAATTGAAGATACAGCTAATCTGTTCTCAGTAATATTATAAAAACAAATTCTGCCCATGCATGAAGATGGGGAACTGCCAGCAACATCAGGGTCAGCTGTTTGACATGGAAAATCCAGATAACCATATAAAGCTGAGTGCATTTGCTCCATTATTTATGATTATTTTATCAGAGACCGGGAGTGAACATTTGTGTGCCACTTACGCTCTGTGCTGAAAACACTGATGTTCAGTGATTTAAAGGAAAATCCCAAGCACTCATATGATAGCTCATCTTTCACTTTCAGCTGAAATGAAGTAAAATGTACTGTGCTCAGCAAGTCTGAGAACTCCACAATACTGAGGAGCAGCTCCTCGGTATTAATCAGAAACCATTGCTGTGCACTTACCCCGGGGAAGGAGAAGAAAATGTGATAAGCAAAAGAGTCCTGGCTGCATCACTTTTAGCAAAGATAACAGTCTGCAGCAATGTTGGACTTTTAAGTTGCAGAATTCTTTTCAGTCCTGGTAAAATAGGTGAAAAGTGTTTTAAACCATCGTGTCCCACTTCAAGATCCAGTCAGGAACTGCCATTTGTTTTCTCAAGTAGTAAAACTCCTTCTCAACTCTCTTGTGGCCTCCAGTCTCACTGTAGGATACAGGTACTCACCTGGCAGCAACTATTAATCACTATGATTTAAAATTTATTCCTCATTAAGCAAAGAAAAATATCTTTATTTTCCAAGCTCAAAATTCACCATTTCCCCTCATTAGTTGCCTTTTCTGGCCTTCATTAGGCAGCTAGAATAATGTGTTGACTCCTTGAAAGTCTGTAATTTCTTGAAATAACCTTGTCAGGGTTCATGAGATGTTGGCATTCATTTTATTCCCATTCTCTACTTTCCTAAACTCTGTTTCAGCACCTGATTCTTGTGAAATATTCTTAGTCTAGAGTGGTATAATTAATAAAAGCTGCAAGGGTTCAGTTCCATGATTTATGTGAGCTCCTTGCTGCTTCTCAAGCCACCCTAAATTAGGGCAGTGCATCTGTCACTGAGGTGCCATTAGAGTTCTGTGTCATTATTTGCTGGCTAAGCTGTTCAGATATTTTTCACCTAAACACGATGGGCCAAAAAAAAAAATCACTCTTTTCAGTGGCCTTCTTGGGGTTTTAAGCTGTGGTTTGGGGAGCAAGGCAGTTGCTCAAAATTAAAACAATCTCTCTTTTTGAAGGAGGGGAGTGATTTCAGAAGTCAAAGTTGATAGTTTCAAATGACCCACGTAAATGACAGATATAAAATGCGGTGCCCTCTGAAATGAAACTCCGTGATGGAGCACTCCACATTTCTTTGGGGGTTGATTCAGTGATTCTATAACCACTCTGTTCCAGTTTAATAATAAACCCATAAAGCTCTCATTGCTCGTTTTAAGGCTTTGGAAACTTCCACTGCTGCAATTCAGCCTTTGCCATGGGCATTTCAGAATTTCACAATGCATTCTGCCACGGAAGTGGAGATGTTGAGGTGGCAGCTCTGGATTCATTCACACTTTATTTTTTTTTGCTTGATCTCCGTCACTGCTGTTGCTGTAATTTATTTGCAGTTATCCCTGCTACTGTTATCTGGAATTAGAAAAGGGAATCTCTTTACTTAATACGTGTTGAGGATTCGTGTAGCACCACTGAAAACAAATCTGTGCAGGGAAAATAACTCGGATATGAAACCCTGATAGACAGCCTAAGATCTTTATCATTCCTTGATAAAATGCTCTGGACAATCATGAAGAACCTGAGCAAAAGGGAACTTGGCTTATACTGCAAAATAAATAATAGTTTGATTTCTGTGGTTTCAGTTTGGTTTCATTCCACAGAAGAAAGTTATATTGTCCTTAGAAAATGACTGTAATCTCTGTCTTCGTATTTTCAGGCAGTATTTCTTAAATGACCTCCAAACTAATTAATTTTCCCCTTGAAAATGTCAATTTTCCCCAAGATCATTAGCCCTCAGAAACATAACACAACATAATATTCTCACAGAAGTGAACAGATGAATTTAATGTAGCAGCCCTTCTTTAACACAAAGCTCCTTTCCATCTTGTCACCAGCGTTGCTCGGGGATTACCAAACACGTATTACATGTTGAGAATTATCCTTGTGTGTCCAGAAATCCAAGCATTAATGAGAAACTCATCGAGATGAAGCCACAGAGTTGTAGGTTTATTCCCCAGAGAAGCCAGGCAATAGAAGTTTACCAGTTTCATTATATTCCAGTGGCCAATGGCACGGAATTCCCAAAGGCTTTTGGCAAGTCTTAGGGAGGGGGTCCTATCCTTCAGGACCAGAAGGAGCCATTTGGAACAAGATGTGTGGGTTTAGCTCTCTTTTGCCATGGGCACAGTGGAAAAGGAATAATAAAATGCCTTTCATGTATGTAAGCTCTGGGGCTGTTAGCAGCAAACCCTATTTGCTCACAATCAAGAAAATCTAATGAAAGCTGTGAAAATTTCTTGATCACCACCTCACCTATAAATTCTTCTCCATAAATTTTACACACAACAAGTTTTCTGATCTCTGTAGTCTAAAATAATCCAAATTTAACACGAGATAACCTGCTGCACTAAAAAAGCCCTGAAAATTAAGGATGCATATTTATACATTTTTAATAGGCAGGCAGCAGGGGAAGATTAATGGAAGTTCAACTTTGCATTTATTGCAGCAGATGTATTTAGACAGGTATGGTCATAAATTAAGATGCTGCCCACAGTCAGTATTTAGCTCTGAGACTGCCAGGGCTTTTTTTAATAGGTATACTTTCTAACAGATGTGCTAACTTTTGGAGAACACTCTGGAAAGTCTTTGGGGGTGTGGTTTCTATTGTTTTTCCCTTTATACCATAAGCCCCTGTAAAAAAATGTGTGTTCTGTTCTCCTCATAAATCTTGGAGCCCAGTAGGAATATTGTAAAATTGCAGTTCAGTGTTTAATGTTCATGCAAGTCCCATGGCGTGGCTGATAAATAGTGGGGGAAGATGAGAAGTGCTGGTGATATGCCTTTATTACTAATGCTCCTTCTCCCTTATTGGAGATTAAAAACCTAACCCGGCTGCTTTCAATTTTCTGCAGCTAATTCCTGCAGCTTTCAGTATGTTCCTGGCCTCCCAGAATGTGGAGCTTTTCCTCATCTGTGTGTCTTTGCTTTTATTTTTCAGGAGGCCACAGTGCTTTTTGTATTCCAGCCACCCAACCCGCCCCCGTTAGCAAAGCTGTCTCCTCTGTAGGGCCCATGCCGGGTGTGTCACTCAGACCTGGAAGGAATGGCATGGAAAGAAACCTCATAATCACCACTGGACACCTGTTCTGAGTTTTAAAGGGAAAAATGAATGTTTTGGGGTAGGAGATGATAAATGGAAGTGGTAAATCCCCAGTGCCAGGTCAGGCTGGGCTCGTCCTCATCCCAGGATGTCCATCCCAGCCCGGAGCTGCTCCATGCGCCGGGGCAGTGGCAGCTGCAGCATCAGACAGAGCTGAGCAATAATTGGACAGAAAAAGGCAATTTTTCAGCCATCTCACTTCCCTCTCTCTGCTTCTTAAAGAGCTGATGGTTCAGAAAGAAGAGGCTGCCACAAGCTGAGAATAAATAGGGGGCAGAGAGGGACGGGTTAAGTTGGTTTAAGAATATGCACAACAAACCACCTACCAGGAGCTCCAGGTTTAGGATTTGCTTCCCAGGAATTCAGGAGAAATCCTTCTTTGAGGAGGCTGGTGGTGTGAACACTCTGGATCATGTGGTTGTCATGTCACACACATGTTTTGTGTGTTATGTGGTATTCAACAGACTTCGGGTTCAAGGTTAACATGTTCATTCCTGTTCCTTTGTGGGTAATATTCCCATTTTTCCGATGCCTTGGTTTTAGAGCATGTAATTAAAACGTACCTGTGGTATCCTGTTGTTTAATTTACTGTTTGATTAAAAAACTATAGCTGGGTTTCACATACTTCATTTAGCAAAAATTACCGATAGATGGATTAATTTATGCTAATGAGCTGCGCTTCAGTATCAGCAGTGTTTGAGCTGGGTGTGTTCTCTCAGGGTCCCAGTGGTCTGCTAATTTAACTGCTTATTGTAACACATGGAGAGTTGCCTTGAAAAACTTATCCTGAACTGCTGCTTTGACTGTGCTTGGATTTATCTTAATCTGTTTTCTTTTTTTCCCTTCAGCTGTCAACTCAGCCTTAATCTCCAGCAGCTTCTTGCTTTGCTTATTTACCACTTGAAGCATTAATGAGCATTGTTCCCTTGTCAGTGCTAATTGGCCAAGTAGTTTTCAGGTTATACTTTGTGCCCAAGCCTTAATTCAGATGGTTTTGGTCAAAAGAGGCAAATTGGACAACTTGAACAATTCAAGAATTATTTTTATTAAGTGCAGCCCCCCAAATTTCTCTCCTGTTACCAAGGCAGGGACACTCCCATATTGTAAGAAGTTCCTCCATGTCACACACAGTTCTGAATTTGCTGAGCAGGCTGGTCATGTCCAGGCAGTGATTGTCAACTGCTGTAATGTCCTTTTTCCTGCTCTCCACAAAAGCTGTTCTGAAAAATCTTACTTAATGCCCCACAATCTGACTGCAGACAGGGGTTACAGGAGGTGTTTTGCGACTAACAAGGTTCCAAAACCGGAGCTACTGGAATTCCCTTTCTCCTAATCAAATATTAAACTCAATGGGAACACTTAAATGCCTAAATATCCATTTACAGGCAAATTGTTTAGTTGTTTCTGACCCAGTGCTTTGTGCAGGCATTGCGGAATTTGAAAGGACACGGGAAATCACTGCCAGGAGAGAAGCGAGTACAAATCCCGCTGTTAATTTTTTCTGGGAGACATCTCAGAATCCATATCCAGCTAACAAGCTGTCTGTGCTTCCCCGCTGAGCTCAGTTCAATGGGAGAAGCATCAAACCCCAGATTATCCATACAAAGCAAGCCCGTTTGCAAGCTGTAATTTTTTAAGCATGCATTAGTTAGAGCAGATCCATAATCCCCCATCAATATTAACTTCCATCCTGGGAGATGTACAAACCCCTTCCTGAACATCAGGATTACTCCGGTCTGCTGTTGATTTCATCTGATGGAGCATCAAAAATCAAACAGAGGGAATGTTTGGGGTTGTTTTGGTTTTTTTTTGCTTTGGAAAATCAGATTGCCTGATGCCAAATGTTTAAAATTACGTGTTGTGTTTGTCTGTTATTTGTAACTGTGCTTTCACAGAGCTTTTTTTTCCCATGAATGCCATTAATCCCTGTGCCTTGAATGTGTGCATTCCGTAGGTAGAGGGAGCGGCAGGATTTCAGACGCAGTAAAGCCCACCCCAAAGTTTCAGCCCAGCGAGGCCCTTGAGCCTGGCACTGAGTACACAATCCGCCTAGTGACTAAGAACTGGGTGGATAACAATAGCATTTTTGAAGATGTAATTGAGACCAGGGGGAGAGGTGAGACCCGAAGCCCTTCGAGGCGCTGCACATCCGTCTTTCCGTGTGACTCGATGTTGAGGTTCCATCTCGTGCAGTGCGAGCGTCCCAAACTCATCGTTCCCTGCCGCGGGGTTGAGGTTGGCCCTGGCAGTTGAATCCCTTGGGAGCACAAACACATCCCAGGTTCTTGGCTGAGCCGTGTTACAACAGCCTGGAGCAATCCCAAACCTTTACAAAGCCGTGCAATGTGAGGGGGCAGCTGTGATAAAACCCACAAGTGGCCACTTTGGTGATGTGCACGTACTGGGGGCACTTCCACCTCTCTCTCTTTTCGCAAAACTGCTTTTGCATCAGAGGCTTAACAACTCTGTGCTCAGCTTTCCTGTGTGGTGCTAACCCTGTGAGTCAACTGCTCTCTCAAGCCACCTTGCCAAGTGTCTGTGTTGTCCCTCGTCGCCTGCACGCTCCCCTCCAGTCCCAAATGTCACACTCTGGACACGTTCCTGCCTCGCGTTGAGGTTAACGCCATAAATAGCTGATAGAGTGATTCCATTAAGATCCAGTGAAGAACATGATGTGTTGGTGTTATCTGAGGGCACTGCCCTTTTCGTCTGATTGATTTTCTCCCTTTTTCCTCCTCTCCCGTCTCCCCAAGCCTACGCTGGCATTTACGACGGGATTTCCACCCAGGGCTGGTTCATCGGGCTGATGTGCGCCATCGCCCTGCTCACCCTGCTGCTGCTAACGATCTGCTTTGTCAGAAGAAATAAAGGAGGCAAATATTCAGGTAAATGGATTTATTGTCCTTTCCCTATGTTCACATGTTAATAACCAACATCCTTCAGAGTTTTCTCTCTGGGGGCCGCAAGGCCGCGAGCACAAACATCCAATTAGGATTTGTAGCTTTTGATAAATATCCGTGGAAGGGTTTTTAATGAATGTAAGTGGAGCTGTGCTCTCTGGGCGAGGCAATGCTGTGTGCTGGTCACAGAGCCTGCAGAAGCCTTTCCCAGCACTCCTGGAATATTCCAGCATTTAGTCCAGCAAGATCCTTGCTGGCAGGGCTCCCTGTCTGCTTTCCTCCTGGGAACTGCTGCTGGACACGCAGACAGAACTTCCACAGGCAGCTTAACAGTGGAGTATTTTGCTAAAAATTATCTCTGGAATTTTCCAAGCCGTGAGTAAGGATTTAAGTAAATGTATTGATGTAGAAATCTGGTTGCCCAGAGAGGTGGTGGATGCTCCATCCCTGGCAGTGTCCAAGGCCAGGTGGGACAGGGCTTGGAGCAGCCTGGGATAGTGGAAGCTGTCCCTGCCCATGGCAGGGGGTGGAATGGGATGGGCTTTAAGGTCCCTTCCAACTTAAACCATTCCATAATTCTATGAATACTTGCTTATAATAAATTAGGGAATGGTTCCAAACTCTTGGAAGACCACAGGTTGTGTCCAGCCAGCTCCAGGCCAGGCTGGAGGAGATTGCAGATGGTTCTCCCATTGCCCCTGGGAAAAGAAAAATCCATGGCAGAACACAACACAGAGATCTGTCCTTTATTTTATTTGCACAGTGAAAGAAAAAGAAGATTTGCATCCAGATCCCGAAGCTCAATCAATAAAAGATGAAATCTTTGGGGAATATAGGTAAATAGGACCTGCTTTCATGAGCCTTTGTGTTTCTTGGGGTTTTGTTTGTTTCCAAATGCCATCATTATTCGGGACATTTTTATGGCATGCAGTTAATGCTGTTTTTCATTTCCAAAGCAAACCACATAGGAGTGGATAAGAGTAGGAATATCAAGGTATATCCAGTATATTTCAATCCATCCAGGCTGGGATGTAAGGAAATGTTGATGTATTGGTGGTTATTTTTCACTTCTTTTTTTTTTAATTAGCATTGTATGAATAATGTAAATATATATGATAATTTGGGGTGCTGCTGAAAAGCCCATTGAATTCTATGTCTTCAATGGGCTTTTGAAACTCAGACCCAAATCGTGTATTATGGGGAATGGTCATTTTGGGGAAGGAAACAAAGAAAAGTTTGAAATATGGTAAAAAATATAAAAAACCACAAACATCTCGCTACAGAAATCTCTGTAGGAGAATTGAAATAATCACTTTGGCTGCTTTAAAATAATTAAAACTTAAAGCAATATATAATTGTGAGATGAAGGAAAATACATAATTATAAGAACCATGCTGGAAAACTGGTGTTGCTGGCCTTAAGGGCACAAAATTACTGCTGAAATCCCACTTATATATACTACATTATTTGTACTGGAATAGGGCTTTTTTTTTTTTCTGCATAATTTCATCTTTATTTAATTTTTAATGCTTTCTAATGGGACAAATATTTAGAAAGGTAAGGAAGCCCTGAGGTTAATAACTTTGACCCCCTCCTTTCCCCCTGAAATCCAAACTTGTCCTTTTTTTCTGAGGAGAAATGCCCTGTGCAGAAAAGTAGCAATTTTTTTCTGTGTTGATTATGCACATATTGAGTCCATCCTGAAGAATTGAATTTCAGGCTCGTTTCTCTGTCCTTCCTTAGATAACATTGCCAAAGATTTGACAGAGTTGGCATCAGCAGCAAGGGCTGTAATTGAGTAATTACGTCCCTAATCCAGAGGCCTAATTTAGTTTTTTTATGTAATCTTCTAATGTTTTCCCAGTCCCCCCAAATGTCCTGTTCAGGCTGTTCTTGTTGCTTGACTGTGGTGCCATTAGGAGGAATGGCCAGCGAAAATTCCCCTTTTCCCCTGAATTTTGGTGGTGGGCTGTCGTTTTTCATGGAATTTTTGCTGAACAGAGACTGCGGATGCAGACATTGGTTCTGCTTTGGGTTTTCCCAGTTCTTCCCCTTTTTCATGGAATTTTCGCTGAACAGAGACTGCAGATGCAGACATGGGTTCTGCTTTGGGTTTTCCCAGCTCCTCCCCTTTAGCAGAGGCAAACTCCAGTGAGATAAACTCTGGTAAATTAAAATAGCAGCAGAAAAAATAGGAAAAGCCCCTTATTGGTAATTTAAACTCAGAGACGCTCCCAAAGCAGTGGGACGTGACCCACTGATGTGATATCACTTCACCCACCCACCTCAAAAGGAAAATAAAATAAATGGGCCCTGAATGTGTCTCTCTGGGCGGTGCTGGACACTGACATCAGCCCTGATGGCTGGAACAGACCCCTGAAATCCATTCCAGCATTCCCTTTTCCTTCCCCTTCGCTCTCCGTCCGTTCTGTCTGCCCACGGCAGAAAGGGCAACAAACCCGAATAGATGGGTACTGATAATCGCCTATTAACCAAAAACTTTGTTGGAACAATGACAAAATCCTGTGTGGGGACATCCAGGTGTGTGGAGGAGCACCAGGGCAGGACCCACAGGTCAGGTCATCCTCGCTGTTCCACCCACTCGTGTCCCTCGCTCTTCCCTCCTGCTGCTTCCCTTCCCAACCCGAGGGCAGTTTCCCTCCTTGCCAGTGAAAGGCGGATTTTTGGAAAGGCCTTTCTTTGTTTTGTAGTGACAGCGATGAAAAGCCACTGAAAGGCAGCCTCCAGTCACTTAACGGGGACATTAAAGCCACTGGAAGTGCTGATAGTCTGGTAGATTATGGAGAAGGGGAGCATGGCATGTTCAATGAAGATGGTTCATTTATTGGAGCTTATTCTGGATCTAAGGAAAAAGGATCAGTGGAAAGCACTGGGAGTTCTACGGCAACTTTTCCTCTCCACGCCTAAAATGATTGGTGTTTAATTGTGGTATTTATCCTGGTCAGCTCCCCACAGTCACCAGCGTGTGCTCGGGAGCAGGTTGCCAATTGAGCCGGCCAGGAAAATGCTGACATCCAGGTAATACAAAAACGAGTCACTGCCACTAAAAGATGATCTCTCCATCCTAATTTCTATGTGTTTTCCTCTCAATAAAACAAAATAATCCTTTCCTCTACACGATGTGTTAGTCTGAGCAAACCAGAGGTTCTTGGTGGTACATCTGTATCCTTACCTGTTGCTCCAGGTGTTCCTTAGGCTTGGAATATGTTTCTCTGGGTAGGATTTTTGCCCTGTATGGCTGTTGTCACACACGTGTGTGTGTGTGGTAGAATTCCCTCATGGCCTTGGTTATAACCTCGAGGTTGTAGCACAAACAAAACCAGCAGGTTACTCTGCAAAGTGGCACGAGGAAAATAAGAATTTAAAATACCAGAGAAATATATTCTATATATTGTATAATTTTTCCTAAAGAATTGAACCCCTTTGTGTATGATACTCAAAAAAACTGTTTTAGTGGTTACAGCTGACTTCAGTTACCAATACTTAGAGATGCAGCTTTACCCACAGCAAAGTGTGGGTGAAGCTGCTGCCCAGTAGCTGGCACTATTTCCTTAAATAAGTGAAGCTGCAGCTCTTTCCTGTGGCAAGGCGAAACAGGGTTCCCATCCACCATCACTCGAAATACTTTCATTTTTCCCCAGCTGCAAGCTGCATTTCTGAGCAAACTCCTTGGTGTCTGTCTCATATCTGTATATTTGTGAGCTAGCAAACATTCCATGGAGACGTTGTACATATGATATTAATATTGACACAAGTCCAGAGCAGCCTGGTTTTATTTTGAACTGAGACATGTTGCTAGCATGGGTCTGTATAGCTGTGTAGGAATGTCTAGAATTGCTTCTCAGTATGGATTTGGACCAGCAGAATTAGTTTTCAGGAGCTGTGTGTATAGGAATCACCCAAACCTCACACCATTCAAAGCATCACCCAAACTGGACCTACCTGACTTGCAAGAGTTCATTTATTTCCAGCCTGTTCACTGTTAAATAAACAAAAGCAAAAGCAAAGAGAAAATATTATGGTAGAGTTTCTTTTCTATTTTGTTGGCTGAATTGCTGGTTTAAATCTGGTTCTTTGCCTCTCCAACACTAACCCAGCCGAGCTGTACAGCACATTTTTTTTGGTCTTTTTGTACTGGAATCTCCTGAATCTCTTTTTTAGTCGCATTGGTATTTCTGAATCTGCTTGTTGGAGTAGAGCAGCAACGTGGCTTCATTTCTTCTTGCACTTCCAAATGACTGCCACTCCCATTATAAAGGTTTTTAAGTAATTCCTGCAGGAGGAATAGATCCTAAAAGCTGTTTGGCATCCTGATAGCAATTAGGCAAATATCCCCAATGGCTCCTTCGTGGGCTCCATGATTTCACTGGAGGGAAGAGAGGAAGCAAGAATTACTCACGTGGTTCTGAGTTCCCAGCAAGGGCTGCAGTGAAGCCCAGGGAAATGCAGATTTTTTCCCAGTGGAAAGGCTGTGGATCACACACGGGGCTCCCCTCGGGCTGGGGCTGCTCCTCAGAGCTCGGCGAATCCCGGAAGCCTTTGGTGCTCCATGCTCCCCCTTATCTGTGCCTCTTTTTGGGTTTTTAATTGGAGCTTTTAAGGGCTTTTCATGTAACCTCTGTCTGGGAAAAGCAAACCCCAAAGAGCCACCCCAAGAGCCCCATTCAGGCTGTGCCTGTGAGTATAAAATGATGAGTGGAAATCTGCCCTCAGTCAAAAACCATCCCATCCCATGTCAGTGACCCACGTTACTCACTTTTTATTCTTTATCAAGTTACATTTTCTGTATTCCATTCAATCCAAACACTGAAAAAGTCCAAAAGCCTTTTAATTTTGGGGGGGAAAAAGTAATTTTCCAAAGAAGGGAGCGCACAATTAGAGAAATGTGAAAATTGGCATCTCATCAACAGAGACATTTCCCAGCAGCATCTCTATCTGCTGACTCGTGTCTGCTGCAGCCCAAACCAGATAAAATCTAAGAACTGATTAGGCTTGTGACAATCTGCTTTGGGCTGATTTCAATGTGTTTCTTTTAGGAATCATCTGCAATGATCAAAGGTCTTTGAAAAAGGAACAAAATTGGGGAATAAAATCGGGGTGGGCTTGAAGAAAGAACAAAATTAGGGAATAAAATTGGGGTGGGCTTGTAAAAGGAACAAAATTAGGGAATAAAATTGGGGTGGGCTTGAAGAAAGAACAAAATTAGGGAATAAAATTGGGGTGGGCTCCCCCAAATCCTCACTTTGGGCTGGGGGGGCTGTGCCTGCACACACCCATCTTATTTTCCTGTGGGTCACTGCAGATAAACCAGACCCCTCATCCCAGAAAATGCCTCTGTTAGTGGCACAAGTTTCAGACCATATTAGTGAGTGTCAAATGACCCCATAATGGACATAAACCCCCCGTGCAGCCCTTGCTCTGTTGCTGCTCAGAGGTGTTGGTGCCATCCCCGTGCTGTGCTGCTTTTTCCACTCAAATTTTAATTCGCAGCCTTAAATCTTAATGTTGGTGTTCCACGATGCCTCACAACCTAAAAATCAGACAGGGAGGAAAAGATGGGCAGTGGAACCTGGATTTTTGAACACGGATTTTGAGGAATATTCCCAATGAATACTAAGCAAGGGGCTCAAATTCCCAGGAAATCTTCCTCACCTGAGCTGCTTTCTCCTCCCCAGTCATTTATTTTCCTTTTTCTCCTGCACTGGGATTTTTTCTGCTGTAAAGGTACCCTGGAAAGTGCAGGACATGGATGGTTTATTAGAGAATTTTTTTGAAAAGTAAATGAACAGAGCAAGCTGAGGTTTTCTTTCCTGAGGAGTTTTTTGTCATCTCAAGGAGCTGGGCTGTGGTTTTGTCTTGGTCTGTGACAGGTGAGAGGAGGTGTGACCATGTAGCTCAATAAAAAGTGCCACCAGTTGTCCTGCAGTTTTCCCTGAGTTGGAAGGGCCCACAAGGTCATCAAAATCCAACTTCTGCCCCTGCACAGGACAGCCCCAAAAATCACACCCTGTTCTGAAATCGTGCATTGAGTGTTAAATGCTTTGGGTTGATTTGTTTGGGATTTTTGGGGATTTTTTTTTTTTTCCCTCTGGCCAGGAAATTTGTGGTAAATTCATTAATTAATACCTAGCAGGGAATTCCAGCCTGCCTGCTGGGAGGAGGGAGCCCAGCCATGGGAGCAGAATGGGGAATTATTAATGATTAATTATTAATTATCCCATGCCATGGCTGGGGTTGGGTTCCATTTGGTTCTGACAGCCCAGGACATTTTGCCTTAGAGGGGAAATGACACTTCCAGATTTGATATCCACGTCAACCCAGGCTGTAATTCCAACCAGCAAGGAGGAGGCAATTCCCTGGCCCCAAGGATCCAGGTTTGGAGATTTTAAGCAGCCTCTGGAAGAGGAGAGGGATGGGTCTTGCTGACAAAGCTGTACAGTGCACCAGATTAAACAAATAAATTCAGCTCTTCCTAAATAATGGGAAAAAAACCCTCTGTCCTTTCTCCCAGGAGAGCTGTTTGAATTCCCAGAGCAGCATAATATTGATTTGGTGTGGATTGATTTTTCTCTAATTTTTACATATATATAGATACAGATATAGATATATAAATGTAATTACACAATCAAGAACCTGCAGGAACAGCCCCAGCTTTCTCCTCTGGCAAAATGAGGGGATCTAGTCCCCAGAAATCCCCGTGGCTCTGCACTCCAGCAGGATCAAAGTGCAGCACTGGGCATCAAAGCCCTGCTGGGGCTGGATCTTTAGGAAGAGCAGAATCAGGAATCAAATCAGAAAATGGCTTTCTCCCTCTGGATAAAATTGTGTGTTCGTGTATAAAAAATTAAAAATTGTAACTCACATCTTAAATGGATCTAATTAGCAAATCATTTAATGATTGATATTTGTTCTGCTGTGTTACACAAATTCCAGTGAGTAGCTCTTTTCCTGGCAACTGCTTCCATTGACTGAATGGCTCCACTCCAGTGCATGAGAGGTTTTCAGCAAAGTTTTCAAGCCAATATTCTTTCTGAGATGAAAACAAATAGTAGCACAATCCTCCTATATTAAAAAAAAAAAAAA
>VZRQ01009977.1:1088121-1156770 GCA_013397975.1 Machaerirhynchus nigripectus
AAGGGAAAAAAAAAAAAAAAAAAAAAAAAAAAGGTGGGGTTTTTAAACAGTAATTCAACATTTTGTAAAGAAAATTACAAAAAAGCTTTCACTGCTCCTTGAGCTTTTGAGAGGAAACCTCAGCGTCGTTTTTCATAGCCATGGTTTTGCAGGTGAGAGGTGTACTTGGGTTATTTTAGTTACCTGTAAGAACGGACAGACAGAAAGGAAATTCTTGATGGAGAATTCCCTTTGTCTGCCCTCAGCTGCATCCCTCTCAGTGTTTATGACACAACAAAAAGGCACAAACCACACTGGAGTAGCAGGACATGTTTACATTGCAGCTCTGGATCTCTCATGTAAAATCTCGAGTGATCTGCACTGATTTGTTCTGTTTTCAGGCAGGAGCCCCTCGGGGGGGTTTGAGCCAAAGCATTCTGTCTGGTCATTTTTTACTGCTGCGGTTCTGACTTTAAACGAGAGACTTTGTAATTTCATGAGAAAAAGATCGAAGCAAATGTGGTGTCACCATCACGATGTTACTTTTTTGGGGGGCTAAATGTTAGTGTGCATTGATTAAAGTTTAGAGAAACGTGTTGTACTGTAGTTGCTGTTTGTACCGCGCAGATGTGCACGTATGGTTTGAAAAGATATTTTCATTTTACATGAAATACAACTTTGCTAATAAAAGTTTGACTTGATGTAATCTTCAAAAGCCTTGGCTGCCACCAGCGAGTTTCTCTTTTGTTTGACTGGGGGGTTTTGTTTGGTTTTTGTTTCGCCTGACACTGTTTGTTTGCTGGCAGTCTGATTTAATCGTGACTCACGGCCCTCTCTAGTCTGGGATCTGGGGGGTTTTTTTGGTTTCACACCAAGGCTGAGCTGCCCTTGGCTTTCACTGGGATTTTTGGACACCATGGACCATCAACCTTCTAGATACGACAGCAAAGCAAGACAAAGCTGCCCTGCAACGGCCTGAATTCAAATTCCTCATTGATTCCATGTGATCAGCTCCTGGTCCAAACTATCACCCCATACATTGTTAGCACCTCTCACGTGCTTTATTCACCCTGTTAACAGCACAAAACCCCCAGCACACAGAGCTCTTCTCCTCTTCATTAGAGATCACCATTAAAGATCAAAATTGGTAGTTTTATAAACATCCAGGCACACACAAACACAATAACACCATTTTTTGGGTTGTTTTTTAGGGCAAACTACACTTGTGCCTAAAGTCTACAATCTATATGTATTCATTTCATAGGAATTTAGCAAATGTGCTTTGTTTGCCAAGGAAAATACCTTGGTTCTTTTGTTACTCTCTCTCCATCACCAATATTTGGTGTTCTGTGATTAATTCTGCTCTGTCCATGGGGAGGGTTCTGCAGGTGAGCACAAATTCACCCTGCTGACACCTGGAACAGCCGAACTGAGGACTCACAGACAAATCCATGGCAGCTGGTAGTGCTGGAAAACCCATTTTTAGTGTGTTTAACAGGAATCTGGAAGATCCAGTCAGTGCTCAAGTGTGTTGAGCATCACACTTGATGCTGGTGTGGCTTCTGTGCTGTTCTGAGTGTATTTCACTGAAATACTCTGTGCTATTCTGAGTGTATTTCACTGTATTTCAGTGAAAGAAATTCTCCTCCTTTGCCACATGTTTTCAGCTGCTTCACTCCAGCAGGAAGGCTCTGGGACTCTTTTTAATGCATTCTTCACCTGCAAGAACTCCTGAATAGATTCAGTGGGAACACAGGACTGTGCTAACAGGCATTCACCTTTCAGGAAGGCATCAAGGGCATCCCAAGAAGGTTTTATTAGAATTCATATCCTGGAATAATGAGATTTACACTTTTCTCAATAGCATAATGGGGAGGAGAAAGCCCTACAATCATGTGCTCCACTGGAGTGAGAATGAAGGTGCTGCTGCCACCGTCAGGTGTGTGGGAGCAGATCCCACAGAACTATTAAGGGTAAAATATGGGATGAATATGCTTTTATGTGATATTTTGCTTTTGAGACAAAGTTGGCATTATCAGAGTTGTTTTTGGGGGCAGAGCATTCCCTCTGATGTTCAAACATTTCGCTCTGTTCTGCGGTCTCACGAGGAAATGTCAGAGCTTTTCCACTTTGGTATTCAGCTGGGGAGGCGGAGGGGTCACTCACTCAGCCCCGGGAAGCAGCAGCAGTCTCACTCTGCTGAAATGTCTGAGCTCTGCACATTCCCAAGCCTCACTTAACAGGACTGGTGTTGTTTTTACCATGCTTGAAGCCCACATGATGTGGCTGAGCCCACCCAGGAGAGCTGCCCCACCCCATGCCCCGGATGTAGAAATGGGCATTTCTGTAAAAAGCCCCGCTCTTTACATTTCAGTTTGGTTTTTTTTCTGTAGGGTTTGTGCTTCTGTGCTGCATCTCCATCCCAGCCTGGGGGCTGCAGCGTGTTCTTCACCGTTTGTTTGGGACATTGGGGCAGGGATATCTCAAACCAGAAAATGGGCAACAGTACTCCAAGTTTGGGGGATTTTTTTACTTTTACTGCCTGGGTTTTTTTGGGAGTCCCAAAGCTTGTTTGCAATACTTTTATTGACTTAAAACTCTGAAAATTGATGGTTTTGGCAGCTGTGCTTCACCTGGGATGGAGTTGAGAAGGAGGGACGTGAGGAGGAATGGGAGGGTGGGAAGCAAGGGCAGCTGTGGCTGGCACAGGACCACCAACAGGGTCATTCCCAATTGCTCCTCCCGAGGGAAATGAGGTCCAGGAGGTACCTCTGTACTGATTATCCTGCTGCAAATCAGCTTTTCCTTCCAATCCGGGATGGAATCACCTTCATGGCTGAGAAGTGTTTCCCTCAGCTCTGGAATGGGGGAGCTCTGCACAGGTGTTACAGCTCCTCCTGGGGGAACAGGAGAGGCCTGGCTCCCACTTCGTGCTGGGCTGGGGATGGAGCTGGAGCTGGAGCTGGAGCTGGAGCTGCTGGAAACCCCATGGAAAGCTGGACCAGGCACCCAGGTGAGAGCAACCAGCAGTGGGAAAAGGGGTTTGGTGCTGCTTAACCTGGAAGAGAATGGTGAAAGTCCTTGCTGAGCGGATCTGGGGGGCCGTGATCTGTCCCAAGGGGGTTTGCTGTACTCGGGCTGTGGGATTTTTCCCATTTTTCCTTGGCTGAAAGCTGTGGCTGCTGCGCTGTGCTTCCTCTGGAACAGGTCTGCTGTTCCTGCTGCCTCTCCTGCACGAGCTTTGTTGTTTTCTTCCCCCTCCTGGCACTGTCAGGATTTATCTGTGCAGATCCCTCAACTCCTCCATGCCTGGGCTTGGAAAAGTTCCAGCCTGTTTTGTACCCGTGCTGTGTTGAGGCTCCCTCCTCTCCTGCACATTTCTCATCCCCTGTAACCTCCCTCATCTCTTGGGGGTGGAAGCTGTGTTCCGCTGGCAGATTCACCTGGGATTTTGAATTTAGCACGGATCGGGGCGTCTGAGCTGCCAGAATTTTTGGTACTTCAAAACAAAAACAAAAAAAAATTCAACTATCATTTTAAAAAAGAACACAACAGCTTGTCCAAAGCTGTCCCCATTTACTCCTCTGGGTGACGTAGAGAAGCTCTGAGCAGGAGTTCAGGCCCTCCCCAGTGTGTTACTGGTGTGGGGACCTTCCTGAGCCTGGTCCTGTGTGGGATTTCACCTGGGAATCGCTGGGGTTGTTCCCTCCTGTGCGTGCCTGCAGGTGGCTGGACACGTGGGGCTGCTGAAAGGAGTCCTTTTTTGTGATTATTTATTAAATAATTAAAAGCATAGCTGCAGTTTCTAATAAAAATCACCTCGCTCTGTGTAAACCTTTATGACTTCAGGCAGTCACCGTTCTGAGCATTTATTTTCCTCTAAGTGGCAATTTATATGAAACATGCATTAAAAAAAAATATTCCTGGACTATTTAAAATGAGAGTGGAGTAACAACCTCCAGTGGAGCAGGAGCCCTGGTTAATTATTTATAATTTTGAGGAGTACATTTTCCAAGCTCAGCATGGAGCCCAGAGGCCACTAAGTAAATAAATTTACATAAAATGCAGGAAAATCAGATCGTTTGACACAATAATTCACCTAATTTTAAAAAAAAAAAAAAGTGCTTGAGGAAAAATAGTTGCTGCAGAGAGGAGTGTCAGCAGAGGGATGTGGAAGTGGCAGTGACAAGTGGAGTGGGAATAGCCCTGGAATATGGCACTGAGGGATGGGGGAACATCATGGAAGCTGCTAAAGCCTCTCGTTTCCATTGCTGCCTCAGCAGGAGCTGAGGAGGAAACTGTCTCCTGGAAATATTTCCTTTGTTTCATTTCCCACAACCATCAGTTGTTGAGAACTTAAAATTTATTGATGCGTTTCTTTGGAAAATATTTACTGAAAAACCAAAAAACTCTTCAGTGTTTTATTGCGTTTTTTATCACTCCAAGGCTGCAGATTATTTCCTGTCCTGAGGCCTCTTGGCTGCCAGGGTTTATCCGTTTTCCTGAGGGTTTTTCCTGGTGGTCCTTTCCTCTGCTGGGCTCAGCCACTCTCCTGCCCAGGTCTCCATTCTCCCAGGGCAGCAGCATCTCCTTGGCTTTACCTGAATCCAACTTTCCTGAGCCTCCCAGCTCCTGGAGTCCCAGAACGGCAGAATTGGGAATAAGAGGAAGAATTCCAAGTGTTGTGCTTTCAGATCGTTTCGATGAGGAATAAATGTAAGTAGAGCCTACCTCAAGGAACGCAGGTTTAGTCTGATTTATTGTGAATTTCACGTTGCAGATCACACTTTTTAAAAAGAAAGACTTACAAAACCTCTTCCTTTTGACAACATAACGCCACGAGGGAATGGAAGAAGAACGTGCTAATTCTTTAAATATTCAGGATTGCGACGCTGTCATTGACTCTGCCTTTCAAAATTGAGAATTTAAGTATTTGAAAAGCCTGCATTTGGGCAAATCTCATAAAAATACGCATTTCTCGGTCCCCCTAGATCTGAGTTTAAATTTGTCCGCATCCCTCCTTGCCAAATATTAATTTTTTCTCACATCTGCCACTGAAGTCTGCAGTTAAGGAAACTTCCAACTCCGTGGGCTCTTTTCACCAGCCACTTACCAGCTCCCATCATACCTGGAGCTTTCTGTCAGACAGAGCTGAACCCATTTCTTCTTCTAATCAAGATAATAACTGCTAAGAACGGATGGATTTTGCTGCCATTGAAAATGCAGACTAATTCTTGCCATAATTATCAAGTCTTTAACTGGTAATTGCACACTGTTCCCATCTATCTGCTGTCAGATTTATTTCTGTAATTGACCTCCCGGTTCAGGAACTAGAGACAGCCTTTGATTATTGGTTCAATTAGTCTTAAAGCATCACGGGTTTTTCTTTCTTCTTTTTCTTTTTTTTGGGGTATTTTAGCTCTGCAGCCAATCAAAGGAAGTATTAAAAATGTCACTAAATATTTTTTACCTTTATCACTATTCGTACCTGCTGAGTCTTGTTTTATTCAGTCTGTACAGATACACTGAGGAGGGTTTTGATGAGAAACGATTGACTTTGTGCTTTTTCTTAGTTCTAACCTTTAGGGCCTCCTTTCTGGGGACAAGGGAATGGCTTTTCTATGGTGGTGGCGTTGAGCTGCTGCACCCCCAGTGCTCCCCAGCTGAGCTGTTCCCTTTGGGGCTGGATCCTTGCAGGGGGAAAGAGGAAATAGAGGATTTGGGTGTAGGTTCTGGAGGCTCTGCTGTGTCCGTTTATTCAAATATGAGGAAGGCAGGGAGAAGAATACACATTTTCCAGGACTGCTGTTTGAAGTTTCCCACACAAAACAACCGGGACTGGGTTTGGGAGAATGGAAGAACGGAAATATTGTTCCTGTCATCCACAGCCGTGACGTGGAGATGGAGAAACGTGTGCGGATGGATTTGTTCCTCCCTCTGTGTAAAACGAGAGCAGTGCCGTGGATTTAGGCAACAACTTCTGGTCTGATTTTACTCATTAAGTGAAACAGAATGGATGTCAACAAGGGCCTAAATTGAGTGTGGATTTTCTCTCTTGTTGTTGGTTAACTCCCTGACCAGGGAATTCGTTGGAGGTGGGATAACATCAATGTGATCTTGTCATGGAGCGGGGGGGAAACCCAACTCCAGGGGTCTGAAACCTGCCTTTTCCCCTCCTTTTCCCCACATTTGCACAGCAGAATTCCCTTGCACATCTCCCCTGTGGAAATTGTTCCATAAGGGTTTTGGGGTAATACACTGTTGTGCTTCTCTTGCACGTACAAATGAATGTCTACACAGGGATAGAAGAAAATACATAAAATCAAACAAACCTGTCTTCTGGTTCCCACCCTAAGATGAGCAGCAAAATAGGATTAAACAGAAAAACCTTTTCCCATGCATGAGACAGATGGCACCTGGAGTTTTAATTATTGCCTTGCCATGGGATTTTACTCAGTTCTGCCTTAGTTTTAACCCTCACGGTGAGGTGCCCCTCAGTTAAACCCTGCAACCCCATCCCTCCAGGCTGTGGGGGGAGCAGTGCAGTTGGGGATGCCAAGGAGAGTCACACCTGCATTTTTAATTCCTGATGGTCACCGTTGAGAACTCTTTCCATAAGAGAAAATAAAAACAAATGCTGTCTGGAGTTTCAGATTTTGGCATTGACCTGGCATTCCAGCTTGCTGTTATTATCCCAGATCCTTTCTGTTCCTCTCCAGCTGGAGCAGAGGAGGGTTGCTGTGGTTCCACCAGGGGAAGAGGCAGATGCTGCCACGTGCATGGGGGCTCTTCCAGGAGAAGTGTGGAGATAATTGCAGGGAGTGATTGTGCCAGGGGTTTTGCTTGTTCCTGTGTCTCTTCACATAATTGTGTTGCTAACCTTGGCCGTGTCCCCTGGAAGGATCTGAGGCCATCCTGACTGTAAGAAATCACCTGTGAGAGTTATTTCCCTGTGCCTGCTCCCTCCTGGGCTCAGTGACAGCGTCCCTGCACCTCACTAACAGCTGCTCCAACTCTCCTGCCTCCAGTTCTCGAGCCTTAACTGCATTTCAGCATCTACTGAGGTTTCTTTAATCTCAGAACTTCAGCTGCTTGAGGATTGAGGACCTCCAGAGCAGCTAAAGCTCTGGGGTGCAGTGCTCAGCTGCGAGGGCTCGGCGGCAGCTGGTTCATAAATAAGCTGTGTCTTAACACTGAACCTCAGCCCCTCCCTGTGCCTCCTCTCCTGGGTCCGTATCCCAAGGGTCTCTCTCCTAAGGATGCCCAGCACCTCGTGCATGAGCTGAGGGAGGGATTCCACTGGAGTTTCTGTGTCCTCATGGCTTCACCTCTGGATACTGAGGCAGGTGGGCGTTGGTCTGTATTCTCCTCCTGCCTGTACTGGTGGGGCTGGGCCTCCACCAGAGTAGCCTGGGAGTGAGGCCACTGTGACAGGAGGTTTGACATGGAAATGTCACCCACCTGAGGCTGGAGGATCCCTTTTCAAATTGGGGGTGAGCAGCATGAGTAGGGGCTTTTAATAAATCCCTCAATCCCAGAGCAAAAAACATCCCAGTAAAACGCAAAAGCTCCTGAAAGGCACAAAACTTAAGACACTTGGAAGGTCCCATCGTTCCCAGTTTAGTGGGACCTGGTCCCTGCTGAGGTTGTGAAGGGATGTGCCTGGATCTATCCTGAGTTTGTGCGGAGTTTAAGAATTCCATGAGCTTGAGGGAAGAGGTGGAAGCAGCCCAAGGCGTCTCTGAGAGCTGCCCTTCAGTCAATCCATTCATTACGTTATTAAAATATCATAAGGAGGCAGGGGATCCAGAACTCCCCCTCTCTGTAATTTCACCACTGCATCAGAGTTGCCAAATATATGGAATTTTTTCTTTCCCCCCATACAAAACAACAAGCTTAGCTGCTTCCCTGAGACTATTCATTTTCACCACATCAGGAACTTATTAATTCTTGATGAGAATTCAAGCATTAATCAATTCTTGATTGAATTCTCCCCAGAGGGAAAGAGGAGAAACTGGGCCAGATTTGCCTTTTGGCTGCTTTGAGTTCTGTCTCTGACTGAGCACGCACGGAGCAGTGGGATAATCAGTCTGCTCCATATCAAACACATCTCCACAGCTAACGGGGCACTCTGAAGGAAACCTCCTTGTACAGGTGAGGAAAAAGGGACCAGAGACCCTTTCCTTTGCAAAAATGCTTTAAAACCTTCAGATAAAAGAGATTTGTAAGTGTTGCTGGTATTTTCTCCCTCATGCCAGGAAAAAAACAAACCCAAGCTTATAATAATCTTACGAAAAATATGTAAAAACAGCCCAAGAAAATGTTGTTCCTGTTAATGGCAAGAGAGGAGGAGTTACTGAGGTCTCAGGTGGTGGCAGTGCAGTCCCAGAACGGTTTGGGTTGGAAAGGACCTTGAAGATCATCTCATTCCCACCCTGCCATGGGCAGGGACACCTCCCACTGTGCCAGGCTGCTCCAAGCCCCGTCCAGCCTGGCCTTGGGCACTGCCAGGGATCCAGGGGCAGCCTCAACAGTGCAAGGAGCCTCCTCAGTGTGTGGAACCTTCGAGGCCAATCTCCACTTCCAGAGCAGCCCAGCCCACCCCTCACTGTCCAAGGCTGGAGCCTTTGGCAGCACAGCGGCCACCAGCTCCTCCCTGAGCTCAGGCTTTGAGGATGGACTTGTGCTGCTCAGCTTCTTCCTCCCTCCCTCCTTCAGCTGAAAATCGTTTCGTTTTTATTCCTTCCAGCCTTCAAAGCCAACCTGCTCTGCTTTGAAGGGCTGGTGCAGGGAGCAGTGCCCTCCCCGTGCTGCTGTGCCCCCACTGCCAGCCTGGCTGCAGGGTGGGAGGGCTGCAGGAGCTCTGCTCCCGGAGCCAAAGGAAAGGCAGGGTCCGAAGGGATGGGAGCCCGGGACGAGGACTGAGCGTTTGGGCACTGCCCCAGGGTTTGAGCAGGGTACAGCTGCGGGGAAGGCACAGAGCTGCAGCAGCTTTTAAGCTCCTTCTCTCTGATTTTCAGGTTTCTGAATTGCAAAAGTGTGGTCCTGGCTGCCCTGGGAGAATCAGAGAGGACAGGACGAGCTTTCAGCTCGGTGCTGGAGTGTGGGTGCCAGAGAGGCAGAGCTGGAACCCGAGGGCCCTTGGTGGCCCAGGAAGGCACAGCTGCCCACGGGTCCATCCTGCCTGGTTTGGGGCTCAGAGGGCAGAATTCTCTGCTGTTATTTGAGTTTTTGCCATGCTGGGGCATCACCAGCAGTGTCAGGCTTTGGTGACACCACGGTGACAATGATGACGGTTTCTGTAGAGGGTGATGGCAAGGCAGCCTCTGCTTTCAGCTGTGAATGGCTCTGGTGGATTTAAATGGGTAAAAAAAAGGGAAATATTTAAATTTTCCCCTCAAAGACACTTCATGCTCAAAGTGTCAAGGAAAATCCCCTGGCAGTGATGGCACACAGTGGGATTTGGGGTTTATTATGGGGTTTATTGCTGTCCTGCCTCCTAGGGAAGGAGAGAACCTCCATTTCAACCGGTCTCAGCTGGGCAGGAAGGGCAGAAAACAGCTTTGAAAGGTCAGGAGGGGAATAAGGGAGCACTTAAAAGAAGATGTCAGCAACGAAACGGAGATTCATCAATTCTAGTGACCTGTATAAACAGATGAGAGGAGCTGTAGCTGGCCACTTAAAACCGTGTAAATGTAATTAAATTGGTATTGCTTTCAGGAAAGAGGGAGTGCTGAATATAACAATTAGTGGCTCTTTGTGCCCTTTTGGAAGCAGCAAGCAGGAAGCAGGCACAGGGAAATGGCACTGGGAGCAGCCTACGGCGCCCTTGTCAGTCCCAGGCAATTAATACAAACGAGCCATCAGCATTCCAGGTCAGCTTCCAACAGCTGAAACACAGGATGGGGCACTTGGTGGTGGCTGCCAGGAAAATGAACCCCACAGGACGTTCTTGGCCCTGGTTTTGCAGGGTGGAAGGAGCTGGGCTTAGGGAGGGACTGGGGAAGGAGCATGGAATTTCTGGGTCCTTTGGGAAGCCAACGTGGAAGGTCTGGAGCAGCCCTGGGTATTTCTTAACAACTGTGGCCGACATTCAGCTTCCATCACAGGAAGGAGCTCCAGATCAGAGCCCATCTCCCCAGCCAGAGAGTAACTGATCAATGCTTATTTTCAATGGAAAATTAGTGGCTGCTCGGTTTGATTGTGTCTGGTTTATGCTAACGGGAAGAAAATCTTGATTTATTATCTGTTCTCCACAAGATCCAATTTCACAATGAGGAAAACTGTCCAACTCCCCTGACTCCTCCACCCCTCTCCTGTCCCTGGCAAAATGCTCTGTACATGGCAAGTGGGGCGATCAGGAGCACGCGGCAGGGAATGCAAGTGAGGAGCTGGGGAAGACTGAGAAGAAAGAGCACGGAAAAAACGTCTGACCAGCGAGTTTAAACTCATTTCTTAATGTCCTTTAAACGTGATAGGAGTGAACAGAAGCTGGACAGTTGCACCAGACCATCTTCAGGTGGGTCTGGGGCTGCTGGTGCCTCTGTCCTCTCTCCCTGGGAGGGAGGAGGGTGATGGTGCTGCCTCCTCACAGGAGGGAATAATTTCTCTCCCAGCAGTGATTAAGAGGCAGTTAAACAGCAGCTCCTTTCCTCAGACTCTGTTAAATCAGTGAGTCTGGCTAACTGGCACCTAAAATTTTTAAGAGCCATCTGAGCTCCTCTTTGGATCGTTAATGTTTATTTTTAATAAGTCCTGGCTCGCGGAGGAAGTTTCAACAGGCTGGAAGAAAGCTCGAGCTCTGCCATTATTTAAGGAGGGTAAATGGGCTGACCTGAGTAATTACGAGGCTGTCAGATGAGCGTTCAATCAATATGTGTTTGATAGCACCAAATGTAAGGTCGTCCATCCAGGAATAATGAATGGAGCCAGCCCAGGCAGCAGAGGAGATCTTATCCCAGGGAGCAGCAGGAGAATACTGAGCAGGGCTGGGGAGGGTCTCTGTCCCTGCCACGGGGGACTCCACGTGGGGATGCTGCTGGCCTGCTTTCGTGTCTGCAGTTCCTGAGGACACTTGGAAGTTGAGGGAATCCCAGGAAAATTCACCAGAATGAGAAAATATTTTGCAATCCACCATATATAAAGCTGGAGTCTTAAAGCCACAGAGGAGAGGTTTTATTAAACTCTCTTCAGAAGCTCATGAGCTTCACGATTTTAAAGCAACCATCAAAATCTTGTATTGTCTCTATGTTTTTCCAGGTTCATTTCTTATTTAATTGACATAATTAGCAAAACATCTCCCTGTTTTTCCCCTTTCATTGGTTGTTGGATCTTCTGAATGAAAATGCTGTTGGATTTTGGGGACTTGGATCGTGCATTACCAATACAATTTGCACATTAATGTTGGGTTTGTAAATGGTTTGTGGTTCAAAAGAAACTGCCAATGCCTTTATGAAAAAGGGAACATTAAGATCCTAGAGTTCTGTAGGAGCTGAGTAGGGAATGGCTTCGGGAGACTGCAGAGCACTTAGATCTTTGGTACTCCCACCCTGATTTCCCACCAGGAGTTAAGGAGATGTGGAAATAAAATGCAGTTGTGGGAATAAAGGTGCTTTTGACAAATTTCCCTGATAAAACCATATAACTTTAAAGTGTGGTTTGACTTTGTATTAAGTGAAGAGCTGCTTTTCAGGGTTTAAATTACAACTTCTGTTTGGAATTTAAATCCATCTTTTGGAAGGTGAAATCTAAATGAAGTCCATCAAACCATTCACCAGGGGAAAATCCCAGGCTGCAATGTTTGCAGTACAACTTCCCCACTCTGTTTTTCCATTCTCCCTCAGGTTAAGTTTTTAACCTTTCATTTCATTCCTCGGCAGGTGAAATTTGATATTGATATTTCTCACAAACTAGGCCAATACTCATTTCCTAGACCTAGCTAGGAGTAGCAACCACTTTGTGAGGTGGAAGTCCCTGGGAGCAGCAGTTCCAATCAGGGTGGAACGTGGATCTCTGAACGTGGGAATGGCTCCTGAAGGCTTTGCCAAACCCTTTCCTCTCTCCCCTGCTGTGCTGGGCTTGCATTTGCTGCAGCCTCTAGAATATATTTAGTTTAGGGAATATATTTATTTTAAGGAATAGAATATCCCCTAAACTTCCCTTTGTCAGCCTCTCCTTCGACTCTTCTTTCCCTTCCTTCAAAATTCCAGTTTTCCCCCTCTCCAGGCAAATAATCCTTTGAAGCTTCCTCACTTTATTCATAGCAAGATTATTAAGGTATTTATTGGGTTCCTTCACGTGTAAAAATTCTCTGAGGAGGGTTCCAGGGATTAGCCCCTCTCTGGGAGCCTGGTTTGGCTCCTCCTCCTGCCTGGTAAATCGATTTCTGCTCATTTCAAGTTGATGAGCCTGATTATCAATATTCCACCAGCAAGCAAACAGAATTGTGTGGAGCTGAGTCAGATTTCGAAGTTAACTTTCAATCCACAGGATCCAACTCACCGGGATACAGCTGGCAGGATAACATCACTTTTTAATCCAAATCCATTACCAAACACCTTTTTTCTTTTTCCATGTGCTCACCACCCTACAAATCTTATTTTAATGTTTTTCTTAATGTGCTCTGTAGCTCTTTAGTGTTAAAATTAAGAAAACAAGCATTCTTTTAATTATCTAACAGTGGTTGTTTTGTTGGCTTGGATTTTTAATGAGCGTTTCTTTGTTCTTGTCACTGAAGAAACCACTGCCAAAAGTCAGTGCCTTTGCAAGTGCAATGTTTTCCAAGGAGACCAGCAACATTCAGACCTATTTCTGGAGAGAATTTTGTCAAATAATGGTCCTTTTTGGGTTACTGTGGAGAAAAAAAAAATCCTCTGATCAACTGACAGATTTTCCTCAGTTTCCAAGTCCTAAAAAAGGTGAAATACCTTTAACTCTTAATATTTCCAAATGTTTCCACAACTGAGCAAACCCAGGATCAGTGGGCACACATCCCACTTTTTGTGAAACATATGGAAAGCACTTTTTATGGGATTTCTAATGAAGTCTTGGTTATTGTAATATGTCCATATTTTGAGTGTTGTCAGGTTGTCTGTCGGTGGTGTTTGTGCTCAGATACATTAGCTGGCAAGGGGCCATGAATTCCACGGAGCTGTAATTTTGTTTAGGAGTTCTGGTTTCCACTTGAGTGACCTGGGAGGAAATTATCAGGAACTTAACATGGATCTTTGATCAAACAACCTGGTTTGGTTTTGTTTTAGTTTATTTGTTCAAGAGAACAAATTCTCCGTATGGAGAATTACAACCCAGAGAAATGAACAAAATACAATTATTTCACAGGGTGCATCGATCCTCAGGAAGGGATTTCTAAGGAATGTCAATCCTGCAGCCTCTCTGTGTCACTGCCTGTGGAACTGGGACATTTTGGAGCAATAAATTGGGGAACAGGAGTGGAGGAGTGTCTGTGTCCTGGCCACGTCCCACCACGGGTCCTCTGCTGCTTGCTGGGATGAGTTGGGGGTCTCTGCTGTGCTGAAATGATCAAATTCCTGATCTCCTTCAGCGAGGAGAAAGCTGAGGAAGAAATGTGGCATTAAGAAGAGACAGAGCAAAGGCTCCCAGGGCTGGGATGCTGGTGATCAAAGCACACCCAGGGACGTGAGCTCGGCTCAAAGGCTCCAGCCACAGCTCTCATTTATCCATGAATATATTCCTTCTGTTTCATTTTCTACTCATTATTATTTCTGTCGTCCCTGTTTTCCCTAGGAGCTGGTCATTATTTCATGGTCGTGCTCCAGTCATTATCAATTGATGGGATCGTTTCATGTTCTTCACAGAAGAATTCCGGTTGGGATCTCCCCTGCAATTCCTGTTTGTGGCCAGCACAGCAGCAGTGAGGGGGGAAAGTGGGAAGGCAGCTTTAGTTTGTGGGGTTTCAGTCCCGTCACTTCCCCAGGCTGTGTTCTCCAGCATCCCAGGGATGCTGTGGCACAGATAAAACAATGACACCACCTGATTTTTGGGGGCGTTTCACCTCAGTGTTCAGAGAGGCTTTGCAGCCCAGGACACAGATTCCCAGTCCTTGCTCCCATGAAAATTACAGGTATTTTGGGAAAGCTTCTTCCTTCCTGCCCTGGAGGCCGAGGCTTTTGGGGGTTTTCTTTGCTGCCCGTGTACGGTTGGACTCCTCCGTCTCATGTCCCAGGTCAGGAGACACTGGAAGCTGATCAAAAACCATTCCGGGTCACCCAATCTTCTAAAATGCCCCGTGCAGAGAAAATATCTTTCCAGTAATATCTTCAGAATAACTCCTGAGTTCTTGCATGATACAGAGGTGCCACCACAAGGCTCAGCAACAATCTTAATATGGATTTAGAACCCCCAGATGTCGGACGTGGATGAAGCACCAGTTCTGTGTCGCCAGCCCCTCGTTTCCAAGAGTTAACTGAGACCTGCTAAAGGAAATATTATTGATTAGCTTTCAGGGTAAGGAATTAGCTGTGTTTGCCCAGATATGTTCAGCATCATTGTATATTGACTAAACGTATGAAAGATAGATAAGATACAACCGTGATAGGCACATCTTGTCTGCAGCAATGGCCTTCATTAATGTGATTATTAAAGTGAATGTCCTAACACCGAGTCCTGCAGCCCCTCTGCCTCCCTGTGTGAGCAGCAGCGTTTCAATCTTGTATTCACTGAGCTCTAATTCAAGTTTTCCAATGACCCAGCCTTTGGGATAACGTGTTCCGTGCTCCTCTGGGAGACAGGGAAACAGAGAAGGAATGAAAACACCACCCTGAGCAATTTGGACTAAGTGTAAGGAAAACTTGTTTCCTTCACATTAATAAGTAAGTTTATTTTCACAATTGGTTTGAAAAATGGGAAAATCACTTGATTTTCCAGATAACCTGATTCATCTGCTATTTGCAAGGTACTGCTTGAGATCCAGAAATGAATATTTAAGCAGCAGGGATGTTGTCGCTGGAAGAAAAACAAGGACGTGCTCACCCTGTGGATGGATTTGCTGTGCTGCACTGAGGTTGCCTGGGCCAGCTCCGTTTATTCCAGACTTTGTGTGGAATTTGGCTAGTTGCTGTGATGAATTAACAGGCCAAGAAGATGAAGTGCTTTAATCATAATTGCCTGTTCAGGAGCCAAACTTCAAGGCAAGGATTTAATATCTTTAAGTGCAAGAGATAATAATAATAATGGCAAAAGTTCCATTGTAAGGGGTAATTTCAGTTTCTAAAAAAAGTCTCTGGAATAATACTCAACCAAGTAATTTGTGTAGCTACATAAATATTCCCCGTGTTCCTTAAAGCAGCTCTTTTTTTCCTTCAAGTCTGCAAATTACCCTTTTATGAGATGCTGTACAAACTAACTACTATATCTATTCAGAGTATGATAATATCTCCTTGCCTTTGAATGAAATATTTGGCCCTTGAGAATATGCCAGTAGCTCTCCTCACAAAATACCTGGAAATTGAATAAGATCTGCAGCTTTATTATGTACATATAATACTGGAACCTGTGGGATTATGTGCAGTAACCTTATTTACAGAACCAGGAGATGTATTTGCAGAATATATTTTAGGCTGGGACAGCTCAGTAACACATTTATAACATCTTCTTCTTATGGGGCTTGATCTCAGAGAAATGCCAAAGGTCTTATCTGAGAAAAAGGACAAGGGTCCCCAGGACAGTCTGGGTATTTAAAGTGCAACATTTCAGAATGGCAGGAATAAGATCTGTACCTGACACAATAATAATAAATCAGTTTCTAAATCATCTTGGCTCAAAATGCAAAGATGTTGTGAAGAAATGCAGCTTTTGTCTCATAAGAAAAGCTCATGGATGGTGTGTCCACAGATACTCTTCTTTTGAAACTGGAATAGGGCCATGAATTCTCAGGTACCAGAGAAATAACATGTCAGTCATATTGGTAAAAATACTTCAATTTCTTCCAAAAGTGGATTCCCTCTTCTCTGGAAGCAGGACTTGCACTGGTGAAGAAGCTTCTCCCCCAGATATGTGCAATTCCCCAACATGAAATCCAGTCCCTTCAGAAGAAAGGAGGGGAAAAAACAATCATACCCCTCCAAATGAGAAAAGGGCCCATGTTTGGAAATCATGAGTTTCAAACTCCTATTTTTTGGGAAGAAGCCAGGAAGATGTAGAAACATTCACTGTCAGAAGCGTCCACCTCAGCCGCCCCGTGGGCCAGAAATTCTTCTTGGCCAAAATCCAGACACGTGTTGGGGCTTTGCAAAGCAGCCTTGTGGTTTTAGCCATGATGCCAAAGGCCTTTGTAGAAACTTCTGGGAAGTCAAAATACAGGACAAAACAGCTTTATCTGAGTTGAAGGAAAACAGAGGTTTCCAAACTCTTTTTTTCCCCCGATCCTCTTAGCAGTCCCTTCACAGATAAATAATTCCATTACACTGCTGTTTGAAACATGCAAGCATGATCACTTTGGTGGCTTTAGTCATTCTATTTTTCTTTACTGAGCTGTTCTTTACAGGCCTTTTAAGGCACTGGAACCAAATCCATGTCCAATCAAACTGATCAGCATTTTTGGGCATGACTTTTCAATCACAGCGGGATGTTCAGTCACTCAATGTAACTTTATACAACAGAGCTGTTTGGATTATTCCCTAAAGATTATCTGCAGGACCTCCAGGAGCACTTTGGGTAGCTCAGAAGTCTCTGCACTAGATATATATATATTTTTCATTACGTTCCTGCTGTTTCTGTAATGTTTCCAAAGGGTCGGTGTTGGGTACAGTAACAGAAGAGTTTGCAGTTCCCTTCACTGAGACAGCAACGCTGTCTGAGGTGAAATTAAAATAGACTTCACTTATTTGTGGAATTAATTATTAAAATGTGCTCAGCAATCACTCACATCAACTCTCTGTACTTACAGGGCTTTTTTTCCCCTCGTGCAAATACCACCAAAACAATGAGAGCTGGTGCTGGGTTGCTTTGTGTTAGTGATGGCCAAACCTCCTCCTGCCTCTTGTATTATTTAAAATGTGCCTTTCATCAGTTATTCAATGCAGTGGTTTTTTCGGGGGGGACAAAGTAAATCCTGATTTGTGTTCATCAGCATCTAAACCTGCAAACATCAGGTTTAAAAAAAAAAAATTGGACTGTAATTTTCATCTGGTTCTTGCTACTTGTCAGCTTCTAAGTTAGGCTCAACTAATTCAATTGGATTTGGGGTTTAGGCCTGATTGGGTTTCTGGTTCTCCTTCTGTATGGCTGGGTTGATTTAGGGAGAGGCCTGTGGAGTCATCAGGGAGAGCCGCCGTGTGTCATGGAATGGTTTGGGTTGGAAGGGACCTTAAAGATCCCCCAGTGCCACCCCTGCCATGGGCAGGGACACCTCCCACTGTGCCAGGCTGCTCCAAGCCCCGTCCAGCCTGACCTTGGGCACTGCCAGGGATCCAGGGGCAGCCACAGCTGCTCTGGGCACCCTGTGCCAGGGCCTGCCCACCTTCATAGGGAAGGATTTCTCCCCAGTATCTCATCTAACTCTTCCCACTGGCAGTGTGAAGCCATTCCCTGTGTCCTGTCACTCCATCCCTTGGAAATTGTCTCTCTCCATCTTTCTTGTCAGCTGCCATAGGCCCTGCAAGGCCACTCTGAGGTCACCCCAGAGCTTCTCCTCTCCCGGTGAACACCCACAGCTCTCCCAGCCTTTCCTCCCAGCAGAGCTGCTCCATCCCTCTGATCCCCCTGGAGCCTCCTCTGGGCTCTCTCCAGCAGCTCCAGGTCCCTCCTGAGCTGGGCCCAGGGCTGGGGCAGCTCTGCAGGTGGGGTCTCACCTGAGCACAGGGGCACAATCCCCCCTTTCCTGCTGGGATCAGCCCAGGGCTCGGGGGGTCCTGGGGGCTGTCACCCACAGCTGGGGCATGAAGATGACAAAAGAAACCTCACCAGAGTTTCCCGAGCTTCAGCCTCATTAAGAATCCCTGGAATGAATTTTGTCAGTGGCTCTCATAAATTGCACCTCCATCATTTCATGGCTTCACTTAGGAGCAGGTGTCTGTGTGTGAGCACAGTCTAAAATTGAGGAATTGGGGAATGGCTGTGAAGCAGGACATTTAGGAGGCTCTCTACTGTGAAGGAGCAAGTTTAAAGGTCTGAAGTTGTGGGGTTTTTTTTCAACAGAGATGATCTTTGAAATCTTTTCCATCAGTTCTCTCCACATTCCAATTTCAGTTTTATAACACCCCTCACTGTGCACGTCTTGGCAGGAAACTTGCCCATCTTGCAGAGCCGTGCATGAATAATTCATGGCAGTGTCATGCTGATTCTCAAAAGGCTGGAATATTTCTTTGGAGAAAGTGTTTAATAAGATTCTTCCAAACAACACAAACTCTAGCTTTGTATGAATTTTATGGGGTAGTAGCTTTCAAAGGTTTTGCACAATCAAGGATTTAATGAACTGAAACCCCAAACATATGGTGGCCCCTTCTACCTATTTGTTTCCTGGGCCGAAGCATGGAGATGAAGCTGCTTAATTGGGGCCAGAAACTTGAATTTGCCACATCTGAAGGCTCTGAGAGAAGTTTCAAGAAACAGGATACAGCTCTTATTTGGCTCCCTGCATTTACATCTTCAGTTGGGTGATATTATACGACAATGATGGAGAATGAAGCAGCTTTTACATTTATTTTTCTGAGCCAACAGCAAATATCACACAGCTCCTGCAAAAATACTGAAATTCTCCCAGCTGCACTGTGTCCCAGGAATTGTGTTCAACCAGGTGTCATTTAACCCAGCAGACAGAGGAACTGAGGCACTGGCAGTCTTTGGAAAGAAGGTTGAGTTCCACAACAAATTATGGATATCTAGAAGTTCCTGAAGCTGAGGGTGTTTTGGCTTCGTTGGTTTTTCCTTTTGAAGACAACTTTTAGGCAGGCCTTGGTGACCTAAGAGGCTGGTTTAAAATGGGAAATCCCTTGAAATATTTCAAAGGAATTATTTCTTTACCCCTTTTTTTTTTTCCCCAGGCTATTTTAGAATTATTCCAGTTTTTAATGGGCGCTACTTTGCCAAAAAGAAAGAAAAAAAAGGAAATAACAGCAAAGCCCAAGTCGAGAACCAGTCAGTGTAGTTAAACTACAACATGACATCAGCCTTGGTGTTTGCAGGAACGTCTTTCGGGGTGTATTTGGCAGCTCTAAAATTGGGATAAAATACTTGGTGTTGTTCTGAGGATAGGAGACCATGGAGTGTCTGAGAAGGAAAAAAACAAGGGCAGTTTTGGAGGTAGAGAGTTGGTTCTCATTACTGGGCTCCTCTGTTTAGGAAAGGATGAGGAGCCCTTTCTCCAAATTTTCTCCAGCAGCTCTGGAGAGCTGACTGCCCAGGGAGCTGCAGAACCTCCATCCTTGGACATTTTCAGAACTTAGCTAGAAAAAAGCTGCAGTTTGCTTAATCCAGCAGGAAGAGCTTTACTTCGAATGGGAAAGTTGGGATCTCCTGCAGTTCCTTCCAGCTGTGATTTCTGTGAGTCTGTGGGATTTTGATGGGAAAGGTCACTTAGGATTTCAGTGAGACTTTGGACAACACCCAGTGGTAAGGGAGGGATCACAGACCCCGGAGTGGGGGTATAAATTGCATCTCCGTGGATTTCAGTGCCAAGATTCCAACAGAACTCCCTGGATCACCATCCTGACTCTGCACATGTGCCTGGTCCCCCACCTCCAGCCTATTTTCTGCTCAAACCCTTGTGACTCAGACTCGAAAACCTGCACATTCATTCCTGCTGAAATGTATTCCTACATGGATCTTGCTCCTTGCAGTGCCTTCCAGGGAGCTCATTTAAAGATTGTATTGGTGATCGGCGGTTTTCAGTGCTGGTGAAGTCATTTTCTTAATCAGGATCTAAGAGAACTCCTTAAACCAGCTGATTTTTTTTTTCTTTCTCCTAGTTGTCATTTAGTTGAAATTAATATCGTAATTGCTTTCTCTGGAGACACTGTAACTTTGTGCACTCTCATTTAGGCAGAGAAATATGGATGATGGGTGACTAATGATGCTTAGTTAGGCATTTTTTAAAAATAAATACAGAATCTGTCAATCCGCCCTCTGTCAGAGAGAGAAGCAGCTCCTGTTTTCACACAGCCTCTTCCTTGAGGGGATTCTGTCTTGGGAAGCACTGTAATAGGGAGAAGTGGATGTGATGTGACTTTTTTGGCAGTTTTCACCCTTTCCTTTGCAAGCACCCTTCCAGTTTTCCCGTAGCATTTGTGGGGGCTGGGAGTGCACTGCTGCCAAAGGGAGAACGTCCTGCAGTGACATTGACCACAGCAAGTCAAGTCCTTATCCGTTAATTTTATAAACAAGGATAACAAAAGTTGGACAAACAATGCCTTTAGCCTGAGGAATTCAGTTTAGCTGTACTGAGCAGGATGTTGCTCTGTGGATTTAAATTGGCTGGGTCTGTCCTGGGTGGTTCAGACAAAGTGGCCTGGTGTGTCTCGCTCTCCTTCTGCCTCCTTTGCCAGCTGCTTGCTGGTAAGTCTTTTCCCCCCTCCCCCCAGCAATAGTCTGGTGATTGATTAACTCATTTTATTCATAAATACACAGTATTTTATTTCCTTCCTATTGACTCCTCACTCTTCAGATGCTCATTCCTTACCTTTTCTCATCTTGTGAACAGCCGTGTTTCCTGCTGCTTGAAAAAGAAAAGGAAACACTTTACTTTCCAAGCCTTCCTAAGGGTCAACCTCCTCTCTTTTTAAAATTAGTTGTGTGCTGCAAGGTGCAGGGGAGCAGAGGGTGGAGTGTGGCAGAGTGAGCAATCAGCTTTGGATCCAAACAGAAAAATTCATGACCTAAATGATGCATCTCCCTCCAGATGTCAGAGCAGCAAATAAATGTTTCATGAACTTTGCTTTCCAGGTCAGCTCCGAGCCATGATTTTTATGTTGGTGGTTTAACCCTTGATGTTTAGAGAAAGCTGCATGAGGAGAATGGACAAGGAGCAGGGAATGTTCCTGGACATCTCTGCTCCTGGGGCTAGCTGTGGCACTAAGGCCACCAGCCAGGAAAAACAGCGTGCAGGACTGATGCCATGATCTTGAGGATGAGGAATATCACCACATGGATTTGCTTTGTAGAAAAATCTGAGGAAATGGTTTCCCAACCCTCTGAGAACACATCATAGCAAGTTTAGCACCCTGGGGCAAGAGCAGAGCTGGCTTGTCCTACAGGAGCCAAACCAGCCTCCTGTGGGGTCACCTCTGTCCACCCTGGAAAGCTGATTTACAGTGGGATAGAGAAAAATAGATGGTGGATCACTGCATGGAGGAAGTGAGGGCAGAAACCCAAAATTATATTTGCAGGGTGAGCATTTTTCCATTGACTCGACCCTCACAGCTGTAGAAGCACTGAGGGCTTTATGTGCAGGTGAAGGAACAGCCTGTCAGGGCTGCTGCACCCTCAAAACTTGGATCCCACGTGCCAGCCCTGTGCTGTTGTTGGCACCAAGGCCCTGCTCTCCGCAAGATCCCTCCGCGTGCTCCAAATCGGCCCCCGCGATTTTCCGTGGGGCAGGAACCCTCTCCTGGCAACCTGGGCCTGCCAGCCCGGCCTGAGCCCGCTGGGCCTGCTCCCAGGCAGCCAAATGGGCCTGCAGACCACTCATTTTCAGCAGAGCACGGAGACTGTCAGCAAATTCTGTTAACAAGTGGCAGGATTGATGTGCTCGTGGGCCAGTCCGACGCTGGAGATTTATGGTGTTCTCCCTTCCCGCTGTGCTGCTGCTGCTGCTTTACAATTAGAGGGAAGCTGGCATTAAAAACATCTGCTGCCCGTGTTGGCCTGGAGTGGCCAAACTTGTGGCTCTGTTCGTGCCAAGGAGGGCCTTGCCAGCAGCTCGGTTGTGTTTAAATGTTAGCTCCCGAAAGCGCGGCGGAACCAGCACTAACGCTGACATTTCACTCAGGGAAGGGGAAGGATCGGGGAGGAAGAGGCACAGCCAGGAGCTTAATTAGCATGGAAGTGAAGAAAAAACTGCATGTTCTACAAAAGAGCACGGCGAGAGGTTATTTCCTGTGTCTTCCTGAGATTTCCCAGCAGCTGCTGTTGGATGTGTTTTTGGGAACTGGTGGCTCGGCTCCGGGCTGTGGCCCTGCACTGAGGTTCCTGCCTGCTGGTGGCATCCAGGGTGCTCAGAGCCCAGCGTGGGTGTCCCATTTGTTCCCAGAAGTGTAAGATCTGTTCCCTTTGTCCCTCCAGGTGTGTTTGGGTGAGCTGTCGCTGGAGTGCTGCTCCAGGTGGGTCAGGGCCTGCTCTTTGTGATGTACAAACGTGCACTGAGGCTGGTCCCCACATCCCAGTGTCCTTGCCACGTGTGTTCACTCTGTTTAAAGGGATTATTGACAGGTAAAGAAGCTGTCAGCTCCTCATTTCCACTCCTCACTCTGATGGTCAGTGATTTTTTTCCTGATTGCTTCCCGAGCAATATCGACACCCCACTGGAATAAGACATTCTCACAGCACAGAAGGGGAAAACAGTGGCAAAGTGCTCAGGATCCTGCTCGGGAGGAGTTGAGGAGAGGCAAACCTTGGGAAGAACAATTATTCAGACCCTCTCTATTTCCTAGATATGATTTGGGATGGAATTACAGACTTGTTTAGGTTCAAAAAGCCCTCTCAAGGTCATTGAGCCCAGCTGTTCCTCCAGCACTACCAATCCCACCACTAACACATATCCCCATGTGCCACATGTGCACATCTTCTAAAACCCTCCAAGGCAGACTCTCCCAGGGCTTAAAAACCTTTTTGGTGAAGAAATTTTCCCAAACATCTCATCTAAACCTCCCCTGGCACAACCCAAGGCTTTGTCCTCTTGGGCTATCCCTTGTTACCTGGCTACAAGCTCCTTTCAGGGAGTTGCAGCAAGCTTATAAGCTGAAAATTCAATGTAAAAGGAAGGAGTGAAATGTACAGTTTATTAATAGGCTCCAAAAATTGCTATGTGCATTTGTATTCTTTATGGAGTAGTGTTCCTTCTTCCAGTCAGTGTTTAAACTCAGGGTGCTGCCAAACTTCCCAGTTAACTATTACTTTTTTTTTTCCTCTTTTTGTAAATGTTATGGGTTTTTTTGTAGGTGGGTTTTGGGGTTTTTTTAGGTTTTGGGGTGTTTTTAAGCTAATGGAATGTTCATCATTTTCTGTGACTTTTTTTGTGACATCACTCAGTTTCAGGTAAGACCCTGACTGTGAGCAAGAAGTGCTGAAAGCAAGTTAGGGACCATTTCTTTATGAATTCATGGGTTTGACCGGGCTGGTTTTACTCACCTGAAGAACTCCCTGGCTCTTGGACCAGCCAAGTCTCACGGCAGGAGCTGTTTGCAAAGTGAGACAGTTTCTCTCCACACACAGCTGCAATGCGAACATGCAAATCACTTCTTCACAAGGCATTAAAAATGTTTCACTTGATCAGAAAGGAGAAAAAGATGAAGCTTAGCAGCAGCCAGAGGAGGTTTGATTTCTGGGCTGGAGCACAGCGTTTATGGCATGGAGAGATGCTTATATTTCCAGGCAGTATTGTCAGTAGAGGCTGTGGCTAAATCTCCCTGTTGTCTGTATTTCCTTGGAGAGAGGGTGTTGAGGGCACCAATCCCTGCAGGGTTCCTCCCTGCCTCTGTAAACCCCAGGCTGTGGCTGGATTTCGGGTGGGTTTGGGCCGTGAGCTGCAGCCTGGAGCTGCTGGAGCCAGGCAGTGAGCAGCAGAGGGCACTGATCTAACAGGAGTGGGAGAAAAATCGTCATTTCCCTTCAGCGCAGTCTAAACGGCCCCAAGATTAATCTGTTAATATCCTCTCATTCCTCTCCCTCCTATATCAGTGTTAATTGCCAAACAAGTGACAACTTTCCCCAGTATATTATACTGGTCCATTATACACTGCTGCTGCAGATATGGTTATTTGCAAATTTGCTACAGACTCCTCCACAAACTCCAGAGGTTTTTATGTTGCTCCTGTATGTATGAATACAAATAAATAGAGGCTGCAGTTCCCTCTATATCAAATTTAATCTGCATGCTGTTTAAAGCAGTCTAAATATTAAAACCAGATTACTGGAGTTTTCCACGGGAATAATTTTATTTTTCAGAGTATACTTTTGAATCGACTTGTCTCTTTCCTTTGGGTTTGTTTGCCTCCAAAAGATGCTTTCTTCTCAGGATTACAGGATTTTTATTGGCTCTGCACTCACAAGAGTATTTAAGGAACGCTTTATACCTGTTGTCAGCTGGGCTGATAAATGCACCCACCACGGAGACTTGGCATAAATAGTCATCGTAAACCTGGCTGCATAAAACACACGGCGTGAAACCCAAAGGAAAAGGCCAGCATGGGTGTGCTGGGATGGAGCAGTGGGCAGACAGGGGCAGAAGTTGCTGCTGGTGATGCCCAGCTGCGGGGGCAGAGCGGAGCTGAGGGACCCTGGCGGCTGCAGACAGGGCTGGAGGCAGAGGGTGTCAGCAGCACTGACGGAGCTTGGCGCGTCTGCAAATTGCTCTGACAGCCAGGGCCCTATAAAACTTTAATCTGAGAAACGAACCTGCTCTAAACTTGGCCAGTCAAGCCCTGCAGCTTCCGACTTGGGCACGATTTTTGCCAAGATGAATGAAAATAGACCTAAGGACTCTGACAGCAGCCAGTGGGCAAGGCCCTGCCTTGTGTCTGACACAGAGCCCGACCTGTGCCATGAGACTGGGCTCAGGAAATGAGTATCAGCTGCTGTAAGCACGTCTGCAGTGTCACAGCATTATTAAAAGCCTTTCAGGCGGTGCAAAGGACAGTCGTGTAGAGGCAGCCTTGAGGCCTGGCCGCCCACAAATGGTGGTTTATTGTTTGTTATGTGTTGGTTTTACTGAGAGCATGATGTCAGCTGTAACTGCACCCTGCAGAGCTTCCCGAGATTTGGCTGCTTCGTTGTTTTTGGGAGAGTTTTCAGTGAGAAAAAAAGGCCTGTTGCTGAAGGTGCAGTTTGGTTGTTGCTGAATATCAGGGCTCAAACCAGGAAAGGGATCTCACCCTGAGCTATTTGGGATGAAAACCCAAAACTAGATCCAAATGAAGACACTGAAGTGAAAGCACCAATGACAGCCCTTCTTGCTGTTTCCTAACCACAAGTAAAATGGGAAAACGTCTTGAATAGCTGGGAAGGGGTTATCCCACCTCCCAAAACACGCTAAAAGCAGCATGTTTAGTGCTTGTTTTGGGAAATTCCTGCCTGAATACAGGTCATACTGTTAGGAGTCAGCAAACAACTGCCAGCTTCAACAGAATAATACCAAATTGGTGCTCTCCAGCTGCAGACAGATGCCCACTTCCTGTGTTCAAACAGACATTCTTTTCAAATATGAATGTAGCCTCTTCCCAGTTGATGGGGAGTGCACCTTTGTGAGCACTAACTGCTTTCTAAAATACAGTATTCATGTTACATGGTCATTTCTTCGAATAACTTTTTAATGCAAACTGCTTTGAATGTAAGTTTTGGGCCCAATTTTTCTGTCCTGTCCCCCACCGGGTGCTGTTTTATCCCCTCAATGTGAAAGCAGCAGGATTTTGTGCCTAATTACATTTTATATGTGGCTTAGCAGTGTCTATTTGCCAGAGAACTTATTCATGACTCTGGATGTGAAGCAGAATCTGGCTTTAGTTCAGTCTCAGAGGCAGCAGGTCAGACTTTAATGCGTGGTGGCTTTCTGATTTGTTTGTTAGATTCAGTCTTGTTCAGCAAATGCCAAAAAAGAATTTCCTGCACTGAGTTAGGTCATCTCAAGCGAGGTCAATCCAAGTGGGCTGCCCAGAAAAATCTCTGATTTTAAGCTGTGTTTTAGTTTATTCCTGGCAAAGGGAGGCAGCCCAGGATTTTGTGCTGCTACAGCTGCTCTTGGGCACTGGTTCTGCCCATGAATTGCCTTGCAGCTTGGGTCCTCCTGCAGGATCCAGGCTGGATTTGCCCAAAGTGTATGTGAGATATCTCCTGAGATGGAGTTCCACGTTTTATTAGTGTGAGCAAAGCAGTGAGCCCTGCTTTAGACAGCCTGAGCAGTAAAATTAATGTAGACACTGCATGAAATCCTGCAGAACAGAGATGCTTGGGAGAGGTTTATCAAATACCACAGAATCCTGGACTGGTTTGGGGTGGGAAGGAACCTTAAAACCCATCCCATTCCAACCCTGCCATGGGCAGGGACACCTTCCACTACCCCAGGTTGCTCCAAGCCCTGTCCAACCTTGAAGTATCAGCTACTGCAGAAAGAGAAACTGCTCTGTATGTCAGAGTCCAAAAGCAAGAAAAAAATCTTTATTTTGATCCAAGAAGGAGAGAAGAACTTGGTGTTTCAGGTGTGGGACCCAGTCCCGGTGGGTGTTGGTTGAAATACCCTCAACATCTGAGAGGAAAGTCAAAAAGGAGAAAAAGAAGGGAAAAAAGGAGTTTTACAGCAGTTCTAGGAATGTCACTAGGTTAGGAGCATGAGGGAGGTGTCCAAAGAGGTCACGCTCTTGGGAGCTCAAGGGGCTGCCCAGGGAGGTTTGGGGTCCCCATCCCTGGAGGTGTGCAGGGAAGGCCCAGAGGTGGCACTTGGTGCTCTGGGCTGGGGACAAGGTGGGGATGGGGCACAGCTCGGACTCTTCGGACGATCTTTGAGATCTTTTCCAACCTCCCTGATTCCATGATGGACAGGAGGATTGTGGCATCCATCATTTGCAATGGTCAGGGCAGAAAATTCACCAGCTCTTACTGTTCTTGATTTCCTAAAGAAATAACTCAGTTTTCCTCGCCAGCCCTACTGTCATTTCCCAGAAAACAAAGATACAGCCAGGAATAATTGCTTTAGCCTTTAGTTTTGAGTGGAATTTTTTCTTTTCCTCTGCCAAACAAATAGAAAAAGCAGTTGGACTGGTTTAACATATACTCCTATCTAAGAAGAAAAATCCAATAGAGATGAAGATAACTTTATTTCTGTCAGCAAAGAAAAATATATATTCGATCCAATCTACGCTAAACTTTTCTTTGCAGTTCTTGAGAAATAAAAATGGGGAAAAAAAGAAAATCTATATATCACATTCTTGGCCAGTATTTGATGGCATTCCCCCTCAGTTTTCCCTTCTGTTTTCTTACTAACTACAACAAAAAAGGGAGAGTGTAAGTTTATGCACCAGTAAAGGTAGAGCAGCAGAGTTCCCGGGCACTTCATTTTACAATTTGCTTTGACATGAAGTGAGAAATAACTGAGCACAACCTTTACTGCAATAATTGGATTTTTGCCATCAGGAAAAGCTTGTTACATTTGTGTCCTCTGAGAAATAACACAGTTTTTAGGCTGAGTTTTATAGACTCGGCTCCGTGTAACCTTAGAGGGCTGAAATTCCTGCGAGAGGGATGGGATGAGCGGGGGTCGGATCCTTCCCTGCCCGCGTCGATCGCCTGTCATCGTTCTGTCAATAGCGGTGCTCGGTTTGCACCACCACAGCCTCAGAACCATTTTGTGAGACACGTCTTAGCACACAGGCTAATTTTGGAGCAGTCTCCTCTGTCTTCCTCTTTTCATTGTGCTCTTTCTTGCTTCTGTTGTTGCAGGTTTTGCCAGTGATTTTTCTCCCTTTGCGCAGTTTCCTTGAAGAATTATAGGAAAATAGACTTAATTATAAAATCTGAATGGATATTGCAGCTGGAAATGTCAGTTAGGTCAGAACCCAAGGATGAGTGAGCTTTGTCAGCTGGGGATAGGAAATTCCTTTAATTTTAGAATCTCAAGAGTTTGAAGTTGCCTGTGGTGTTTCCCTCCGTCAGATCTGGGCTCTCCCAATCCAAAAAACTGCTTAATTTTATGCATCTCATTAAACGTGTGAGCAATTTCATAGATTTCATTAGTACTACTGTCACCCTGAGTTTTGCAGCCTTTCTATGTTTTCATTCCTGTAATAGAGTTTCTCACGAATTTTCTGTAAACATCAGGCATTTTTACCTACCGGTCTTTATTATTATCATTCTTTTTGTAAGGCGGAGAATTATGATAGACTTTTGGTCTGACCAGTGTCATGGAGAGGTGGTAACCCCATCCTCCAAGCCATGGTTGTCTCTAAAAAGATATATAACTAACAAAATAAAGGGCCGGGCCCCCTTTTTTTCCCTTTTTGCTCCTTCTTTGGCCCTTCCTTGCCCTCTCTTTTGGCCCTGGCTCCTATCCTGACAGAACGGTGTCTGCGTGGTTCTTTCGTGTCTGAGTACGACATACTACCAAGTAATATTTTACAAAAAACATCGATGATCATGTACAGGTTTGTCAAGGAGTGTTTTTCTCATTCTGTTGAAGCTGAAGCGAAACAAATATTGAAAATGTATGGTGGTACTTTAGATTTTGTTATCATGCAAAGGTCCAGAATATTCGTACCTATTGTGATATTGCTCCTGTACAGTGAATACATGAGAAGTAAAGAAATAAAACATGGATTAAAAAAAATTCTATTATGATTCATAGTGTAAAAGAAGCAACAGGAACACTGCACATGAACATTACCACTGGTGAACTGTTCATGACCCCAAGAGATTGGCATCTCAGCATCACCAGGATGAAGTATCCTGAGGAATGCTAGATTTGATAAAAGGATTATAGGATTATATAGATATTAGGAAGAAATTGTTGCCTGTGAGGGTGGGGAGGCCCTGGCACAGGGTGCCCAGAGAAGCTGTGGCTGCCCCTGGATCCCTGGCAGTGCCCAAGGCCAGGCTGGACATTGGGGCTTGGAGCAGCCTGGGATGGTGGAAGGTGGGTGGGGCTGGATGAGCTTTAAGATCCCTCCCAACCAAGTCCATTCTATAACATAATATGATCTGAAGCTGTTTTATTTCAATACAGCCAGTGTGAGATGGAAAGTGTGAGGTGGTACCAAGCCATTTTAGGAGCAGGCGATGGATATTAAGTTGAAGCACCTCGTACTCAAAATCAATTTGAGTTTACTTCAAACTTTGCATAACCTTCTCCTCAGAGTTATACAAATGTCTTGATAGACTCATTAAAATCTGGAAAATGGGAGAGAAAAATCTCGAGATCAGAGACAAACGAGCGGAAATAAAAATCTATAACTGAAGTGTGAAACGAGAGTGGATCAGCGAGAACCGTAAGCTTCAATTTCTTCCACTTTGTGGCTTTATCGTGCACTGTTACTGCGCCATTTTTATGGAGCAGAACGTACATGCTGCAACCTATTTATTCCAATTCCTTTTTGCAGGCTCTTCTCTTTGGGTGTGTTCTCACTCCACCCGTGTAGCTCAAGGTGAAGACCCCTCTGGTGTCTTTGATGGAAGAGAAGAACCTGCACTAGTGAATCTAGGAGAAATAATGACTTTTGTGCGCTCCTTTCATTACCTTGGTGGCCAAGAGAGGAGAGATTCTGATTAGGGATCCTTTACAAGATCAAGGTCCCTCTCCTCCTCCTAGAAACAGATTTCAAATGCAATTTACCTCATCAGGGGATGTGCATGAATTTGTTTTCCAGAACATTCTGACTCGTTACTGAGCACATCTCGTATTTCCTGTTCCTGCCTCCCTCTAAACAGACAGTACAACTGGCAGCATTTTATTTAGTCCTACAAACCAAAGTTGTTTTCTCATACCTGCTGTTCCACTGCTCTTAAAATGTGGCTCTTTTCCTTAAGGATACCTTGAAATGTGACTTTTGTTGTGATGAAAGATTTTTTGGTTGAGACTCCCGTTTACACCCCAAATTGATGGAGAAAAATTGAGATTTTCTTTATCATGATTGCACAGTATGAAACAAATTGCTTCAGATTATGATTCCCTCCAGTTTAAATTGTTCCATTGTTTGGACTGGAGCTGGCTGACAGTTTCTTCATTTATCTTTCTTGGCTAACGCAGCCCTGGACATATTTGAGGCATTAGGCTGGGGCTGATTTGTCAGCCTTGACCTCGTGCCACATTAGCTCTTCGCAAAGCTGACACTCTTCATTTCTCAGCCCTACATTTTGCTCTGTGCTCTCTGAGCCAGGATTAGCCACAACTGCTCGTGGAATTTGTATGGACAGGTATCAAAAGCTGTCATACAGGGTTTTCTTTTTCACGCTGGCTCCCTATTCACCAGCTTGCAATCTAGATCAGAAACACAAATCCCATCATTCACACCTCAGAACAAAATTTAATTGCTATTTATCTGGACTCTGACTTATTTTATAGACTTGGTCTGGCTTAAAACCAAATTTACACTTGAAGTCTGGGCCGTCAAAACTAGCGGTGAGCTCTTGCTGCTCAGGGATTAGAAGTTGTCTGTGATGGACATCCTGGTGGTTTCTTCTGAAAATTGGCTTTGGTCAGCTTTAGGCTTTGTTTTAGGAAAGGAAGCAGCTTTGGAGGTGAAAGCTGAGGAAGTTGTGTGACTTCGGGTTGATACAGTTGTGTAAGTATTTCCGTGAGTGCTTGGAGTTTATTCCACGTTCACTTTAAATTGGATAAAACCAACCCCTGTTCCAAAGCCTCCTGGAGAGGCAGCCAGCATGGTCTCATCTGTTTCTTTCCACCAGGAAGGCAGCCTCACTTCTTCACAACAGTTTCTTGCAAACTTTGCATGTTCAAAGGCTGAGCCTCATCTTTGCTCCTAATGGGAATTAATAGCACCAGGAAATTCTAGCAGCAGTTGTCCCTTCAGGAGAATGATGCTGTGACTCACTAAAAGTTGCCTCTCCAGTTTGCTTGCAGATAGGCCCCCATGGCAGGGGGGAGGAGAAAAAAACCCAGATTATTCAAGAAACAAACGAATAAACCTAATCCACACTGACTCTGCTCGCAGGGACTCCCAGACTGGCTCATTTTCTATTGTAACTCACAAACCTTAAAAAATAGCTTGGCCTGGAAAGGGTCTCAGGTAGATTGTGCAAAGCCAAAGCATTTGGGAACCTGCTGCTGAAGGGACATGAAAACAAAAAATGTTGATTGCATGTTCTGGGAGAAAGGGGGTGCAGCTCATCCCAGCAGGGAGATCTATCCATGGCCCAGCGCCGGGACGAAGAGCAGCTCTTGTAGGAGAGGGAGGTCTGTGGCACCCTCAGCTCGTCACTGAGCCCCCACGCAGCTGTTTGGCTGCCAGCTGCTCTGGTTTTAATGGGTGAATCACAGCTGCAGCCCTGAAAACGCAGCACTTGGCACTCCAATCTGTGCTGTTCAGTCCTGGTGTCTCATTTTCACTCCGCAGATTATTTTCGGGTCCTCATAATTTTTTTTTAACCAGGTTCTTTCTTTTTGTTTTGTCTTGTGTTTTTAGAGATCTCTGCGAGCCATGGAATTCTGTGTGGTTATTCAAGTAAAGCTTGAAACAGTTGAAGTCAAAGCTATTTTAATATATTTAAATACTACGGAATGTAGCCCTAAATCAATCAAGTTGAGAATTTCAAGGAATTTAAATCTGACATGTAGGAGGCCCTAGAGGGCTTTTTCTCCCTCCAGGATAAATGTTGTTTTTCACATGGTGACAGACACCCAAAATGCAAACAAGGCTCCCCTCCTAAATTTGGATTTCTGTTCCATAGGTTATTTACCATTACGGATCTTCGTCTCTAAGTGGATAAAGAACCAAAAATATCTGTCCTTGGTTGATCCCAAATAATAGAGGAAGGTTAGTGAGCTGATTAGGAGAGATTTGAGTGAGAATCAGGGAACAAATGGCAATTTGCAGGAGCCTAAACTCTGACTGTCAGAGGGCACAAGGTCTGGGCATGTCCAGAAGTTGAGTTTCTCATGACTGTGCCCTTGCTGTGAGGAAAACATGTTGATTTTTATCAGGTCTGAGCTATCTGCATAATCTCCTTCCCTGACTGCTGAACTCTCTGAACAAACCCTGCAGTGAAGGGACAGAAGAGTTTCATTTTCCAACTCATTTTGGGAATGATCCGTCTCACCCAGCACTGCAGGCTTTGGAGAAGGTCACACCCACTGACTTTGTGTCTTCAGTGGAGCCTGGACTTCATCCTTCAAGCTGGAGGAGGAGGAAGCTGTGAGTATCCAATAGAATCATGGAAAGTTTAGGGGTTGGAATGGACTTTAAAGATCATTTAGTCCCAACACCCCCTGCCGTGGGCAGGGACACCTCCCACTAGACCAGACCATGGACCACAGTCACTTGTTTACATATGAGAAGTGAGAATGATAATTCCCTTCAGGACCACTTCACATCTTCTTTTTCCTAACTCAAAACTGTATAATATATTAATTTTTATTGCCTTTTTATGCCAAATAAGACACAGATGAGGCTATACATCCTCCAGCAATGATAATTTGCATCAAGAGCTGTAAATTGCCAGACCACAGGAAATAGCACGAAACAAATATTTCCTAAAATGCTTTAATATGAGAGCTAATGCTTCTAATGTGTGTGTCTTGTAACTTGGTTCGGTCTGAACTGAGAGTTAATTGGATTGTCATAATTACATGGGTAAGTATTCAGACATGTCTAAACTTCATAAAACCTCCTGTAAGGAGAGATGGGCAGTGTTAGAGCAAAATCAAACCCAAACTTTTAAGCCTGTTTGCACAGCAAGCTCAATAAGCACTTTTGCTGATCTGCCTGAAACCTGGGCAATTTAAGTGCCATTATTCTCTTTGTCAATGCTCAGGCAAGTTCTAGTACGACTGGAAAACCTAAAAAAAGATGAAGTTTGTTTAATAAAACATCTTGAAATGGGTGGCATGAAACTGAATTATTTCAACTGGAATATATACACTGGGGAAAAGCAAGATCTTGAATATTCACATTACAGCTCATTGAAAAGGCAATGGGCTATGCAACAAGATTGACAACAAAGGGAAAAATGATGAGGAAAATTGCCTTACTTATCTGCTAGAGTGCTCTTGACTGCCAACTGTAATTTTATGGTTCATTATATAAAAAAATACCATTAATGTTAGTACTTGTGTATCATAATCATGAGAAGAAGGGAAAAAGTTCATTGAAATGTGCTCCATTTTTAATCAAGACACTATAATTGTGTGTTTTTCAGGCATCATCAATTTCCATCAATTTTACTGCTGCACAAATAATGTGCTGCTACAGTTCTTCCACAGGTCAATTCCTGCACGAGGTACACTGACTGCAGGGACGTAAGCTGTAAATAAACGGTGGCATAATTTATCTTCTCTGATATTACTTGATACAACACCAGCTTTACCTTGATAAGGGGAGCAAATGGAACGGCTGGGTTTGAATCGAGCGGTGCATCACAGACCTCAGAAATTGTTATATAAATGTTGTTATATAAAATGTCAGGCAGCAGCCAATATTAACATCACAGAGCCACTGTCACACAGCAAATGTGTCTGTCAACTGAGCTGGGTGTTTTCGGGAGCTCTGAAAATCACAGATTGGGTGAAATTGTCTGAAACTACAGCAGGGGCTGCACTGGGACGTGTCTGTCACCAGCCCCATGGGCTGGCCAGCTCGAACCAGCTCTGGCCACGGCAGAATTTGGGTTCCTCACACCCAAAGGCGAGAGAAGGTGTCACGAATCCATTTATTTTCTGAAAAGGGAGCACAGGAGAGCTTTGAGTGCATGGCAGGTTTTGTGCAGAACGTGTTTTCTGAATTAACCTTGGTGTTATTCCATAGGATGTCAGGGAACAAATCTACAGCAGAGCCTCAATCCCAGAGAAACCCCAGAGCAGGGGAGAGGCCTTTCCCAAGGACTTCCTTCTTGATAAAAGAGAGGTGATTCCAAGATGATGCTTTCCTAGATGGAGGATGCTCAGGCTTCCTTCATTCCATGAGTCTGTGGTTGAGACTGACCTTGGGTAAAAGCTGCTCTTTTCTCTTGGGAATGGGCTGAGTTTTGAGGCCTGAGCAAGTTAAATTTTGTTTACAAACCTGAATTTTAAACCAAGTCACATCTGGCCAACCAAGTGCTAAAGGTTCATGTTAGGTGTGCTATCAATGTTTTTGAAAGGTTTTTCACCTACTGGTGCAGAATACTGATAAAAACTGATGATCTTTTTGGCCAGCCTCTGTGGAATCTGATCCTTAATCCCAATGAGCACATCCCCTTTTTTCAGAACAAATCACGGAATCATGGAATCACAGAATGGGTTGGGTTGGATTGGAAGGCACCTTCAAGATCATCTCATTCCAACCCTCTGCCTTGGGCGAGGACACCTTCTGCTAGCACAGGGCCAGAACTACCACCAGTTTTTGTTTTCCTGCTCACTCCTTTAATCCCAGTCTGAGACTGGGATTCTAGTCCCAATTAGAACTGGGATTTTAATCCCAGTCTGAGATTTCTTGCGGAGAAATCTCCATGTAGATACCCGAAACAGAGGGCAGGTTGGTGCATCCCATGAAAGCAGCCCTGGCACCAGAGCCAGGAATAAACACATCTTCTCTCCACTCTCTCTGTCCTTAAGTAAAGGAAGAAAAGCTCAGTAAGGGCTGGTGCTGAGTGCTTGTGCTGGGGCAAACAGCTCATAAAAGTGGCATTGCTTGGGTGATGTATTCATGTAGTACTTCAGCTGTATCAGTGTCAGACACTATCGGATCTGTGGAGCTTTAATTATAAATTACTTGATAAAATAAGGTCAGCTGTCAAAAGCCCATTCCAGTTTTGGTGGTGGGGGGGAAGAAAAAAGCAGTTTATTTAATTCCTGAAGAGTACAGTCTTCAATCTGGGGAGGTGGAGGATGGTGAGACTGGAGCTGAGGGGCTTTCCTGAGGCTGGCAAGCCCTCCAGAAATCCCATCACTTTGCCAAGGCAGCAGCATCCAGGGCCTTGGGAACAAACTGCTGCCAACTGAACCTCTCCTGAGCTGAGCAACAGGCCTGAAATAGCCGAAATAATACAGACATTTGTGCCTATTCTCAGCTAAATGTCACTGCACACCTCACACTTTGAAGTGGGATCCTCCTGCAGAGGATGCTGAGCAGCAGTGCTGAGTGCTGGAGCAGCCTCTGCTTCCTCCTGCCCCCAGCAGAAGGGAATGTCTGGGATAACACTTTGCAAATCTGCCTGGGAAAAACATGGCATTATTCATAGTGTATGATTAGTCTTGCACGCTTTCCTTGTTATAAATATGTAACACATGCTCCAGTGCAGAATGTGATAATGTATTCCAACATGATCTTTATTGCTGATATTTAAAAACCTGTTCCTGAATATGCACAGTTTAAATTTCACTTGAATGTACATCTCCCATTTTTCCTGGTTTAAAGCATAAAGTCTCTCAGGCAGAATATAGGTTTTATGTCAAACCTTTTTTTACCCCTTTCCTCAGCTCGTTTGTCTACAGTTAAATATTTTCTTCATCTTCCACAGGAAAAGATGAATTATTCTAAAGCACCAAGTGCTGCAGTGTGTGTGCATCTGTGTTTGTTGGGAAGTCAAAATACAAACAGCGGAGAAGACACCCTCATTTGTTTTCCATTCCAGTTTTAAGTGATATGTTAGGAAGCAATCATAATAAAGAGGAGCTGAAGGAGTCGAAGAAATTATTTCTCAGTGAGACAGCAGCCTGCTGTTATCTCTAATCTAAGAGACACTGCATAGAGGTCATCTTCTGATCAATGAAGTGAATTTCGCTTTATGATGCTGCGAACACACAGAGAAATGTACCATCAAGTGCTTTCTGGGAGAAAACAGAAGCAGCCAGAGAGCGAGGGGACAACCATAACAAAAATAAACAGATTTATTGCTACACAGAGCGTGATTTACAAGGGCCCTACAGTGCAGGAAGAGGATGTTGCCCTCCTTTAGCCCCCTGGGTATTCAGAGTACGGCCAAGATCTGAAATCACTTTACCTGCCCAGGACAGTCCTCTGGACAAATGGGGTTACCAACATGCTCTGCTCATCCAAAGATTATCCCTCCAAGAGGAAAACCAATTTAGGTTCCAAGCTGAACACTTAAGCATGGGATATAATGTGACTTTCAGGAATTCTGAACAAGGAATGCTGACAGCTTTTGTGTTCCACAGTCTCCACAAACTCCAGGGCCTAGCTCTGTGCTTTGCCCATATTTTGCTCTTCAAGAGGAATCTGACTTGACCAGGTCTTACAGCACTGTCTGATATGATTTTGGATCTGTAAAAAACACGGATTTCAAGGCCTGATCAAATGTTTGCTACTGGAGTTTTATATTTTGGAGTATTAAGCATGGACATGTCGTGGTAACTGAGCAAAAATTGGATGTGTGATGCAGTCTGTGCCACAGCAAAGCATTAAAACAGTGCCTCCTGCTTATTTTTTTTCCCCAGACCTTGCAAAATCAATGGAAAGGTAATGAGAGCCCTTGCTGTCAGCACGGATTAATCTGGAATTCCCTGGCATCTTCAGATCCTTGTGCATCAAAACACGAGTTTATATCAAAAGTTTGAACAGTGGCTCAAAGTGCTCAGGAGTTCAAAAAAAAAAAAAAAAGACAAGAGCCAGCGAACTAAAACGCCTCCAATTTCTATGGTTTGCAAACTTCAAAAAGTGCAATTGTGCTGGGAGGCTTTGATCTCAGGATTACTTTTTTATTGCCTTTGAAGTCAAAAGCGAAGGGCCACTGCAGCGGGATCCGGAGGCGCCGAGCGTTAATTGCCCACTGCCACGTTTAGGGTCCATCGTGTCAGCCACTGGCCACTGGATGCCAAGGGGTGCAGCCATAATGGAGAGGGGTTTCTTCTTAAAGGAGGTTTCACACGCAGCAGTGTTGGTGCAGTTCGGGTTTTCCCAACAAAAAGGGCGCCCATGCTCAGGACCTCGGGAAGGTTTTTTCAGGAACATCCCACATTTTTAATAATCAGCTGTTCCAGCTAAGCAGCAGTTGGAGTTCTGTCAAACTTATCCAGCAAACGGCAGCCTGGGTTATTTTTGAGGCTGGTGAGGGAGCCCTCCAAGGGGGAGGCTGGTGAGGGGCTGGAATCTCTGCCTGCTCCTGAGACGGGAATTTAACTCTGTAAATTGGCACCAGCGCCTGCCTTCAAACAGCAGAACTGGGAAGGAAAAATAGAAAGGGCTGCATTTATATGGCTTTTTAAATATTCATTTATGTGCTGCGCTCGAGGAGAATCGATCTCTGGAGAGCAGGAGGTTTCTTCATCTCAGTCACTTTGCATTAGAGGGAAGAGCTGAGTGGGGTGAGATGTCACGGGAGGGTGATGGGGCCAGGCAAGGCAGCACGTGCTGGCCCTGAGCTCCGGATGGGGCAGGGGGACAGCAGGGCAGCAGGAGATGGACACTGTGAGCTCATCCCTGTGCCCCTGGGTTTTGATTCCACTCAGTGGCAAACTGAAATGTTTTTGTAGATTTGGTCTGCAGTGCCTTGTTTCTTCTGCCAAATTACAGCGAGGTTGAAGAGGGAGGCAATGGTTTGCTCCTTTTATGTACAGGTACATGCTGGGATTCCTGGGGTGTCCTGTGCTGGGCCAGGAGTTGGATTTTGGTGCTCCTTGTGGGTCCCTTCCAATTCTGAAAATTTAATGAATCTATGATTGTGAAAATGAATCTATTTTCAGATAGGGCGCATCAGGTTTTGTTTTGCCCCTCCACAGCTCCCTGTCGCTCCCAGGCCCTGGATGTGCTGCCATACTCCATGGTTTTGTGATGTGATCTATGCGGCTGGATTGACTTTCTTATTGTGGCCTCTTGAAATCACTTCTTGAGTAGTTTCCTCATCAGCTGAGGAAATTTCCATCCATTGGATTCTCTGAACCTGCTGGAGCCCCAGGCAGGGCTGTGCAGAGAATGTGAGAGGTGGTGTGGGCAGGCACAGCTGGGTTTGCCAGTGACCAGTGACACCCATCCAGAGGTTTTTCCTGTTAAAATACCCTTTCAAGACTTTAAGTGAGGCACTCTATTCTGAACGAGGTTCTTTCAGAATGTTTTCTGATGTTAAGGAATCATAAAGAGTTTTAACAACAGACTTTTACATAGTTAAACTGAGAAATGGCTTCTGTAATGTTTTCAGCTACTCCTGACAATAATGTCTTTACCTCAGCAGCAAAGTATTCATGATGATGTCAATAAAGGCTGTGGTTTTGACAGCAGTTTTATACATCAGCATAGATCTGGAGTGCTGAATATTACCTGTGTTATCAACTGGCTAACACTTTCCACGAGAGAGATGTCTCTTTAGAAAGCTGTTCCTTTTATGAGTGTCATCAACTCCCGTCAGCTTGACACCGCTGGCTTTGACTGGGTTTGAAGTTTTTGTTGTTGTTTAAATTTGTGATAACATAAGTGAGCGTTTTCTGAGGAACGGGTGTTGAAAGATGTGTTCTGTTCACATATAAACGGCTTCATTCAGCTGCTTTTTTGTGAAAGCCCTGAGATCTGTGGAGGAAAAGTTGAAGTAATAGAGTGATTTGCCACGCTTTTGGTGCTAAAACAGCACAGGTGGAGCTCATGCAGAGGCAGTGACTTAGTGCAGCTCTAAATGTCTCTCCATTTAAAAGCTCTGGGGTTTAAAGCTTTGTGCAGAATCTCCATTGGATTTTGGATAACCCAAGGGTGGACAGACACTGGGCACACACAGAATGTACAAGTGCATGATCTTATCCCAACAAGGAAAGCTTCATTAGCAAGTATCAGGAATGTTTATTGTTCCACGTTAAGAAAATAAGAAAGCCAAACCAACTTTTCTATCTCTAACAGTGCAAATCGGTGTGGATTTGTAATTTATGGGTGCAGAAAGAGCACGGGCTTGCTGACAAACTTCAGTGTTTCACTGCTGGTGAAAGGAACACCAACAAAAAGAGGTGGAACATCTGGCACAGCTCACCACCAGCTTGTGTCTGCAGCTGCTGGTCAAAGCCACACTCTTGAAGAAGACCAAGGAAAGAATCATCAGCCATGAATCACCAGGTGACACTAAATCTTCTCGAAATGAAAAATGCCAGCTTGTAAGGGCCTGGTATCAACAGAGAATCCCAGAAGGGATTGTTGGAAGGGACCATAAAATTCATCCCATTCCTCCCCTGCCATGGGCAGGGACACCTCCCGCTGTCCCAGGCTGCTCCAAGCCCCGTCCAGCCTGGCCTTGGGCACTGCCAGGGATCCAGGGGCAGCCACAGCTGCTCTGGGAACCTGTGCCAGGGCCTCCCCACCCTCACAAGGAAGAATTTCTTCCTGATATTTAATATATTGTACCAACACACCAAAGCTGAACATAGATGGAGAGCAGAGAGCAGCTGCTTCCATTACGGGAGGTCTCTTTCGGAATATTTACATCTGAGATATAAATCACCCCTAACACATCACTCAGTGTAATAGGTTCCTGTAATTAAATGAGAGCTTTATTGAATAAATTACAGACTGTTAATTATACGTGTAATACTCTCTGGCAATTGCTTTGACTTTATTGCAGATAAAACAATGACCTTGTCTATTTTCATAGTGCTTGATAATTTAAGAAGATTGAAGAAGTGTTAATTGTGAGTAGGCCAAGAAGTCTTTAAAATGCTTTAATACCTTTAATAGTATTAACTCAATATTGAGATAAGATTATTCCTTGTGCTCTCTGTGTACTCACAGTGCCAGGCATCGCTCCTCTTACCTCTGGAACTCACCTGTGAGAGCAGTGGAGCTTGGGGTGGGTAACAAACACTGAGAAAATGTTGGGTTTGTCTGTTAGATCCCAAAATCGATTTTTCATGATGGAGCGGAGAGTCGGGAATTATCTGCATCAAATCAACAAGGACCTTTATGCAAATGAATGCAGAATTAGAATAGCAGAGTGCAACTTGATGGCATTGCCCTTATTTTTTGTATATTGGTCAACAGTTGCTAAGTTTACAATTTTCCCTTTCCTTTGGCGTCTTTATTTATAATGAAGTTATTTATACATGCACACAAATACAAACTCGCCCATGGGGCACTGAAATGAAATCCCAGCGAGGCTTTATTTTTATTTACTGCTTCCTCCAGTAAATGCACATCTTTCAAACCTCTGCAGAGCTGCATCGATTCCTGAAGTATCATCTCCCAGTTTATTGAGCACAAGTGGTGACTGATTGTCTCCTGACACTCCAGCAAGAACTTAAATGTACAAGGAACAAGTTTTAAATAGGCTTTATTAAGATACCACCACATCTGGGAAATTATTTGGGATGGTTGGGAATTCCTTAATTTTCTTTTGTCACCCCCCCCAGCTGGAAAAAAAAAACTGCTGATTTGCCCAAATCCAAGCTGTTTGCTAAGCAGAATTTGGTTCAACAGATCCAATTAAAAAGAAGAAGAAGGAGCCAGCGCAGTAGCAGGTTGACACTGTTAACTGGAGATTGTGCTTTTCCTTGTGATGGCAATTTTTCAACATTTTAATGAACTTCCACTTAAATAAAAAAAAAAAAAGAAAGTTGAAACCAATTAATTTGAGTGACCTGACAAAAAATAAAAAAAGAGGGGGGAGTGTTGGTGGGTGGCAATGTGAGATCACAGCTTTGCACCCTGTCTCGTACAGAACTTCCCTGCAAACTGCTGAAAACCTGTGGGAAAACCAATCCACACTCGGTGGGGAGCTTCCTTGCTGCTGCACTGCTGATATCCTCCAGACTTAGAGAAAACTGGGGAATTTAAAGGGAAAATCAGCATTAACAGCCAGATTTTTTTATATTTTTGGTGTCTTCTGCTTTCCTGAGAGCAGCTTGTTTCCATCACCAGAGTCGAGCTTGGAGTCCTGCTTGTCTCTCATCTCCTCTTAGCAAATTCCAGCCCATCCCTGGTCCTGTATGGCTTTTCTGGGATCTTCCTGAGATTCTCCTTTGGGGGAGAATCATTCTGAGAACTGAGAAAATATTATAGGGACAGTGAGCCATCCAGAAGTGGGGAAAAATCTGTGAGGAAACCGAAATTTTCCTTGGTCAAGACCTTTTTGATACCTTGAGAATCTTCATCTCTGACCTAACCATGAAGAACTTTCCCAACCCTCCAGACACGAAATGACCCCACGTCAGTTTAGGCCTGTGATATTTTTAGAACAACCTTTCACAGGCTGGTCCTGGGCCCTTTCAAAGACACATGAAAAAAACCAATCATGATCATTAAACCCGGGAAATATTAAAGTACCAATCCTACTGAACACCTACTGAACACCAAATTTTTTGTGCTGAACAATATTTTGATCCATTTCTAATCATGACTTTGCTTGAAATTGGCATTACTGCAACATCAGGATCCTGAGAAGTTAGTTTGAAATCACTCTGGTTCAGAGAAAACCCTTGAATTTAAAGTTTGAAACAATCTTCCATTTAAAATAACATTTTAAAAAATTAATTTGCACCCGTGCTCAATAGGGCACGGGAAGGACAGCAAAACCCTTTTCCCCAGGGTTTGAAAACTGCAGCAAATAACTTCTTCAGTCAGAGAAAAATAACCTAATAGCAGCTTTCTCTGGGAACTCACAGGATTTCTCTGTTCAATGGAGCAGGAAAATACATGTGCTTTGCATGAATATAGGACCGAAGAAATAATTTATCAAGCAAAAAGATAGGTATTTCTTCAAGAATTTCCATTGCTTTGGGAATATTTTTTCTCTTTTGACACAGCTTTCCTGGTCCGTTGTCTGATGGATTGATCTAAGATGGGAGAGGAAGTATTTTCCTTCCTTTGGTGATAAAGAAAAGGGAAGAAAGAAAAACTAAGCATTAAGGTGCCAACACGTGTTTCATCTACTTCAGTTCTGCCCGAGAGAACTGTTCAGCAGTTTCACCCTTTGCAGAAATTATTGCTTCACCTTCTCTGCCTCTTTCCACAAGTTTTCCTGTTTTTTCCTTGATTTCCTATTTTTCCCTTTGTATTTTACCATTCCCCAGAGAGTTAAGCAGCTGCTCCCGGAGGTTATCCAGAAACTATCCCCCCTTGGAAGGTGGGTGAGGACAAAACTTCTGCTTTGCTATCGAGACTCCAAATTTCAGAACTTTTAATTTAATTACTGCACTTTACCAGCCCACTTTGAGAGGAATATTGACCAGTTCTCTATCACCAGTATTATTTTTATTTCTCTGAGACCTTTTAATAGAAAAATCAGTGCCTTTCTCTAAATGCAGAGCTTTATTTATTTGACTCTCCTCCCCCAACTACTTAAATTAATATAAAGGTGTCAGCTAGAGACAGAGTGCAGGAGCAGGGGTATTTTTCCTTGATTGAGTTTCTACCTGTACATCTCCCAAAGCAAATAAATCCAGCTTGGAATTGGATTAAGGGGGTTCACACCATGTTTTGTATTGGTTCATTTAATAGGTGTAAGATTCACCTAATTTAGTTAAATCCATGCAAAGTATGTTGGTTTGAAACTTCTGTATTCAAGCAGTAATGGATCTTTGTTACGGGAGTTGTGGTTTTTTGAAACATGATGAATTTTCAAAATTGTGAGCAATAATGTCCATGTTTTTTTAAGAAAAATCTTCTTTACCCACAGGGTTTTGGGGGTTTTTTTGAAAAGAAAAGGTTTTGGATGCCTTGATAGACACCTGCCAATGGAGACATCCCAAACCACTTGAAATATTTAGTATTTTTGTCTAATTTTACAGCTGGACTCTTCAGGCATCCACAGAAGTCGGGTTACCAGCTCTGCTGAACTTCAGTTTGAGGAGGTTCTCTAAAGCCTACAGGAACCTCATACTGCCAGGAGGATTAGGAAAATAATACGATTTCATTAATTTTAGGATTAAGAAACGAGCATGAGAAACGTGTTTACCGAATCTGATAGTCTCACTGTGATCAGGCATCATTTTCTTGTTGCAGCTCTGGCAGTTATCAAATGGAAAAAAGAAAAACTTAACACAGTCAGATAAAAAAGTGAAAGCCCTGAGCGTAATGAAGTGTGATGTGAAATACCTGGAGAAAACCGGGATGGCTTTTGCTCCAGTGGAATTCCTCAGGTAAGCGAAAATCCTCTCTTTTTCTCCCTGTTTTTACTCCAAGATCGCAGTTTCCGGGTGGAATTCTCCTGTTGTGCAGTACACCGAGAAATCTCAGCGAGCCACCAGCTCCACCAGTGTTTCCCCCAGTTCAAGCTCAAACCCATTTCCCCATTTTACATTTAATTTCGGCAATTTGACAGCACAGGCAGCAAGGCCTGGTCAATTTTATTTGCCATCACGAACAGAGCAGTGACAAATCCCAGCAGTGCCTCCAAGGAAGGTCAGCACTGCCACCAAAGGACACCGCAGCCTCCAGCCGGGGCCTTGCTCCCCAAAGCAGGAATAACGTGCCAAATTTCAGGCTGTGGAGTTGTTCAGCCCCAGTTTGACTCAGTGGCAGCAGTGGCACTGAAGTTCTGAGCCTGCAGCTCGATTGCAGCCCATAAATTGTGCGTGTGTGCCACGTCAAATCCACCACCTAATTCCATGGGGATTGAGAATACAGCAGGAATGGGAAACACAGGAAGCTCGGGACTTTTCTTTTCTCCCTTTTCTCTCGTTCTGAGGGAAGGGAGAGGACGTCGTTGAAATAAAACCTTTTCATTTTGTGCAAATTTCTCAGCTTTGCTGGAAGTTCCAAAGCCCAGCTCTCCGATCCATGATTTCATGGGTTCTGCTGAAAAGATAGCATCCTCCAAACGGGATTATTTTCCTGGATAAGGCAGGAGAGATCTATTTTTAAACTCTCGCTGCGAATCAAGCCCAAGAGAGACTCGCAACCATCAAGCGCAGGTGCAGGCTGTGCTCACAGCTGACACCACCAGCAGGCTGGGAATGTTGCGAGGATAATCACAGCCAGGTAACTTGGGGGTCACTTTTTTCCCAATATTGATTGGCTGACTCTGCAGGAACGCCGCAAACGTGGCAGGAGAAAGCCTTGCTGATGTTCATGGACTGCAGGGTGCGGGGGTCAGGGAGCACCACGAGCCAAGGGTGCCCAGTGCACACTTTAATGAAGTCTGACATCGAAATTCAGCGTGACCTTGTGTTGTACAAGAGCAGGAATATTGTGAGCTACATCAATAAAACCCGAACAAGGTCTTTTTTCAGCTGAAAGGAGTCTCTGACACCTGGGCTGCTATAAATATTCATGGGGAAAACAGTACCAAATGGTTAAAGGGTTATTTTTGGTAGGACTGCATTTGGATTTATGCCACAAGAAACAGAACAACTGGGGGTTTTATTTATGAAAATATAATATTAGAAGGAGTGGTTTAAATTGGAGTTTCAAGTGGGGGTATAGGAGTCTTTCCACGTGCATTCTTAAGAAGAGTTCCCCAATCAAAATCCTTTCTTTAGACGCGTTCTCTGATCAGGGGAAAGCAGTTCTTGGTGCTTCAAAGTAACATCTGCATCGTCAAAATGTGATGACACAGCTTTCGAACATGCTTGGATTTGGCTTCTGTCAGTTAGCATCTTGTTTTGTTTTTCTCTGGATTGTAAAGATTAGGACCAAAGTTCATTAACTTCAGTTTTGCCCCATCTCAGCTGTGGAAGACTTCTCCAAGGTGATCAGAGGGATGGAGCAGCTCTGCTGGAAGGAAAGGCTGGGAGAGCTGGGGGTGTTCATCCTGGAGAGGAGAAGCTTTGGGGTGACCCCAGTGTGGCCTTGCAGGGCCTGAAGGAGCTACAAGAAAGATGGAGAGAGATTATTGACAAGGGTGTGGGGTGACAGGACAAGGGGGATGGCTTCACACTGCCAGAGGGCTGGGGTAGATGGGATATTGGGAAGGAACTGTCCCCTGTGAGGGTGGGGAGTCCCCTGGATCCCTGGCAGTGCCCAAGGCCAGGCTGGACGGGGCTTGGAGCAGCCTGGGACAGTGGGAGGTGTCCCTGCCCATGGCAGGGGGTGGCACTGGATGGGCTTTGGGGTCCCTTCTCACCCAGGCTGTTCTACACTTCTCTCAGTTATACATTTAAATATATCTGCATATCTGGATAATTCTATCTAGATAATTACAGCGCTCAGCTGTCCTGCCCAGAGCCCAGCACACAAAACCTGCCTCAAACCCTCTCCTGCACGAAGGCAGCCCAGCTGCTCCGCGTTTGGGGACGGGGAGGCGGCACATCCCGATCCCAGCAGCGCAGCCACTCCAGCCAAACGCTGGCCAAGCTCTGCTCTCCTGCTTATTGAACACCATTCATCACGGCACACTTCATGTGCCACAGCTGCGTGTGCAAACGTTGGCATCTGTGCAGCAAAGATATCTCCTTAAGCTGCTTTTTCAACATTATTCTTAGCCTTTATCTATTGCTCATTCTTAAGATGCAGGCATTGTTGTTTTAGGGCCTTTCTAACATGTTCTGGCCACACCGAAAATGAGAATTTAAAAATATCTGTTTGTTTTAAAAGAGGTATGTAACTGTGATTCCTGAGCTCAGTAACAGGCACAGTCTGGCCTTACCTTTGGTATTGCTGCTTTACCATCTTACAGCTGCAGCTTCCATGCAGGCAAACTTTGATGGGAGCCTTGTGCATGTGAATATTGCTGAATATTGTAAATATTGCTGGCAGAAGCTCTTTTTTCCACCTTTGTTAAAAAAGAGGGAGGAACACCTGTATTTGTAATGCACTTAATTATGCATAAATACATAAACACATTCACAAAGTGTACTATAGATACATACATTTATGTACAAGTCCATACATAAATCAATACATACATCAATAAATACATAAATTTATATGTAATCACGATTCTGCTTTTGTGATTGTATTTTTCCCCATTCTTCATTCAGGGGCATTTCCAGCCCATCATGTGCTGATTTATTTTTCCTGAAGGTCGTGGAGTGTTTTTCTGTTGCTCAGCTGCCTGTGTTGGTGCTGGGAGGGCACAGAATTGTTGGAATGGGAAGCTGTAGAAGGAATTATGTCATATTTTGTATTCAGGCAACCCAGAGTTGGAATTCTGACATCGCTGCCCATGTGTGGTGAAGTCATTGTAGAAATATGAAAAATCCCAGGTAAAATTAATGTGATTTCTATTTATTTTTCCCAGGCATATGGCTTTGTTTTAAAGGGAACAGATTCTGCCTATGTTTGCTGGAATTATAGGTTGGTATTTGATTAATACACACCTCCCAAACCCTGGTGTGGTAAAGTGGTAAATCAGAGGATGATGGGTGGTTTGGGGAGAGGCTGGGCTGTCCCTCTTGCAGGATCTTCATGTTTGGGGAGGTTTAGATAAGATCTCAGGGAAGATTTCCTCATGGAAAAAGCTGTCAAGGATCGGAACAGTCCACCCAGGGCAGTGGTGGAGTCCCCACCCCTGGAAGTGTTCAAAAAACGTGTGGATGTGGCACTTGAGGACGTGGTTTAGGGTTGATGGTTGGACTTGATGAGCTTAGAGGTCTTTTCCAACCTTGATGATTCTCTGATTCTATTCAAGGCTAAAGGATTAGGAATTTAAAGGCCTCCAATCCTTGGTGATGTTCTTACGTGCCTGTAGAATAGGCTCTAATTTACTGATCAGACAGAATGAAGAACAGTCTCTCTAAAGAGAGAAAAAGAGGGAATTTAGCCCTGAGAACGGATGGAGAATAGAAGGGCAAATTAGTAAAGATACAGGAGATGCAATCTAAGTTCAAATAAAATATCCCTGCTTGCCTCAGGGCTGGAACTTCTCCTATTGGCAGGCTGTGCTGATCCCACGGAGTCCTCACCACAAAAAGTTGCCCAGTGATGCTTCTAGAAGGTGAGTAAATGTATGTCAGGAGGAAAAATAACACTCCCATGCAAGGATGATTTAAGATTATTCTTCCCCACTTCTGTGCGAGATTGGATCTGTTGTAACCTTCCTAAACCTTTGTTACCTTTGTAATTTAAACTGACAGGTTAAATGCTAATGCAATTGATAGGGGTGAACAAGTGGTCAAGGAACAACCTGATCTGACTGTATAATGCATCAGAGAATTGCAAAAATATGCAGGTCAGATATGGTTTTGACAGAAAATGGCTCGCTGCAAGGGTTTATGTTTCCCTGGATGGTCTTAAAAAGAGTTGGACTATGGTAAGTACCACAGCGCTCGGAAAAAATACCAAGTTAAACTTAATGGAAAAAATCCAAGTTCTCAATATCCTCAGATTTCATTATCAGTTTTTATTGGAGCTGGGATAATAAGATTAGAGAATTAAGAGAAAAGTTATACCCATTTTCTTCAGCTCAGCAGCCCTAATGTGCAGAAAGGAAGTGACACTCATTTCTCACCATAAATACAGCAAAAACTCCCCGGAAAAAGAAGTGGTCTCTGACCATGTGCAGGTCCTTACTGAAAAAGTTCTGTTCCTTCAGCAGGCACTGGGGCATGGCAGTAACCCTCCAGAGTGGGGAAAAAGGGGGTTTCTCATCAGTTAATCCTGGAGTTGATGGTTTCCCATTTGGCGTGACACGGCTGTGGAGTGGGACCAGGATGTGAATCCTGGAGCAGCTGCCCACAGGAGGAACCCCCCTGCTCCGGGGGTAAAATGTGTTATTGAAGTCAAACAGCAGGAAAAGTCCAGGGTAGTTCTACCCAGACCTCTTTTTTTTCAGTTTAGGGACTTCCTGAAAAATAAAAGACACATTTAAGCCCTCTGCTGACTGGTTGAGATGATCTGTGGCAGAGGGAAAGTTGGGCAACTTTCATGCCCACCAACACTCTGTGAATGCCACCTTTATTTCCCTATATCAATACAGGTGCTTTAAAAAGCACTTGTTTAGAAGACAGAGTATTTTCCATTTTGGGGCACGGTCACAAACTGTTCACTCCAGTCTGGATATTGGAGGTATCAGTTTTTCCCTGGGCACTTTCTGAGCAAGAAAAGAGTCAGTGACTCCAAAACTTTTCAGCACTGACATTATGCCGGCGGATTTTGGTACCATATTCCTTAAATTCTGTCAGGTTTTTTTGCCTTTTAACTCTGAAAACCCACGAATCCCTCACTCTTTTTTCACTTCCAAGCACTCCCCACTCCAAGAAGCCTCCAGCAGGTGCTAAATGGACCAGAACAAAGACAAGAAATAAATATATAACCCCTCCCTTCAAAATCTTTAATATTTTCCTGATTTGTTTACTACTTTGGTGGTTTTTTTTCCTCAGAGGAAATTTCAGGGTTGAATTTGTCCTCCTGCCCGCACAAGCGCTCACTGTATTCTTCACCTGTGTCAGTGTTTAGAAAGGAAAATTGAAATGCAAATTGACTCCGTGCTTTTAAAACCTTAAAAAGTAATAATTCAGTGCCTGCTCTATGAAATGGAGCTCTCCTGGCTGCTTTAACCTGCCGAGCAGGTTAGCACAACATGAAATCAATTATTGTCCTGGCCATATAAAAGCTGTCAAGTTTAATACTTAACTGCAGTATCTCCCCTGAATGTTTGATTTCCAATCATCATCCCCGTGAAGCTCCAGAAATGCAGGGACATAACGAAGATTCCGGGGTAGGAAATTTATTGGACTACCCTGAGATGTAAAAGTGAAATTGGGAAAGAATAATGCACCCTGCAAACACGGCTCCCTTTTTAATCAAACGCTTCCCAGCCCCATAAAACAAAGCAGAGAGCAAACTGCAGAACAAATATTGAATTTCCAGTCTGGATTGTAATAATTGTGACACCATTTCACTTATTTTTCAGCTTGTCTGGAAGCAGCTTTCGCTGGAATATTATTCTCATTCTTTTCTGTCCTTTTCCTTGTATTTCTTCTTGGGTTGTTTTGGGGTTTGGTTTTGGAGTGGTTTTTTTTGTTTGTTTTGGCTTTATTTTTGGGGGGTTTTTGGGTTTTGAGGGGTTTTTTTTGGGTTGTTTGTTGTTGTTTTTTTCAGGGGGCGGGTCTTTCTCTACAGAGAGAGACTCAAATAGAAAGGTGCTTTGACTTTCACGGCTCTTCCTCTGCTGAACTTTATGCTGTACTTATAACACACAATGCAAATAATTATTGATCTCTTTTCTGATCTGGGCTTTATTGTGTGACCTTGCTGTGGCTAAAATTGCAATCTTAGAGTTTGCACCTGTGGTGGTGACCACAGGCAGCAAGTTCTTCACCTGAGAGGCCTAAAAATGATGAATTAAGGATTTTGAAGTGCTGGTGTCATGACAGGGGTGGGAATTTTTCGTAACAGGGCTGGGACAAAGGCCTGGAGTGGTGGGAAAGGGGTGAAAATTGTGACTCTGACTCCTTTCTCCTGTATTTCTGTAGGGAAAGGGAAGGTTTGGACTTCTGGCAAGGCTGAGAATGCAGAAACTGGAGTGGCAGGACAAAGGGAACTGGCTTCAAACTGACACAGGACAGGGTCAGATGGGATATTGGGAAGGATCCTTCCCTGGGAGGGTGGGCAGGCCCTGGCACAGGGTGCCCAGAGCAGCTGGGGCTGCCCCTGGATCCCTGGCAGTGCCCAAGGCCAGGCTGGACAGGGCTTGGAGCAGCCTGGGACAGTGGGAGGTGTCCCTGCCATGGCAGGGGTCGCACTGGATGGGCTTTGAGGTCCCTTCCCACCCAAACCAGTCTGGGATTCCTTCACTCTCAGAAAAGTCACCTTGGAGCCTGTGTCCTTCCCACTGAACCCCAGCCAAGCCCAAAAGTCAGGGCAGGTTTCTGGAAGCTGCTCCTTTGCACTTGTCTGCCTAAAGTATTCCAAAAACAAAGCCCAAAAAAACCTGTAGGGTCTGGTTTGAAGCTCTGCCACCTGACAGCCTTGGTGGATTGCTTCTAGCAGCAGAAACATTGCCTGCCCACGGTCCATAACAGCTTGGAACAAAGAGCTATAAAAGCAGGGAGCAGGAGACAGATTTATCTCGGTGTATTTCAAGAAATGATGATCCTGAATTGATTCCTTCTCCGAAATACAAACTCCATGTTTAGCTCTTTTGAAATAGAAAAAAAAAAAAAAAAGGAAAAACATTAAATAAACCAGGATTTATCCTCAAGATCAACTCTCACTCTCTTTCAGAAATTACATTCTAGACAATAAGTGATCATTATGTGCCAAGAGAGCTGAGAATCTGATTTTAACTTTCAGGTAACGTATTAGGGCCATAACCAAATCTGAGCACTATTATCATAGCCAAATGACTGTAATGCTTCAAGGCTGTAATAGTCATCACCTTTTTATCATTCAGATTACCAGCCAAGCCTGAAACAATGAATTTCTTTAACATTATTCTCCCATAACCTTTAACTGTATGCATTATTTCAAACATCTGAAATAATCCTTTGTATGTCACACTAGAATAATACGCTTGCCACTCACTGCACACTCAAATTTGTTAAGCCCAGAGCAGTGCAGAAACTCCAGTCTGCTCTGTCTGCCACGGAAATACATTTGTTTCGATTGTGCTGGAATGATGTTTAAGTGATAAATAATTTGAAGGAACACAGATAGGAAACATAAGGTTCATAAAAGTCCAGGAATGCTGCTGCAGTTTTATCACCATTATAAAAGTGTCCTGCTTGCCTTGCTTTGGGAGGGCTTTGCTTGGCCAGCTCTCACATATTTCACGTGGAATGTACAGCGTAAATATTCCGTGGGTTCATTCCAGAGCTGTGTTTGTGATTCACCCTCCCAGAGTCCCTTCAGGAAATGTTTATTCCCGTTCTGTCAAGTGGGTGCTAATGCCCCGCACCAGCTCTCTGCAGGGGCCATCCCGGTAAATCATCCTGGATGTGCTGCGCTGGTTCTGAGCAGAAACACTCCTGCCTCTGAGTTACTGCAGCTCCAGGCCCTGACTGCCTCAGCTTTATGAACAAAACTCTCTGTTTCTTGCCTGTGTTGACGTGTGTTATGATGGCAGAACTGGCATTTATCTGCACTCTTGAGGCAAAAAGGTTTCCGGCCACACGAGCAATGCCTGAAAATACAAAAGCAACTGCTTGAAATATTATGTTTGAGAGGGGTCTTGAAAAACATCCCAGGGAGCCTCGAGGCAGGAAGATTCCTACTGAGTACAGAGCACTTTGGATCAGGCCCTCGGAGAGCACAACCTCGAAAAGAACACGTTTGAAGAATTAAACTGTGTCTTCTTCAATGTCCTCACAAAAACTGGATGCCTCAGAAAGGTCTCAGCAATACAGAGCAGCAGGTTTTTGATAAAGTTTAACTACTCCCAAGAACTTGTAAATGTAGGCTTGGAAAAATCTTAATTTATTGAAATATTTCCAAGGTGCATTAAGGAAAAGAGATTCAGATACAAAGGATTCAGGCTCTGGATAAGGGACAATTATTCTTGTGCTGAACAAGCAAAAAGGTGTCGGACTTCAGGTGTAATTTTTTCTGTGATTTCTCGTGTGACCTTCCACAAGCCACACACGGTGTGCCCAAGGAAACCACAAAGTGATTTCCACTGGCTTCAGTGGAGGAGAGAATAAGCTCCTAATTTCTCTTTGAATCAGTTTTCTCATTAGTAAATTACCGACCTCAGAGCTTAATGCTTCCAACGCTCTTCGGTATCCTTGAAGGGGAAGGGATATTGGAACGTTAACTGTCCATACTGCCAGCAGTCAGGGAGCAGAAAATCCAGATTAATTGGGGCACTTTGGTGGCCGTGACCAGCACGTGGACCAGTGTTCCCTCCACCCCAGAAGAACAAGGCAAGAGTCAAAAAGATTAAACATTACAGCTCAAGAGAACGCTGCTTTCTCAGCAGGTGCCTGGAATTTCCTGCAGATTTTGCTGTATTTTAGGACACTTGCTGTCATCTCAGCACTCTACTACAGCACTTATTTCATTCACAGAGTTAATCAGCCAGTTCGCTTCACCCGGACTGGGAATTTCTGGAGCTGAATATTCCCCTTGTTCCAGGACTGAGGGCTGGCAACGTTCACCCAGAGCTACGGACTCCAAGCTCAAGGAGAGGTAAGAGTTGCTCCTGCTGGCAGTGCTCACCCTCACACAGCAGCACCTGGCAGGACAAGGTGACCATTCCAGGGGAGAAGAAACCAAAGACTGACGGCAAATTTGCTGGTAAGTATTTAAAAAAAAAAAAAGAGGTCAGTCCTGAACATTAAAGGGGGCCAGCAGGAAATCATTAAATCTGAGTGAAAACACGGGTTTATTTTAATTTGCTCGCCTGGATGTTCATTAGCAATGAACGGATTGCGGGAAATAAAAGAAACTCCATAAAAATGTGGAGTTGTCTCCAGCTTGCAGCAGGAATTAGAAAATAACTGTATCAACCCAGGCAGATTTCCCACCCCTTCCTCTTGGATTAGTTGTTCTCTCTGTTATTTGCATCACCAAAAGAATAACTTTTATGCAGTTTAAGTGCCACGGGCTAGGCCCACTGGATGCATTCAATCATTTTAAGTGTGGCTTTTGATGCAAATATTTCAATTAAAGCCCTGAAAGCCGCGGCTCAGATGTCACCAAGCCCTGGTGTCCCTGGCTGCTCCATGGGCACACAGATGAGCCTGAGCCAGAGCAAACGTCCCCCAGCTGGGATGCCTGAAGGATCCAACCTAACAATCCATGGTCTGGACTTCATGGGAGGGTGGAATTCCTTCCCCTGGATGTCCTCCATGGGCCAGGTCACCATCAGGGACAGCTTCTCGGGGTTCTTTTGAAGTTATTCAACTTCCATGAATTCAATTGTAGCAAAGTCTTCATAACCTCATTGGAGTAGGGGCAAAAAAAAGATTTTATCCTTTCCCAAAGTGGCTGCTTGAACCCATAGTCCCTGTGAGAATCAAAAAAGTTGAGGCTGAAAAGACCTTTAAGGTCCTCGAGTCCAAGCCAAGAGATTGTGCCTTTTCAGTAAATTAAAAAAGAAACATCCATCTCTGCTGCAGAGGATCACCTGACACGCCTGCTGATTTATTTAACTAATTTTTCATCCCATAATTCTTCCAATCTGTGTTCAAATGATCTCACCCTGCATTTCTTTGCTGAAGGTTACCGGGCTGGCAGAGCCGTGTCCTTCCGCCTTCATTCCGATGACGGATCTCCCCGGTGCTCTGTTTACCTGCCTTTAATCTGCTCCAAGGCTAACAGAGGTCTATTTGTTCCCATCCACCAGGAATTCAGGAGTACCCTTCCTGCTACCCCACACCCAGCAGGAGGACCTCTGCATGGCAATAAATCCTCCCCCTTGCGTTATTTTAACTCCTGAGCTGGCGGTGCTGTCAGAACAGCTCTAATTAACTGGCCATGAGTAACTGGCCATGGGATTCATCTCAAACTGGTGCCACTGGTCACCAGCAGCCGCTCAGCTTCACTCTTTGCTGTCCCAACAACGGTGCTGGATTCGTTCCCAGCCCCGGGGGCCGGCACGCACTGCGAGGGGGACAGAAACGTTCCCAAGTTATTTTAAAAGCCATCAATTTTCCAAAGTGTGCTGTGCCGAGTTAAAGCTTGTCCCAGCTCCTCACCCTGGTCATGTTTGTCCCCCATCACGTTGGAATGGTCAGCTGCTGTTTCACCACCTGGTAATCCATCTGTGCTCCAGCTGTACGTGGGATTCATGGAGGTTCCCATACCTCACTTGTGGCCCACATGTGACCAACGCAGCTATATTTTTATCATTCTTGTTTTCCGTGCTGCATCCACCTATCAGTCACAATTTTAAGACAGGGAAATAGGGAAATTTTTAGTTCCACAACAGTTGTTGCAGTTTTTCTACTTTTTTAAATTGTGAGCTATTGAAGTTGTATTGACACAACAGCTCGAGTACGTATTTTAATTTACAATTTTCCCCGCCCACATTCACTGCTATCAAAAGTGAATTTTAACCATAAGTGATACACAAATGAACCTGATGATTTGGAATCATCAGCAGCTCAAGTTATAAGGAATCTCCTGCTGGGGTTACACATCCATGCAGACAGGAGCAAAATTGCTTTGCTCAAAACCTGTGATAGTTTTAATAATTTTATTTCTATTTCTTTCAGAATTCTGGGAAACATTAGCCAGATAATGATGCCTTTTGATTACCAATCTTGTTCCCTCTTTCAGAAAACAGCTTTGGACTGCAAGAATCACCTCAAACGGGGTTTCTTTTGTGGGCTGGTTTAGTTTTTTTTTTCTTCCTATGTTATCTTTGTGCCTGAGTATTCCTGGTTTTCTGTTCTTCTGCTCAGCTCCAATACGCTCCCAGTATTTTTGCTTTTACTGGCTCATTTACCCTATGCAATGAAGATGCTTGTCATGTCATAAGGTAAGTATTCTCCCTAGAAATTGCTGTAGAAGTTTGTATCAGACTGGACATTTCTATTGATTTTTGAATTGATATTTGCAGGTCTCTTTCTGCTTTCTTTTTAACAATTGACTTTTAGACCCCCACATTTCTTGAAAGAGATATTGCTGTGAATTGCAGTGATCTTGACCTGCTCTTTTTCTCCCCTTATCCCTCAGAGCTTTGCTACTCTAATCGCTTTTCTTACGCTCCTTGCAATTAGCTCACGGAAAATTAGAAGAGAGAATGGCTAATGAACAACTGCCACTCACTGTCAGTGAAGTGCTGTGAAGGAGAAGGCACTTTTCAGCCACACACAGAAATGAGAAAATATTATAGGGGCAATGAGCATCGAGAGCTGGGGGGAAGAACTGTGAGGAAACTGAAATTGTCCTTGATCAAGGCCCTTTTGATACCTTGAGAATCTTCATCCCACATCAAGCCCTGAAGAACTGTTCTAACCCTCCAGACATGCAGTGAGATGACCTCACGTGAGTTTAGGCCTGTGATATTTTTAGAATAATCTTTCGCAGGCCTGTTCTGGACCTTTCAAAGACACACGAAAAAAGCAATTATGATCATTAAACCCGTGTAATATTAAAGTACCAATATTTACACCCTCCTCACCGAGTGCCTGCATTGAAGTTGTGGTGAGCGTGCTGAGAAGGCCAATTTATTCTGACTTCCACCTGCAGAGAAATCCACAGTGTCCACCTCATTAGGATAATGAGTTTCCTTGTAGGATTGCTGCCTTCACTTCTCCAGGGTGAGAGCAGAAAATCCCAGAATGGTTTGTGTTGGGAGGGACCTTAAAGCTCATCCAGTCCCACCCCTGCCATGGGGCTAAACCCCTGCAGCACCCAGTGGAACAGGGAGAATCTTTTATTCTGCTTTTCTTTTGGATCTAAACCCAATCACATCAAATTTAAAGTGGTTGCTTTCGGAATAAGATCCCATCCAGGATAAACCACTCCAGCAGGATATTTCCTTTCCTTATTTCCCTAACCAAGCTGAGTCACAAACATCCCCAGATGTGGTTCAGAATGTTGTTTGTCTTCATCCAGGAAAAAGATCAATTCTGTTGTGGAAACACAGCGTACAGCATGGGATCGCTCTAATCAATTTGAGCAGGCCTTGGTAAAACTATCTGGTAGTCTGCAATCCAGCAGCATCAAAGCTAATTAATACTTTAGTCAGCCTAATGAATGTATTAGTGGTTAATATTTGTGTATAAGCTCCTCATAACTCAATAATCCTATCCCATTTGCATTATTAATAGGACAGGTATGAGCTGATTGATCATGAAACCCATTAACCCAGATTTGTGCTCTGTCTTCAGTTCCCTCCAAGGAAGAGCAGGAATCACTTGAGGGGAGGATTGCAGGGAGTAGACTCTTTAAAGGCCTTTTCAGGTTCCAGGTGAGTGGGACTGACAAACTGCAATGAAAAGTTGCATTTTAAACCCCACGTGAGCTCATCCAGAAGGCGATGGATGTCCAAACCCAAGCACTGAGTGCCCTGGTTTAAGAGCTGCCAAAATTCTTTCAGGTCAATCCCCTCTACAAGGCAAGAGAAACAGGCAGGAAGGAAGGGGAGAAAGAGGGAGAGGTATCATCCACTCCACAGAAGAATTTCCCTTCATTTCCCCTCCTCTCTTTACCCCACTCCTCACATAAAAACCACGGAGTGGGAGCTTATTTATTGAAATGAAGCTGGAGGTTGCTTCAGGTGGGCGACGAGTAAATAAACCAAGTGCTTCTCTAACGCCTGCTAGAGAAGAACAATATCTTGCAATTTCCCTCCTACAGGCTTTGTGTTCTACAAAGAGAAATAAAAACGTGCTTCAGCCTCTTCAGCAGCCTTGAAAGCTTTTGCTTATTCACAGCCCCTCACAACAGAGGCCAGACAACCCTCAGGAAGGGGAAAGCACCGCGCCAACGCTGCGGAGAGAGCGTGCAGGCAGATGAATTCCACTGGAACAACAATAAAAAACAAGAGATGAGGAAAAAGCAGCTCGTTCCTTCGGAGACTCATCTTTTTAATGCTCCATTTCCACAGGATCTTCTAATTGCTTCTTGTGGGATTGGAGTGTTTTCTCTCGCAGCCTCGCTTTGGAAATGTGTTACATTTCCTGGTACGATGTTCTCCTGCTTTTTTATTTTTAGGGTTGAAGAACTGTTTTCGTATCCTTTTTTTATTTCCTTCCCTGAGATATTTTCCCCATCTCTCCCATTTCCACGTTCACGTTGTTGCTATCAGTGAAATTTAAGCTCATGTGGTGCTGTGAAGCTGGATCCTCTGTTATTGCCACGCTTTCTTACGTGGCGGGACAGCAGTGAGAGCTGCTGGTTGATCAGTTCTGAAGTCCTGCAGGTGGCAGGGAGATGTGCTATGAATCATCCAGCGAGCTGTACCTGCGTGATTAACGAGAATCCATTCTCCACTCTGCACTCCAGTGCTCCTCCAGTTGCAATTTCTTTGTTAGAACCGTGTGTGAAGGGAATGAAAGAGGAAAGGAGGCAGGAAAACCTCACGGAAAGGAGTTCGTGGCTGAGAAAAGGGGACAAGAGCGAGCAGCAGTGCCACTGCTCCCAGGGCTGGCCAGATGTTTGCTCATCTGTTCAGGCACAGCTCTTTATTTGTATATTTATTTATATATTTATTTATTGTCAGCTGCCACACAACAAGTGGCAAAGTTAGGGCTTAGTGAGTAATTAAGACAATCTGCCATGGAAATGAGAAAAATGAAGAAAACAATGTCTTTCACCTCTTCTCATACGATTTAACTGGTTAAAAATGTTCCTCTGTTTTGCACAGAGCTGAGCAAATCATTCATTATAAATAACGTATTAGCCCAATTTCGTTGCTTTTACTCTGTGAAATGTTCCTGACTAGATTTGTAAGTACTCCTTCTTGGAAAGCATTGCTACCTGGAAGCAAATCAGCAGATATTTTATCTGCTGCTGATAATGCCATACAAGCAGGTAGTGCTGGAAACTGAGGAAGTCTAATTTTACCTCTCCGTGTAGCATTCGAGAAATATTCAGGAAATAGCTTCAGAGAAAGTATTTACAGCTAAAATCTGTGTGTTGGGAACGTTTTGTGCACCTGAAGCTCGCTGATGTGCTCGAGGAGAGTCGTTGTGAAGGACTCGGGGCCAAAGAAAAATTAAATATTTCTTAATATGCCAGTAAAGTGATTGCTATCACCAGATCTGCTTAAATTAACAGTCATTGCTTTGTGAGACAGACAGTATCACCTCAGGTATACAAAATATCCAGATTTTGCAGTGCTCCAACGCAAACTGTCGATCTTTAGCTAAACCTGTCTCGGGACTACAGCAAATCTTTTATTTCCCTTGATGCAATTCCATCTTTTCCCTCGAAGGTCTGTGCAGGAGGTTCAAACAGCAGGAAAAACTCCTCCTGAGGCAAGGCAGGAAGACAAAATACGCAAAGTGTGCTCAGATCTCTGTTTTGGAGAAGAAGCTGCATTTCTGGTCAGCAGCAGAGAACAAATAAGGCAGCAAAAGCCTGGCTGGCCCCAGCCTGGGAAGGGCAATGAGAGCCAAGGGAGGATCAGTAAGTTTTGGGTAAGGCCTTGAAAGAGACCTTAAATGTGCATTATTAGCCAGGCTTAAAGTGTCCCAGCAGTTCAGCCAAAGCTCTCCTGTGGGTGTGAAAGGTGTGGGAGTGCAGCTTGTGCCCTGGAAACCCGGGCTGGCCACCAAGGGTCACCATAAAAACCACGAGAATCACAAGAAAAACACTCGGTTTATTGGATCAGCCATTCATGCTTTAGAACTGTGAGAGGGTGAATCCAGAATTTTCCCTGCCAGGGTCTTTGTGAAAGTTTGGGGTGCAGAAGTTTGGGATGTGGTGGGTCTGGACCTCTGCTCCAGTCCATTGGAACTGGGATTCAGCTTTTAGCATCTGGAAGGTGTCACCAAGAGGAATTTTGTTTTGCAGTTCATGTTCACCCTGCTGGTTTAAGAAGTCTAACCAAAACTCCATTAATTCCATGCAAAAATCAGATTTACAAAAAAATCTGTTGGTCTATTTATCATCCTCTTGCTGATAGATCACAACTCTCAGGAATTCAAATTAAAGCAGGATGGAGGGATAGTTTACAAATATTTGTAGCTCTGGCTGCAGCTACTCCAAAAACACCAGCACGAAAAGCAGATCGTGTTCACTCATTGCAAAACTGGCTTTTACTTTGCAATTAATAATCCACAAACAGATTTATTCTCTGACTCCTTAACAATCCTCAAACCAGCAATTTTTTCCTGGTTTAACGACTGCAGGAACTGAAGTATAAGAACAGATACTGAAGTATCAGAATATATTTCCTTTCAGCCAATCTATTTGAACGCCGGACTGGCATTTGAGAATTATCACGAGAAGTCTCTGGTGCTTTTAGAGCTGAACCCCAGGACCTGCAGCAAACTGAAATTCGTAAAATCTGTCTTCAGGGTGGGGTTGTGCACATCCTCTGCCACGGTGCACACAGCGTGACACAGTGCCTCTCTCTGCATGGACTGCTGCAGGACACACCCAAAATCCCAGCCTGTTTATTAAATATCTGTTTTTGTGATATCACGGATCCCCTGCACACTGGGATTGTCATCCTGGCTCAGGAGTGGCTGCAGGAGCAGCTGGAATTCAATCCTTTCTTTCTCCATCCCTCTGTGGATGAAGCCCTGGGACACACACGACTGACACTCTCTGGGAAGGGAATGTGCCACTGGTACGAGACAAAAAAATAACCCTAATGAAGGAATATGTTGTTAAAAATGGTGGGAAGGATATCAGCCCCATCGTTTCCTGCTCTGTATCCAGAAAGACACCGGGATAATCAGCCAATCTATTTGAGCACTCAGAAGATAAAGGGTGATAAGAAAAGAACCAGCATGGACGTTTTGAGCACAAATCATATCAAGCTACCCTCATGCCTTCCACAGATAAGGCAGATGGGAAGAAGGGAAGGGAAGGTGTGTGCAGCAGAGGAGCTGTGGTGGTGGGTTCTTAACAGAGAGAAACAGAGAGAAAATCAGGGTGAATGAGCGGGAACAGCACATTTGCAATGTGGAGCAATTCTCCAAGGCCACTCATCAGTAACTCTACAGCTGGAATATCTGGCTTGTCTTGGACCCAGTATTTCCACAGATATGGATGAACTGAAGGGAATTCTGGGGGGAACATGGCCAAAATTGCAGAAAAAATGGAACGTGAGGAAAGGCTGGCAGGATGGAGCTGGGTTAATCCGAGGCGGGATGGTGAAGGAGGGGAAATATCTTCATGCAAGTGAAAGGTTCTTCTGTCACCTCCATGGCATCAGTTCCAGCTCTGTCCTCTGTGGCCAGAAGGCTGGGAAGTGTCCTGGACCCCCTGCCATTGGTGAGGGAATAGGAGAACTTCCATGATGAAATGGCAAGGGAAATTCAGGTTAAACACTGGGGAAATGTCCAGCCTGAAGGCCAGGTAGGTACTGAGTAAACAGTGCAGGGTCTGTGGAAGGACAGGTTAAGCAGACACCTGCCAGACACAATTTAAGTCTGGTTTATGTTATCTTGAGATAAAAACAATGTGGGTGACTTCATAAAAACCCTTTTTCCATTATCCCTGCTCTCCACGTTTCTGTTTCCATTTTTGTCCTGACATCCGGCTTAAGCTTGGAGCAATTAAAATATTTAAAGCCAAATAATGAATCTAAAGTTTTCGGTGTTTTGTATTTTGTCTGGGGAAACTCAAGAGGCACCATGTTGATTGTTAGTTGTAAGGGTCCCCCCAAACCCAACTTCAATTAAAGATACTGATCTTAATTTTCATATTTTCAGAGCAATGAAGGCTCAGGTGTGATCTTGCACCGTTAATTCCATGGACTTAACTCCATCTGCAGAGGCAGAGCCAAATGCTCCTTTAAATTAGATGCCCAGTAGCCAACAAATATTTGTTGCTGTTGTTTTTGAAGTCCTGTTCTCATGAGATCAGAGGCAACTTTTATATTGTACTTTGTTGAATGAGTTTTATGAGCTCTTCAGGCTTGGTGTTGCTTCCTTGCTTATTGTGTGTTTTGCTTTTCAAGATTGTTTTCATCCAATTGTCCTTCTCTAGATTTACAGTGAAAACAACTGAGGACACTTTGTACATGACCCTTTCATCCAAAGTGATTGAAAAGTTCAGCTGAATAAGCTCAGTGCATATTTTTTCCCCCCCACTTGTCATCCTTCACAGCTTTCCTTCTTCACATTCCACCTCCAAATATTGTTTTGTGTAAGGAGGGAAAAAACCCCATCCTGGTGGCAATTTGCATAATATGTTAATGCTGATATGCATCGAGACATCTGGATGGCATTTTAATACCTCATTCTCATTCAAACAAGAAGGAACCACACAGATGGGAGAGACAATTTTAAGAGCATTGTTGTAAACAAATAAGGCAGCCAGGAAATCAAACACGCTCCACGACGGGCTGTGTGTGCGAGGAGGGGCACGTGGCACGTTGTGACTGCACGGGAGAGCTGCCTGCCCCACCTCCAGCTAAACCAGGGGGCCAGGGCAGGATTCGGAATGGAGATTTGGGATCCTTTCACGGGAAGCTCCTTTCCCAGCCCAACACGAGTTGGCACCACGGGTTATCCTCAGCACTCGTGAGATGGAATTACTGGAGGCTCTGCTGTGGGCAGATTGTGGGGTTTGGTTGTGGATGCTGAAAAGCTCTCAGCAGAGAAATTTTGCAGCTCTCTGCAGCATTCTGCAAGAGCTCTGCTTTTCTCATGCAAGCTATGAGGAACAGTGAGACGGTTTTTGTAAACAAATTCTCTGTCTCACACCTGCAGCTTGTTTTCCAAGTTTGTTATGGTGCCTTGGGAAAATATTTTGGAATGGATGTTGTGGAGTCTCGGCCAATGACTTTGAGGGGTGGTTGGCCAAAGAGCCAGTGGCCTTCTGCCATCTTGAGGACCAACTTATAAAACCCGATCCTAATTAATTAATAAAAGCCCAAACTTTATTCTCCCTGGACTTGAACCTCGTGTTGTGATTTATCTCCGTCCTCGGTACAACAGAGACATTTGGCTCCACCTTCTTTTCAACAGGCGACAGAAATAGGAACAACCCTGGGCGCTTCAGGAAGGAGACCTGTAATTTCTGTTCTCCTGCTCCACATAATAACGTACCTCCTTGTAGTGGTTTGCCCTTCTTGTTAAAAATTCCTCTCCACGGACGCCTCGGTAACTCCTGCAGCCCCCTTTGATCTGGAGCTTGTTTGTGGCTCTCTGTAGGAGCGTCATGGCTCTGAACTCGAGCATCCACAGCCTGGGCTGGTATTTTGGGTGTCTGCTCCGGGTGTTTGTGCAAGAGCCACGGGCAGCCTTTGCTGTGGGTGGAGCTGACAGCTCAGCAGGTGCTGCACATGGGTGCCTCTCCCTGGATGGCACTAAAAGCCACGAAATCACAGAGTATTCCCAGTATTCTGAGCCCCACAGGGATCACCCAAGTCCCTGTACAGGCCAGCCCCAAGAATTGCTCCCATCTTTCCCAAATAACACCATAAACTGATTATTTTCCCCTTCATCTCTTAACAGCTGTGGCTACACGTCCCACACAACTGAATTCCCAGGAGTTTTCCGGAATTCAGCTCTGGTCAGTGAAATACACCATAAAAGAGTCCAAAACCTCTTTCTTCATCTCCTGGAACAGAGGTAAAATGTTACAATTTAACTTCTACCCCTTCACCATAGAATTGGACAGGGCTCTGAGCAGCCTGGCCTAGTGGAAGGTGTCCCTGCTCATGGCCTTTAAAGGTCCCTTCCAAACCAAACTATTCCATCATTTAATTACAAATAAATGAGAATATTAGAAAGTGTATTAAATTTTACATTTCCAAAATAGGTATCTAAGCCTCTACTGGAATATTTCAGGTAGTGAAACAATGAGCTGTTTAGAAACCAGTTAAAAATTAGTGCCTGGTTCAGTCTGGTTAACTGAAGACTAGGGGACTCTCTTCAATAAAAGAAAATGAGATTAGAAGCTCAAAGACACGGGTGGGTGATGACCTCAGAAAGCAGTTTAGCAAGGGAGCTTGTGAAAACAGCAGTTCCTAAAATAATTCTGCTTTTCCTCTCACCTCAAGGCTGCAGACTCTCACGTGGCAAACGTTAAACAGGGGTGGAAGACAACTCACAGGAATGAGAGACAGAGGTAATGGAAACCCAGAAAAAGGCCTTAATTCATGTCTCAAACCTAGGAATAAAAACAAGACTGCAGCAAAAAATAACCTGACAGGAGGCTTTGAATGGTGAACAAACCAATTTTCCTTCATGATTACAACCTGTTCCCTGTGTTGATTCCCGGGGACCGTTCCCATGAACCTGTGGATGGTTTCCACCACTGGATCTTTCTCTTTCCCACAGAAGTTTCTCTCCTGCTCCATCTCTCACACTTTTCCTTTCTCCTGAGCCCAAATCTGGGTGCTGTGTCCCAGCTGCGAGCCATTGAAACTGAGCCACCAAGACTGGGATCAGCAGCAGAACTGGAAGCTGGAATCTGGGCCAGGAACTCCTCTAATGCACCTATGAAAACTTTATGTGCCATACCTTAAGTTTGCCTTAAAATAAAAAAGAAAAAAGTCAATAAAACTTTAATCCCAAGCATGCTAACGTTGACAAATTTAGTTAATGTCTGGCAGAAAAAGGAGGATAAAAATAGTCATTTAATTTTTAGCCTGCAAATTGTGAGATTGCAAACAGCATTTGCTCTCCAAGAGGATTCTGTACTTTGTTCACACAGCTGGATTTTTGTGATGGCTGGGACAGGCTTAAAGCAAATCATGGTCTAATTGTTCCTCCTTCAAGCCTGCTGATGATGGAGCTGTTGTGGCAACCAGAAGGGCTGGGAAAAACATTATTAACAAATGATTCTCTGATCACAGAGTGCTGGAGAGCAGGAAAAGGGTTTAATTACGATGGGAATTGTCAGAAACAGGAGACAGAGGCTTTTAAAGCAGAGATTTGTTTGTTCGGAGGCAGGTGGGGCTGATGTGTTCTCTCAACAGGCTTAGCAGGTCGTGCTCCTTCCGTGATCATTCCTCCACCTTCCCTTGCGTGGAATTTCCCCCTCCCTGTTTTACAGCTCCCTGAATTAGGGGAGCAGCTCAGAGAACCCAAAGTTATTTTTGAAGTCAATAATTTTCCCAAATATCAATCTTCCTGCACCTCAGCAGCCACCAGAAGCCGGCGTTTTCATAGGACTGCAGGAGCTTTTGGTGAAAGGTTTTCATAAAATATGTATGAATTTGTGGTACGCACACAGCAAAAGGAGAACAGACAGATCACAGCAGATCATATTTTTGTGTCATCTTTGGTGAGAAAATACAGATCAGTCGATTCTAAACTGGGCTGGGACTGGGAGAGCACAAAAAGCACCGGGGTAAGTGGTGTTGACACCGCAGGAAGAGTTACCGTCTAATGAGTTTTCTCTGTTTGGGTCTGTAACGTGCAATTCCACCTTGAATGGAATTAAATTTGTTGTCTCCTATTCTTTATCAACCTGTGAAAACCAGGAAAGGAGTTCCAGCTCAGCCATTCAAACCACAGCCACATCAAAGCCCTTCAGCTGAAAATTTACGAGAACATTTATGTTAAGAATGTGATGTCTTGTTCCTCGAGCCCGTTGCCAAACCGAATGTCTTTTTAAAAACATTGAAGTTCCTCCAAAACAATGAAGCTGCTCGTTCAGGCTGCATGATTAAATTTGAGGATTTGAGAGCCACTGAACACAGAGCATTAAAGCAGCCAGTATCGATCTGCATTACGAGATAATCCCCACTGCTGGAAGAGGTGGAGAGGAGGAATCACAGTGCCTGGAGATGACTTAAAGCTGTTCTTAATTTGTGCAGCCCGAGTTTGGTAGCAGAAGATCAGTTGGTAAATTGAGGGATCATGAGGGCTAATCTTTTAAAGGGTTTTAAAAAATATTGTCAGGAGCTCAGATACCTTGATTTCTGTGAAGAAGCTGTCAGTGCAGGGATGTTCCACAACAGCATCAGGTGGAGACCATAGACTTTCTACCATTGTTATGGTGGTGATTTCCAAAGCTACATTGTTAAAAAGAGGCTTAATTAAAATGGAAAGGAAATGGAACTTCTTTCAAGTTGTTCCAGGCTTTAGATATTTACCTCAATTATTTAAAAATAAAAAAAAGTTGGGAATTCCTCCAATCTTTTGGAATTGCTCAATACTCTGTGTAATTTTAGACTTGGGGACAGCTGCTCATTCTAACCAAGATAATAAAATTTCACATAAAAAAAGCATCCCATTGTGTGCAGAGCTGGATGAAGGCAAAGAAGCATCAAAATGCTTCATTTCACTCCATGCCTTGAGGAAAACTGGGAAGGGAAGGGAAGGGAAGGAAAGGAAAGGAAAGAGGAAAGGAAAGGAAAGGAAAGGAAAGGAAAGGAAAGGAAAGGAAAGGAAAGGAAAGGAAAGGAAAGGAAAGGAAAGGAAAGGAATTTCCTATGGGATTTAATTGTGCTGTTGGCTCTGTCTCTCTCCAGAATCCCAGCTCCAAGGGCAAAGGACACATGGAATGGTCCCTGGTGCCACTCCCTGGCTGTGTCAGCCCAGCAGTCAGCCAGGCAGGCCTAAGGAAGGGCTTATGCAAGCTCTGACACAGGTTTATTTGGGAAGTGGGTTCCTTTTATTACCCTATCTGTAGAAAAGTCATTTTTACGATCTTGCTGCCCCCAGCTGGGCTCCTGTTGGTGTCCAGCCATCCCTGGCTGTCCCTGTGCCATGGAGCAGCACCTGCAGCACGTTCCCAGCTCCAGGGACTGAGAGCCCTGCGGGGACTCCGTGGCTCAGCTGGAGCCGCCCTGGGCAGCTCAATCCCAGCGCCTCTTCCCAGGATGGTGCTCACAGTAAATGAAACCATTCCAGAGGGTTTCCATCTCCACACTGCTGCTGTTGTCCTGACTGGGATCTGCTCCCCGAGGCAGATGGGGCTCAGAGGTGTCTGGAGCGCAGCCTGGCTCTGGGAACAGCTGACTGCAGCTGGCACAGCTGGGCCAGGGGGGTCCCAAATCCCCCCTCCCAACCAGCACCAGCTCTGGTGGACCAGACTCATCCCCAGTGCTTCAGTGGGGCCCTTCTGGTGGTGCTGAACCTCTTTGGAGCTCTCTCCAAATTGTTAGTTTGTTTTTTTCAAAGCCAAAGATTACAACCCTTCCCCACCAATCTGCTTTCCATGTGTTCTCCGACTTCAGTGTGCAAAATCCTTCCTTTTTACAGAGGAGTCGACCAGCCCTCAGGCCAGAAGGGGAAGCATAGAGGGACACAGGCAAAGCCCTGGAACTCCAGGGAAAGGGGATCTGACTCTGCTAATCCTCAGTAATTCCTTTCTTTTCTTTTTTGGCCACGTGGCAAAAGCCCTGCTGCTTCTTTCTCCTCTGTCACCTCGTGTTATTGAAATTCCCTCCCATTCCTGATCTCCATGCAAAACAGGTTGTGCCCTAAAATGGTATCAACTCAGCAAACTCATCCTGAGAGAACAGGGAACATTCCTCAGCAATTTGCATCAGAATCGTGGATAAAAATTGTGGATTCATCCTCTGTCCCTCCAGCTGGCAGGAGAGAGGAAAGGCTTTGTTTTTATCTGCGTATTGTGTACAGTATTCATAACTGAAATGGTAATTTTTGATGTTCTTGGCTGGTTTTTGTTCAGCAAGATCCATTTCACCTCCTGCCTTGGGAGGGGGATATCTTAATCATATTTATAGCATTTATAAAAGTCATTCAGACCTTATATTTTATGAGATCTGAGGCATGTAGCGAATTCCTACTGGAAAACCCCTTTTTTTTTCTCCCCACCCTTACAGGAGATAGGACTGCATTAAATTATCTGAAATTTAAATGCATTAGCTGTTAGCCAGAGCGAATTTTCATATAAATTAATATTGTTATTGTATTTTAATAAAGCCACAGCATTTATGGAATTATGCAGACATCAATTACCTGGAGGTGTCTCGGAACAATTATTGACTTCATGCATCATCTATTCCTCCCCTTCCAAACCAGTGGCACTCTTCAGGAACACCATTTATCAACAAGCCATAAACAACATTTTCAAAGCCTTCCAGCCCACCACTGTTAGAAAAAGCCCCCTGAGCCCACGACATCCTAATATGTGGCTGTGTAATTAAAAATTCTGACATATGCAAGGAGTTGTAAGAGAGATAAAAGAGGCTGGGATGTAAATAGAAGTTGAAAGGCTCCCAGCAGATGGTTGGTTTGTGGGAGAGGCAGAGCCAAGAGATGACAACCAGATGGTTTAGGTGTGAAGGACAGGCTGGGAGAGCTGGGGATGGGAGGGACAGCTCTGCGGAGTTTTGCTTGGAGAGGAGGTTAAACATTTTCCGTGTTTCTATTTGCATTCCGGGAAATGTGGCAGTGGAAAAGGGCCAAGAATATGGCCCAATAATAATGAAAATAACAATCAGCATCAAGTCACTCCAGACAGGCTTCAGGGAGCCAAAGCTGTTCGAGCTGCAGCTCTCACTCGAGTGCTAACACAGCCACTTCCACCACAAGCCCTGTGTGTGGGCTGGGTTGTCTCAAACAGAAATATTCCAAATTGTGACAAAATCCCATTGCCAACACTTGCAGGTGCCTGGAAGCCAGTTTTAGCCATGTTGTAAATGACCTGGTGCTTGCAGGCTCCTTGCTTTTCTCTAAATGTTGTGTTAATTGTGTGCCGAGTGAACTCAGTTCAACTTTGGGTGATTCTGCACCAAAATCGTGACCAAAAGGAGTCTCCTCTGGGCAGAGAGGTCAGATCGAATATTACCTTTTTTTTTTTGAACAACGACAAGTCTGAAATCACAACCAAATTAAAGCTGCAATGCTGCTAAACTTATTTTTGAGTTTAGTTCCCTGTTACGTTTTCACTGTCTCCCGTTTATCAGACAAGCTCGAAAACTGCATCAGCAGCTACAAAATAGAAGAATTTCTGCACAATAATGGGCAAAAGTTCCTTTTTAGTAACCAAAATCCAATTTCCTAAGAACGATAGAGGTGCAGGGATTTTGAGGGTGCCCCTTGATCAGATTCTGTGGGAAAATTTGATCCATGTAGTAAAAGGGAGACATTTATGAAAAATATTCAGTCAATATTTATTCTTTTTTCTTACTACAAAAGGCTATTTGCATTGGAAACAGCAGTTGTGTTTATTTGTTGTTACATGGGAACCTTCTTCCAGGACTAACTGAGTTTTAACTTGCAAAAACCCAACACAACTATGAATTTTGTGTAGTTTTTTGCTCGATATTAATAAGAAATCATAGTTTTAGTAGTGGGGGGGACACTGGAGTGCTGATAAAACTGGTCTTGTACCTACTGATGCATTCTAGAAAGGCTTGGGATTTTTTCTCACAGCTCTTTGTAAGATCAGCACAATCTGTCGCTCCAAGAATCAAACCGAAGCGTCCTGTAGGAAAGAAATATTCCTGAAAGCAGCAGCTGCTTGTCTCCGAGGAGTTCCCCCAAACTGGTGAAAGACAACTCATAAAGATGATTCGTGTTTTCCTGCCCTACCCAGCCCCAGGAGATGTTCCAAGCCTGACCTGGAACAGCTGCCTTGGGAGGGAGGGAGGGAGGAGGTGCCTGGGGAGGTGCAGGTTGAGATTTGTCTCTCGTTTAACTCCGCCTGCGCTCCTTTTGCCTGCTGAATAATCTGTTCCATCCCTGCCAGGCTCCCCTGCCTTGCTCCTTTGTGGCTGCCTGTGCCTGGTGGGTTCTGGCTCAGCATTTCTCAGGGTGCCAAGCAGGCGCTCCCAGCTGTCACCGCTCCTCAGGGTGACAATCCCTGCTCCTGCCAGCTCCTCTCTCCTTTTCCCACTCCAGGCTCTGCTCCCCATTCCTCTGGCACTACAATCATGCAGCATCATCCTCAGCATTGATCCACGCTTTTTTCCCCAGGATGTTGGCGAATTGATCTTCTTTGTCTGCCTGGAGAGGAGCCGCACATTGGAGCTATAAATTATTCTGAGAAGGATTAACTTATTTGACCTCCTCTTTTATTTTTTATTTTGGCTAAGAGACTGTCACTTGTGATTTTTTTTTTTTTAATCTCACTCCTGTGTTCCTGGTTGTTCTCCTTGCTATTTTCTCTCTGCCAGGTATCACTGTCCAAAGGAGTGAATTTTAGTAGCACTGTTTGAGCTCAGACAGACGAGGCTGTGGCACAAAAGTATTACAAACTGCATCCTTCACAAGTTTCCAGTAGCCATAAACATTTGCTCTAAAAATCTGTGTAGGATTTTGTTGAGGATATTATTTCTATAAATCCGGATGATATTTATATAAAAACCTGTTAATAATGTGCAAGTAAAATATATTGATATATTCTCAAGGCCTAATAGAAACCACAGAAGCATGAATGTCTGATAGAAATAAAAGAAGCACACAATAAATATATGAGTACAGATTAGAATTATTTTAGTGGGGGGATTGTTCTCATGTAAAAATGATATTTGGCAATCAAACAGCAGGCCTGTTTGGGAATATGTATTTTTAAATAGAGTTAAAGCATTAAAATTATATTT
>VZRQ01009977.1:1158449-1175529 GCA_013397975.1 Machaerirhynchus nigripectus
TTAAAGTGATCAGGAGTTTTTCTATTTCATTGACAACCTGATCACTTTAACCCTCATTTTAAAAGAGAACAGAAGCTTTTAGCAAATGAGGGTTAAAGTGATCAGGTTGTCAATGAAATAGAAAAACTCCTGTTAGAAGGCAAATAAAACATCACTAAGCACAACCACTGTGATCTGGTTTCTGATGCATCATTAAAAAAGACAAAAAATAATTTTAAGATATTTAAAATTATTTTTAAAAATTAAAAGTTATTGAAGAATAAGGAGGAATCAGAACAACTTGAAGTGTCGACACTGAAATAATGGAAGCAGCAAACCCCACAAAGCACAGCTCTCCTCAGAGCAGAAACACGTCATGGTTGTTTCACCACTCCATTTGTTGACAAAATCATCAAGATCAATTTCATTAGGCTGAGTAAGTAGATGAGATTTACAAGAAAAAGGAACAGTAACATGGAAAAATAGAGGTGAAGGGTTTTATCTGACCTGAGAAATTGCATTTAGTATTTAAACACAACGATCATCAATGCTGGACACCAGAAGCAGCCTGGAAATACGAGATTTAAAAAGAACTCAAACATGAAGTTGGAGAGAAGATCAGCACAGGGCAGTGCAAACCAGCCCAGGATGCTGTAAATTTAAAGGGTAGGTTTGGATTGGGTGTTGGGAAAAATTCTTCCATGTGAGGGTGGGGAGGGGCTGGAACTCCCAGAGCAGCTGTGGCTGCCCCTGGATCCCTGGCAGTGCCCAAGGCCAGGCTGGACAGGGCTTGGAGCAGCCTGGGACAGTGGGAGGTGTCCCTGGCCATGGCAGGGGGTGGGATGGGATGAATTTTAAGGTCCCTTCCAACCTAATGTGCCTGTGCCGTGAACATTCTCCCTGTGCATTGGGACCAGCAGCAGCAACATCCTCAAAACATCCAGAAGCTGCATAATTTATAAATTAAATAATAGATAATGCCCAGAAATGCAGACTCACAAAATGTCCTTTCATGCTTACTCGGAGTTTGGAGTGCACACACACACAGATGCTCACACAGGGGGATATAAATGCATTTTTTCTGAAGGTAGGAGTTTTTCCTGTCTCCTCTGATAGCATGGAAAGCCAAAATAATTCAGTGTCAGGTTGGAATAGATCTGTTGTGAGCAGCAATGCATCTGGGGCTCTGCTAACACAAACAATCCGAAACAAAATTTTATTTCTCTGGAGGATCTCCCTGCTTAAGCTGCTTTTCCTTATCCTTCAAGGATATGGCCTGTATCCATCTGGAGGTAACTCCCCTCGACTCCAAAGCACATTTCTGAACTTCACTCAAAAGCCAGGCCTCGTGTGAGTTATGAAACCATTACCTCTGTCACTTCTCATCTCGAGGTGCCTCATCAGGTGATGAAAGCAGTTAAAGTCTCTCTGCAGCAGGACAAAGGCAGCACTGGCACCCTTCTGGGAGACTGAGACCACTCCCAGGTGGGTTTTTCACGGGAGAACTCTGCTCAAGTGTTGCTAATTAGAAGGCAGCTGATGGAAAAGGAACTTGAAACACTGTCGATAATCCTATGAAAAGAGAGTTGGTTGATTCTTCTCTCCGCTGAGGAAATTTATCTTTCATTTCATTTAAATGCATTAGAAATCCCCATTACTTTGATTTAGCTGAGTTCCTTTAGGTTTGGGGGCTGAATGTGCTCCCAACATGGGAAGTGCCTAACCCAGAACCACGCTGCCTTTGCTGTGAGCAATCAGCAGCTGCTTTGATCCTGGAAAACCCTGGAACCAGGGAGCACAAAGTCCCTGAACATTCCATCCATCAGTATTTCTATCCCATGACTTTTCGACTTAGAATTTTGCCAGCGCACAGGGAGAGAGCTGGAAGAACAATCCTCGTGAGGTGAGCTTAACTCCTGTGCTGGACCCATCTGGAGGGAAACCCTCAGTCTGGTGGAACATTTCGTCTGCCAAGAAAGAGAATCCCAGCATGGAGCATCCCAATATCATGGAAAAGACAGAAATTTGGCTTCCCTCTAATTTCTGTGGAGCTGCAACTTCAGCGTTGGTTTATTTGGGGTTTTTTTTTTCCAGTTGCTCATGGCCTCAAGTGCACCCAAGAGCTGAAACTTAGCAAATCTTGCTTTTAGGAGCAATCTAGAAAAGAATCCCTCCTTTTGGGCTAATCTCTTGGAATTTTCTGTCTCCCTTCGTGTTTTGTGGAGGGTGACCACTCAGTTATTTGCAACTCCATCAAGCAACGCTAATTCAGTAATGATCACTCCTGCTCCAGCTTGTTACAGTCTGGATTTGGGCACCCTTAATTAGTTTCCTTATTGCAACCACCAGAATTATTCATGTGCTTATCTGTGTGTCTCAGCATTTGGCTGTTCAGAAACTTATTTTTAAAATGTTCAGCAACAGCTGGAGTTAATGTTACGTGAAAAATATTAATTCAACTGATACTTTCAGTAACTCTTCACCTCCTGAATTTCTGCATTTGGATCATCCAGACTTGGCTTTTTAAGTGCAAGCTACTCCAGCAAAAAGACAAAAAAAGTGACCTATTCAACAATTACATATAAATGTACGAGTGTGTATATATAAATATATTTATTTGCAAGCTGTACCTAATAGGCAGTGGAAATTGCTGTAGAAACAAAATTGAAATCTGCTGTAGAAACCTTCGCTATAGAAACCTTTTCCTGGAGGAGAGATGTGTTAAAAGCCATTCAAGAAATCTTGCTGACAGCTTCAGAGAGTTCTACGGCTGTTTCTATTTTGGGCCAGTTTGTGAGGGATTTATCAGGTTTGTGAAAAGCTAAAGGATGGTGTTGTGCATTGTGTGATGATACAATGAATTCAGCCTTCATGTTGCCATTCAGGCTTGTGCAGAAGAGTACAGAATATTTCTGCTTAGGGATGCTGCTTAGCAGGCAGCACCTGAGTTTTGTTTAGAGAACAAAGAAAAATCACGTTTTTGAAGGAAAACGAGGCGTTGGGGCACACCAAAGTAGAATTATAATTAATGTTATTAACATCTCTAATATGCCACGGCAAAAATGCCCGTTTGGGAATAAACAGCAGCACTTGTGCCTCTGGATTAAAAAAATAATCTCAGAAAACAGGAAAGAAATGGAATAATAGAATCCCAGAGTGGTTTGGGTTGGAAGGGACCTTAAATCTCATCCAGTGCCACCCCTGCCATGGGCAGGGACACCTCCCACTGTCCCAGGCTGCTCCAGCCCCGTCCAGCCTGGCCTTGGGCACTGCCAGGGATCCAGGGGCAGCCACAGGGAAGAATTCTTCCCTAATAAAGTCCACTTTTCACTCCCGGCTGGGGAGGAGCTCAGGGTGGAGGTCCAGCATCCCCCGAAGGTTACCTGCAGGAGCCTGGGCACCACAAAGAGCCTGCCTGGCTGTGTCTGAGGCTGGGCAAGAGAAAACGACCCAAGGTATTTCAGTTTCTTCAACAAAGCCCTCCCAGAGAAAGAAATAACCCCAAACAGCACTGACTCAACTCTTCCTCCCCAAACCCCAAAATAAAGCAACCACAGGGCCAAAATCTTCATGCTATCTTTCATAACCCACAATGACTACGTTTATTATTGGCTTGGTTTAATCATCTTTAGACACACTAGGACAATATTCTCTTTTCAAACTGAACAAAACAGAGAGTTTTAGATTACTTGTATTTATGAAAGGAATTATGTGATGTGCCAGCAGGAGACAGGATATGCCAGCCCAGGAGATCTTTTCCCTCTTCTATTTCCCTTTCAGTGTTCCTGTGTTCCTCCTTAGGAGCCTGCTATAATAAAAGTAGTGCTCGTAATATGCAATAAACTTTTCCAGATTACTTTAATAGTGCCAAAAAGATAACCAATGAATAATCATAGTAAAATATATGTAAAGGGGATCACAAATCTCATTGATGCAGAACAGGAAGAATTTATTATCACAGTGTTGCTAATGACTTTCTGCCTGCCCCCTTGAAAATGGCTCTGAGCTTAGCACTATCCCTTGGAAATCCAATTCATAAATCCACAAGCTGCATGAAATTCCAGGAGGAAATAAGGCACTTTTATCCCAGTGTATTACAGCACGTTCATGCTGTCTGTGAGAACACGAAGCGCAGGAAACACCGCTCCGAAATACAAACGAGGAGTGACCTCAGCGTGGGGATTTGCAAAGGTCCGGGGTTAAAAGCCAAAGCTCAGCTCACAGACAGCTCAGGTTAGGGAAAAACAGATCCAGATGAAATTCCCAGTGGAATCCAGGTGCTGCTCCTGGGAGCAGAGCATCCCTTCCCCGCGGCGGGAATCGCTGCAGGAGCTGCAGGGGCAGGAGTGGCACTGCCAAGCACAGCCCTGCGCAGGGAGCAGGTGCTGCAGGCCTGGCAGCAGGGCTGTGTCATCCAGCAGCCCCTGATAAGGGAGGATTTTTCCTGGGAGCTGTCTCCGAAGCTTTTCTCCAAGTGCCTGCTCCTCGTGACTGCCTCTGCTCCCACTTCCCTCTGAGTGCTCCTCTCCAGCACACTCAAGTGATCTGCTCTGCCTGAAGGGGGAGAGAAAGCTGCTGAATTCTAAATATTGCCACTGAACACACGCTGGCTGTCACAGGGCTCTGGAAATAACTGGAAGTCTCCTTGTTTCTTATTCCCATAGCTCTGCTGAATCCTCCTGCTCAGTGCAGCTGGGAAAGGTTTCTCAGGCCACCCTGCATTGCCAGGACAGATTCGGCTGCCTCGTGTCAGGAGCTGCTCATTCCCTTTTTGTCCTCCCCTTTTTTAAAGGAAACCAACCAATATTCTTAGAGAGCCAGAGGAGGAAACAACAGAGGTCTATGAGTGAGGAGAAAAAAAATGGGCAGCTCAGAACTCCAGAGAATCCCAAAATGGTTTGGGTTGAAAGGGACCTAAAAACTTATCCAGTGCCACCCCTGCCATGGGCAGGGACACCTTCCACTGTCCCAGGCTGCTCCCAACCCGGCCCAGCCTGGCCTTGGGCACTGCCAGGGATCCAGGGGCAGCCACAGCTGCTCTGGGCACCCTGTGCCAGGGCCTCCCCACCCTCACAGGGAACAATTCCTTCCCAATATCCCATCTAACCCTGCCCTCATGTCCCTCTGTCACGCCCCTTGTCCTTCCCCTGCTGGGGAACCCCAGAATGAAACGGTGCCTCTTTGGGAAAAAATAAGTTCCAAAAGCCTTAATTACCAGTCAGAGTAATTACCTCTGAAAAAAGAGAAGATTAATTAATTGCCACTCCTGTAGGTCCTGGGGAAGGGGAGGTTGTCAAGCCCAGCCCAGTTCCTGAGACAAGAAGTGAAGGATCAGCCACCTGGAACGGCACCACCGGGAAGGCTCCGGAGCCGTGGCTTCCATGGGAAACCCCACATCTCTCTCAGCTGCAGCTCCCTCAAAATATTGAAAGGCCAGTGCAAGTGACCTCTGCTGAACACAAACTTCTTCAATAACCAAGGAATCCCCCTCTCCATAGTTCACTTTTAATTGCAACTTCATATTTTTTAATAATTGTGTTAAGTGCCCGATGAAGAAGAAACAGCGGCTTCACCATCTAGGATGACTGAATTGCTGGGATGACAGAAAGAGGAAAAGAAGGGAGGAAATAACAAGAATTGGCTGATTTGGGATCAATGCTCAAAAATCTATATGGATCCATAAATGCTGTCTTGATATCTCCATAGCTGTATGATTTATCTCCATTATCAGGGTGCTGATTTATAAGAAAGCAGGTAAAAGCTGCCTGTGTTCCTAAACAAACGTTTTCATCTCATCCTTATCCCTGCACTTCTTTCCCCTTTCACTTTAAGCTCCAAGATCCCAGACTGGGTAAAACACCATTGTGACTTGGGAGATAAAGAAGCAAAATCCGCAACAGGAACTGCCCAGAGCAGCTGTGGCTGCCCCTGGATCCCTGGCAGTGCCCAAGGCCAGGCTGGACAGGGCTGGGAGCAGCCTGGGACAGTGGAAGTGTCCCTGCCATGGTGGGAACTGGATGATTTTTAAGGTCCTTCCAACCCAAACCATTCTCTGATTCTGTGTCCACGAGCTGAATACAAACCCAATGTTCCTATTCCAGTCTGATGGCAAGAGACCAATTTTTGTGTTTTCCATTTTGGCCTTTCCTCCATCTCCAGGAATCCAGTGATGAGGAACAAACACTGCTGCAGTGACTGATGGCCTCCCTCACCCACTCTGCTGTATTTGCTATTCCTGCACTGTAGCCTGGGAAGAGTTTAGTCCATTATTAAACAGAATTCCAGCTCTGTCATGTCAGGCTTAATGCAGCTGATGCTGTCTTTGAAAGTCAGGGCCCAAGACAAGCACCTGAATGTCTCATTGCTTAAAACCAGACATCTAAATCCACCTTACACATCCAAATAAGCCAGAGGAGTTCTCAGAATGCTGAGAATCAGTAACACCCACAGCCTCAGTGAGACCAGGTGATACCCAGCGTCCTTAGAAACAAAGAACTCTGCTTAGTACCAAAAGAGTTGTGAAATTCCTGGTACCCACACTTGAATATCTTCCTCAGAGAACTCTGTATTTCATCCCCCGAAATGTTTTCATTTCCTGGAATAGCTGTGTTTATTACTTTAATAAACTGAATTGGGAAATATGGTTATTGGTTTCCTAACTAGGCTGAATTAAGTTTCATTAAAAAATAAAATCCAGGATCCCAGTTTATACTTGGTATAAATGCACTTAAAATGTTAGAACAACCATACTCCTTTTCCTTTTTCTTTTAATATGTAGATTAAAAAAAAAAAATCCTTCCTGCATTAAACCCAGAGCTATTCTCAGCATTTCAAATGGACTAAAATATCATAAATAAAAATTTTAATTAAAACACCTAGTATATAAGATTTCTGCACTTACTGTGTGTACTATTTTTTTGTGCCTGCTGTAGACCACAGAATGAGATCCGTAAAATACCCTTATTAAACAGGGAGGGTGATGCTCCAAAGATGTCACCTGGCCTGGTGGTGGTGGCCACCATCCCTTCTCTGGAATTAGGGCAGTGACAGGGACGTGGCTGCAACATCCCAGCAAAGGAAAAGCCAGGGAGGAGCAGGGTGGAGGCAGCCCCATGCCCTGGGCAGGAATAACCCACCCCTCCCTGGGGCCATCCCTCCTCCCCTGCAGAGCAGCAAAGCTGAGGTAGAAAAGCTTTTTTTGGTGGAGATCTCACAATAAGAGGGAGTTCCCCCATTAACTGCAGCCCTCCCGTGACGTGGCTTTGCTCCCGTTGAACCTGGAAAGGCGAAGTTCCTGCTCTGTGAACCTGGAAAGGCGAAGTTCCTGCTCCGTGAAGAGCTCTCAGCTCCTCACCTCCCTCACCGGCCACTTCCAGCTGCGGTTATTAATGAAGAACCACGAAGCACGAGCTAAGTCTTTTAGCTACTCTTTTGTCCCAGAAAATTGGTGTTTAATTGTCTGAATGAAAAAAAGGAAGTGGGTGGCCACTGTCCCCAAGATCAAATCCCATCAGTTCCCATCACAGGAAGAGTTAAAACACCGTTCATTTCCACACAGGAGCCTGTTCAGCGCATTTTAAAAAGTCACCGAGCTGCTTTGGACTGTGGGTGGGTTACTAGGGACAAATTTCCCCTTTCAAATGACAGATTATCTCCCACAAAGAAAGACTGAGCTGAAAAGGCTCCCTGAGCTGAAAAGGTTTGGTTAGCTCTAAATAGAACGGCAGATTCACTAATGCTCGACTCGTGTCATGAAAATTACTGTCTTCGAGTCAGAGGGAAGTTCTGCAAACTTTTTTTCCGCACTCACAATTAAATCACTGCTCTTTCCATTTGCCTAATTTGAATATTGCAGGGTTAGAACACGGGAGAAGAAGAGAGCATTAAGAACGCTTTGTGCGACAGAAGCTAACAAAAGAAGAAATCCTGGAAAAGCTTTGAGGGCTTTAATAAGTAACTAAATGACCAAAAGCAGACGAAGTGCTTAGCACCGGGAAGCCAAGCTGTGCCAAAGCCCTGTCTGCGAATGCCGAAGGCTTAATGACACAACCGTTTAATTCTTTGTTGAATTCTTTGTCTTCTCGCAGCCTTTTCTCTTTCCAGCTCTGTGGAAGGGGACACAGTGCAGCTTTAGCTAAGCCACCTTCCTTTTGGGCGAGCCAGGAGAGCCAGCCCACGGGAATCGGGCTGGGATTTCTGCCAGAACGCACTTTCACACAGCAGGATGCAGGAAAAGTGGTGTTGCTTGTGTTTTATAACAAATCCCATGACCTCCCTGCACCTCAATCCAGCCCGAAGCACATTCTTTCCTCCGGTGGTTCATCAATAGTTTAAAAGGGTAACTTACATATCCAAAGTTAATAATCTGTTAAAAAGTGGAGGTTGAGAAATCACAGTGTCTCAAAAATCAGATTTTCCGGAGTCTTTGAATGTCTCCAAGTTGCACTTGAGCAGGGAACAGCTCAATCCACATTCCCAGGTCACGTGTGGCACAAACAGAAATGCACTAAATCCCACGGAAATGAGAAGACATTCGAGAACAAAATGCTTTTTTGGGGGATGTTTCACATGGGACCATCCCGTGTGGGGTTGTTTCCTCCTCCTGGAGGAGGGCAGGACAAAAGCCCTGCTCCTGGACTGGGGACAGGCATTTCTGCCTCTTGCCTGTTGCTGCCACTGCTCTGTGCCTTTGCAGGTCTCATTCCTGGAAGGGCATTAATTGAAGTGATCAATAATGCTGAGAGAAGCAGCAGTGAAGACTCAAATTCCAATCTCGGGTTTTGGTTTCACATCTGTTTTTCATGGAAGCAACAAGAGAATGGAGCAGGCACCACCAGGCAAGAAAGGAACACTAAATAATGAATTAAACCAGAAATAAACCAGGATTGCACTCTTGCCTCGAAGTGCCATTAATCTTCATGAAGGCAGTAATTCAGTGGAACATGGAATATTGGCCATCGTGGCTCTGTTTTAGAAACAACTCAAGCTCTCTTAGAGGCAATTCAGATACACTCTCCCCACATCCTCACTGCAGACGTTCCCTACAAAAGTGTCTCCTCATCTGATCTGCTGGAAAATCCTGCTAAAACCACCAGGAATTTGGCATAAGGAAATATTACAGCATCTCACATCATCATGTTTAGAGGGGATATTGGGAAGGAATTCCCCCCTGGGAGGGTGGGCAGGCCCTGGCACAGGGTGCCCAGAGCAGCTGTGGCTGCCCCTGGATCCCTGGCAGTGCCCAAGGCCAGGCTGGACGGGGCTTGGAGCAGCCTGGGACAGTGGGAGGTGTCCCTGCCCATGGCAGGGGTGACACTGAATGGGATTTAGGGTCCTTTCCCACCCGAACCATTCTGGGGTTCCTCACAGAACCGGGATAACTGGTCAGCTACAATAAATAATTGTACAGCTGATTATCAGCTCCATGCAAACAGAAGAGTAATTAAATGGGCCAAGATGCAGCTCAGAGGAGCAAAGTCAAGATGCCAGGTGTTAGAAAGCAAACTGAGAAAGAACTGCCAGGTTTCACATTCCCCATGGCTTGGAGAAGCAGAACTGCTGATGATCTGATGCGTTTCCCAAGACTTGCTGTGAGCAGCACGGCGCAGAGTCAGGCAAACGTTGTAATGAGGAGATGCAGGATGTAAAAATAATTAGTCAGGGTTTACGGAGCCTACCAGCGAAACACAGGGAGCTGTGAAGTTATCAAAGGCTCTGTGCAGGGTATGATAATAGGAAAATGTGTGGCAGATTCAGAGAGAGAAGTGCAGGCCCTCGTAGCACAACTGATACAGTTCCTCTTGGGATTAGTCGTTGTAGGCACAGCAAAACATGGATAAAACAGCCTGGTTGTGCTGTATCAGCTACTGCTTCATTGATCCCATAAACTGCTCCTCCATTCCTGTTCTTAACACATTTTGAAACAAAGGATCCTTGAAAGCCATCGATGGCACTCAGACACCAGTCACCCTTCAGACGAGTGGGCTCTGAACACCAAACCCACAAGAAGCAGCTTTGAAAGTGCCCACCTTCATCTTTCCCTTCCCTCATCATTAAAAATATCCTCCCACGTTGCCAGTGATTTTCATCAGCCCAGATCAGAGAATCCTGCATGCTGGGGAGGGTTTTTGGAGTCACCTAAACCACAACAGCCACCAGGAGCTGTTGTGCCACCTCCAGGTAATGCAGCCACGGAGCACAGAACAGCACCTGCAGAACGCTTCGGAGCACACAGCCATCCCAGGGGAGGCTGCAAACTAATTAAAACCAGCGCTGCAAAAAGATGCTGCTGTTCTAACGTGTTAATGAGAGCTGGTGCGCGGGAGAGCAATAAAAGAAATGTCAAAGGAAGCGAGAAGTGGTGGAGGAGCCTGAACGGAGGGAGGCACAAACAGGAGTCTGGGGAAGGAGGGCACAGACTGTGGAAAACAGAGCTCTCCAAAAATGTAAATATGAGGGAAGGAAGGTGCAGATGAGTCTCTGCCATGGGGCCAAGGCCTGATCAGTGCTCTTGGAGACAGATGCTCATAGCAGAACGGGTCACACTGCCAAATGTGACATTTGATTCACGTATAACCGTAACTCAGGACACGGACTCACCTGTGTGCATCCTCAGTCCAAGATAACCATTTCTCCAAGATGCTTGTAGCTGTGCTGGAATAGGAAAGAGGAGACAGATTCCAGCTCCTTCTGCAATCCCCAGCTCCTCAGTGCTGCTAGGAAGCTCTGCAGCTCACCCTGTGCCCACCTGTATGAGAGAGGTGCCCTGGAGAGCACCATGGACACCCTGGTCAGCTTGGGAGAAAGGATTTGTCTCCTTGTGCCCATCCCCTCTGGCTCTGGCATCACCAGGAGTTCATTCCCAGTTCCCATCCACGATGGCAGAGAGCAGAGCTGGACCTCTGGTGAGGCACAAAGTCACCTGGGTTCCACCAGTGTCCGGCAAACTGAAGCCCAAGGAGAACCCAGCCCTCCCCACAAAGGAACAAAGGTTTGGGAGTCCGATTTCCCTTCCCGTGCTCAGCCTCCTGGAGAAAGGAAAAAAAACTGAAATCCCAAGTGCTTGAAACTGGGCAGCAAGAAGTGCCTCCGAAAGCTCTGTGAGAAATCCTTCCCCATCTGGTCGGTCTTCAGCTAATTAACTGACATGGCTGCAAATGAGCAGCAGCTAATTGGAGCTCTGTGTTGTGCCGCTCCCTGGCAGGAGCGAGATGGATTCCAGATGCCCAACGGTTCAACATCTCTCGAGTCATCCCCACTCGGTGCCAGGCCGGCCTCCCAGCAACTCCTCCACATCCCAAACCTCAGACTGTGACTCCAAAGGGCACCAGGAACCGGGAAGCTGTTACGGGGAAGCATCAGGCAGATGTGTGCAGGCTCCAGTCCCAGTGAGAGTTTGGAGAAGCAGCCACCTGCAGGCAGTCAGGGGCCAGCTGGGTCCCAGCCATGCCTTCTCCCTGCAGCCAAGGGGGCTCTCCGAGCCAGCCCGCCGAGCCTGGAGGCACACAGGCCGTGCCTGGTGTGCTTTGCAGGAGAATTGGAGTGGGGAAGAGATGGTCCTGTGGGTCTCCAGCAGCTGCTGGGTGCCAGATCTCCAAATGAGAGGTCCTAAAAAGGAAAAAAAAAAAAGCACCGTGTTTTCATGCTCCAGCCTCTGCTAGAATTCCTTCCCTGAGCTCCCAGCCTCTTTTCCAGTGACATTATTCACCCCCAACCACAAGGAACAGCTTTATAACAGCAAGAAATCCCTTAAATCCTCTCCATATCACAGAATCACACAATGGTTGGGGTTGGAAGGGACTTTCAAGATCATCTAATTCCAACCCCCTGCCAGGCACAGCGACACCTTCCACGAGATCAGCTCCAGTCCTGAACACCTCTCCCAATGGATAGAACCAGTGGAATAGATTAAAATCGAATCACTGGGAGCAGTGATGTCCCTGTCCTGCCGTGGTCATTGCCCACAGATGGTTTAAACACCTGAAACACAAACGAGCAAACAAAACTCCCCTCCCCAAACACCCAGGTGAGCAGAACTATTTGCAAAAATACTTGGAGCAGCTGAAGCTCCACAAGATCAGGCCAGATGCTGTGCTCAGGCTGGATGGGGAATAATATTCCCCAGGACTTCCCTGAAAACCAGGGATGAACATTATGTCCGTGTGAAAATATTGTGGGCAGAGATGTCCTTTAAAAAGAGAGCACATCCAGTGGTGGATGCCAGCCCCAGCTGTCCTCATGTTTTGTTCTTAACTGCAATATGGTAAAGCAGGGTTAAGCCCCCCGAGATTTTCAGCTGGGCTGCAATGAACCCAAAATCTGTGAGGAGGCTGATTTCTAATGAAGGTTCTCCCCATTTCTCTGCAATATGGAATTTTAAAAATTCTCCTGGCCTTTCCAGTTATCTGGTCTTTCGTGGGTGCTAAAACACCCCACAGCTTTCCAGTCCCAAACCATGGCAAGTTCAAGGATTTGGGGTTTTTTCCTATTTTCATCTTAAATTACTAAATTCTAGCAAAATTAGATAAAAAACTGGATTACCTAAGAGTAGTTCTGTGTTTCTGAGTAGTTCTGTTTTCTTGGTGTCTGTGGGGCTTTTCCATGGAATTAAGAAAGCATAAATAAAACATCTCCATGGGATGCAAATTCACTTCTCTGTCTCGAACACAAGAAATGCAGCTGTGGAATACAAATCATATTCTGTCTAGAAACATCATTTAATATTTATTACTGCACACTTGGCTCTGTGGATTCAGGGAGGGTGTCCCCCACTTCTCATCTGTGACCTTTTGGGGTCCTGACCTCACAATGTGCCACCACTAAACGGTGCTGGAGCACTATTTATTTGTCAGTTTGGATGTTTCCCACTCCCAGACTGTTAGAAATATCAACATAAAGTTCTTTTTTTTTTTTCATCGTGAGACAATTGGGAAAGCAGCTGAAGGATGTTCTTTCACTGTGAAAATGGGAGAGCAATCCAGGTGGAAGGAATCTCCTGAGTGAGGGCAGAGTGGTGCTGGAACTGCCTCAGCAGAGGCTGTGTGGATGTTCTGGCTTCCCAAAGGGCTGCAGTCACCGAGAGCTTTCCAAGAGCTTCCAGGAAAAGCGAATTACTCACTTTGATAAAAAAAGTGAACTCAAGTTTTGAGGAGAATGTGAATATTTATAAAACCTGATCCAGTGTGAGGTACCTGGAGGAGGAGGCTGACCACAGGCAGTGGTTTTTGAGTGCTGGTCCCCTCTGTCCTTGTGTTGTGCACCTCAAAAAATGACAGTTCGGGAGAGGTAACAACAAATTCGCTGGCAGAACTCGCCCTGGAGTTCCTGTGCTCCCAGCCCCTGTGTGGGAATGATGGCTGCAGGTTGGACTTAATGATCTTGGAGGGCTTTTCCAACCTTAATGATTCCGTGGTTTTAATTCATTGCGAGTCCTGGTAATAAAATTAACACCATTAGGGGCCCGCTCCTTCTCCCGGGGGGATGTGACAGAGGGCTGCCAAAGGAAAAAACACTGTGGATTTCAACAGCTTTTCAAAAAAGCGGTTTAAAAGCAGGGAGAGCTCTTGTGCAGGGGAGACTTTTGACAATCAGGACCCTGTGAACCATTTTTCACCTGTCTTTACATTCCCCTTCAGCTGGTGCCGCTCCTCCTTCCAGCATAAGAGAAAGTTGCCAATGAGGGGATATTTTTCTTTTACAATTATTAAGCATTAAAAGTACATTTCTACAATAAAGGGGTTAAAAAGGCCTAATTCTGAATTTCTATCTCTGCACCCTTTTCTGAAAGTCAAAACCAAATTCATGTGCCACACTGCTCATGTACAGACTGAGGGAACAGCAGCACTCCTTTACCTACTTCCCAGAACAAAAGTAATCCAAAAAAGTAACTTTTTTCCTCATTATTATGTACCAGCAAAGCAGAAGTCAGCCAGTTATCCTCTGAGAAATATCAGGGGGCAGGTCGGGGCAGCCCCACGCTGGCAGGTGACAGAAGCACTGAGCCCACAGTGCTCACTGCAGCCCACACCCCACGGGGCATCCCAGCCCCGCGTCCAGGACCCCACTGCATCCCTCTCACTGGATTTTTATATCCTCACCCAGCTGCTTTGTCTGAAGCAGCAGCAAGGGTGGGAGGTTTGAGACCTGCCAGATGGAGCGACCAGGACTGCAGCAAAACATCCTAAAGCTGCTGAAATGGGGGTTAATTCAGGGACTGCCTTCGACCAGTGCTGGCCCCGAGCCTGCAGAGGGTCCTGCTGGCACCCATTTACCAGCTGCTGAAACAGGCTTCCCAGAGCTCTAAATATTCCTAAAATATCTACAGCCCCTGCCAGGGCAGAGCTGGTGACCAGAAAACCCTGGGTGTGCATGGCACAGGATTTGGGAGGTGAAGGCTGAAGGTGAGGATGCTCCAGTGCCCCCGACTTGCTGAAGGAACACGCTGGGACACTGACAGCCAGCACTGGCACAGGGGTTTTCCCTGTCAGTGTTACAAACTTCCACGTGTTTTCCATTTCCAGAGGTGGAACCACCCTTCTGTTACCTGCACCAAAAGCCAGCTCCTGGTTTCTGATCACCTTTGGCTCTTGCTTCTTGAAGTTGCACACATGAAAATAATTTTTTACAGCTTTAGCATGAATTATTTCGTAGCAGCTCTTGGAGCACTGATGCTGGATCTGGTGAGGTGAATGCCAGAAAGGTTTGGGGTGGAAGGGACCTTAAAGCCCGTCCAGTGCCACCCCTGCCATGGGCAGGGACACCTCCCACTGTCCCAGGCTGCTCCAAGCCCCGTCCAGCCTGGCCTTGGACACTTCCAGGGATGTGTTTAGATTATTTTCCTGTAGACATAAAGGCTTCTATGCTTTTCTCTGTGGTATCACTTTTGGTGGCCCTTGTCCAGCTGTTTTCTCCCCCTTTTTAAGCTCAAATTCCACATTAAAAAAATAATTCTGGGACAAGGCCACACGCATCTCCAAACTCACTTTTTCCTGTGAAATGTTCCCTCACAGGTGCCACTTGCTCCCAAGCAGATTAGGATCACTGGAAAATGCTCAAATCCTTTAGGAGCCCTTGCATTCCCACTGTTACATAATTAACTCTCCTTGCCACCTGCATTTGTCTAATTCCAGCAAAAACAACTTCCGTGCCAGAGCGCTCACTTTTGGAAGAGTGAAGAGCGCGGTGGCTCAGCCTGGGGGTGGGTGAGAGCAGCCACTGCAGCCCCAAACTGCTCGGCTTCGTGGTGTTTGTTAGGAATTGGATTGCCTCAGAAATCACCACAGCCGTGGATAATGCAGAAAAAACCTGGGTATCGCTGGCTCTCTCCTTCCCAGCAAACAGAGGGAATTATTCCAGGTGCCAAACGCCTCGTCCCCACCACGTGCACGGTCAGAGCTCCCCGTGAGCTGTCTGGTTTCTGCTGTGGTTGCCTGGAGAAGGAGCATCCTTCGGGAAGTCTGCAGAGGAGGCACAGATCAAGTCCTTATCTCGCTCAGCCGGAAGAAACCACACCTGATTTTAATTCAGCTGAGCAGAGGGTGGCACTTGGTGGCAATCTGGGGAGTGTGTGGAAAAAAAAGACTGGGCAAAGGTGAAATAAGCCATCAGATTCCCTGTTTTCCATCAGCACAGCCCCTACACAAACCAAAGGCCAGGGATCCAGTTGGGTGGGGGATGAAACAAGCCTCAGATATTGAATTTGCCCCAGAATTCCCTGAGAAAGTCCCTGCTTTGTGTTCCTATCTTTTCTTTTTACGCTTATCTTTTGGCAGAGGTGCCACCGTGTTCGTGGCACAGCTGAGGAGATTTTCTGGAAGGATATTTGAAGCTCCCAGGTATGGAAGTCGCTCAAAGTCTCCCATTATTATTGCCCTTCAGGAAAAACATCTGTGAGAACTCCGAGTGTGTTCGCTTCCAGGCGTGCTGTTACATTGATAAACAGAACTGTTGCTGAGTTGGGCTTCTCAAAAGCCAATTTTGCCGTTTATCTGTAGGAAAAAAACCACACAGAAAAAGTGCATTCCACAGGGATGTCTCCCACAGCACAACTTGGGAAAGTTTCCCATCTGCTGCAAGTCCATTAAGCGCGAAAATGTGGAATTCTCAAGCCTGTGATTTGGGTGTAAAGGTTTCAGTTCTGTTCACAGGCACAGTTTGCAGCCATCCGGGCAGATGGGGATGGTTGTAGATGCTGCAAAAAGCCTCGATTTGTACGCACGGACAAGATAATTTTTATTAATGAATCATTTTGACACATCAGCCTCCACTCGTGTGTCACAGACTCTGAGTACACAAACATCTTCTGAGAGGGGAATGTGCCATTGTTAACCAGAAATTCATTTTAAAAGGTATTTTAAAAGCAGACATTGTGTGTCACTGCTCTAAATCCCGGTATTTTCAGCCTTTACCTGTCTTTCACAATAATGTTCAATTAATAAATTTCTTCATGGGCCAGCTCAGTATAAAAACTGAAAATAAAATCTTTAAGAGATCTGCTCTTTTTTTGGTTCCAGTTGCGTAATGGAATAGTCTGGAATGTGTTTTCTTCTTAATGAATAATGTGTTTTAAGCTCAGTCCTACTTAGCACGTCTCCACCCTGCTTCTCTGTAGCACTAATTACACAACGTGAACTGTGTGTTGGATAATTACGTTGAAATTTCAAGCCAATAATTACTTTCAGCACAAAAATAAGGTATTTTGCACCCTCCCTGTTCAAAGAGATGGACTCAAGGGTGTAATGGATGCAGTGAATACACCTGGAATATTAAATTTTAGGTGCAACTTGCATCTGGCCATGATTTTTTGGTAATTTCAGCTTTGTTTCATAAGATTTTTAAATGACAAATAAAATGCCATACTCTATATAAAAGGGGAAAAACCCCAACTCAGTCCTGCCTGAGATTCTGCAGAACAGCCAAAGTTTAGTGATGATAATGATAGAAACCACTCCATGAACTTCTACTGGTCAGCTCACAAAATGAGTTTCAATCAGAATATAAATCCCTTCAGGTCTTCCTGCTAATCAAACATAAAAATTAAATTACCATCTTAATCCCCACCTCCTCCTTTTTTTTTTTTTTAATATTCTTAAATTTTAGTGAT
>VZRQ01009977.1:1178130-1217381 GCA_013397975.1 Machaerirhynchus nigripectus
TTTTTTTTTTTTTTCTGTAACAGATGCACATCTCCGCTCTTATTTTAGATGCTGTGGATGCAGAAGGGTTCACCCCTTCTGCATCCACAACACAAGAACTGGAGCTGCTGCATCATCCCTAATCCCTCCAGCAGCCCATGAGGCAATCAAAGTAAACATCTGCTTTTCCTAAAGACCCCTTTCTCACAGAATCACAGCACCTTTGATGCAAAATAAGAGCTGAGATGTGCATCTGTTACAGTAAAAAAAAAAAATACAGCAGAATTTTTTAATATATTAAATTAGCCTATATTGGCTAAAATTCCATTTTAATTTGAAACTCGCTGGATATTAAAGGCGAGTTTAAAAAGTTATTATCTGGGGTTTAATTGCATACATTATGTTTGTAGCCTTAGGTACTGCAGGTAGATCTTTAATATTCCCTTAAATATATTGAGAACGTGGAGCAGCCATTTAATTCTGCTCCAAGAAAATTCCAGAGCTAACTATGGGAAAGCAGATTAGAAAACTCCAAACTTTTGGCTGCTGAGTGAAACTCCCAATGGATTTGGGGCTGTTGAGAGGGAATTTCCAAAGTTTTAGCTGTGGGAAGTGCATTGGAAGCATATGGGGTGTCATGAAAACATTATTGAGTCCAGCCTTGACAGTCAGACACCACGTTAAAAATAGAAGGATTTTCAAGCTGCAATATGGGTGCCTGGAACAATATCAGATATTTTCCTTCAAATATATTTTAAAAAGATGCATCAAACGTGTCCAAACATTTGAATGGGACAGTGCTTCCCCTCTATCTCACGTGGTGGAGGAGGTTGGTTGTGTGAGCACCTCCATCCGTTGGCGGCATTAAGCAGAAAAATTGCAAAATTAGGCTAAAAATAACGAGAATTCCAGTCCTGTGCCAAAAGAGCTGGAAATTTGGTGGGGAGCAATGACTCCCCTTGGTTTCCCGTGCACCTGCCTTTCTACAGACACCAAGGTGTTCAAAATCGGGGTTTCAAAGACCAAAATTCCCCAGTGCTGAGGAACTGTGCAGAGCCAGAGCCACGCTCCTGTAACCCAGAGATCGTGCCGTGTTCCTCAGGTCCAGCTTGGGCACCCTGGTCCCCTTGGCTCCCCCTGTAAATGCATTTTTGGGTCTCACTCAAGCAGGGAGCACCTCTGCACCCATCCTAACCCTGCTCCTGGGGGACACGGAGGGTCAGAGAGATGAGGTGGGAAAATGAGCACTCAAGGAAACTGCTGGGAAATCCAACCACTCCTCCCTGCCACTGACACACACACAGGGGTTCTGCACACACATGAGCTGGTGCCATTGCTCCAGCCCAAATTCTTCTCACCCCAGTGGCTGCTGGAGTGCCACATCAATGGCCTGGACCTTGCCACAAAGAATTTCACCTTTCCACCCTCACCACGTCACCCAGTACCAGGAGTATTTGACTTTCAGTGAGAACTATCCTCCTAAAAACAATTCCAGAATGTAGTGCCTAATGATACAATAATTTGTTAAATTGCTGAGGAACTTTTGAAAATACCCATTTTTTTAAATATATATGTGAATCCCTTTAAAGAAACGTGTTTAAAAAGAGACTGGATGTGGCACTCAGTGCCATGGTTTAGTTTAGTTGAGGTGTTGGGACAGAGGTTGGACTCGATGATCTTGAAGGTCTCTTCCAACCTGGTGATTCTGTGATTCTGTGAAATCATCATCATCATCATCATCATCATCATCATCATCATCATCCAACCCAACTTCAACTCTGAGGTATCATAATTATCATCATCCAACCCAGCTTCAGCTCTGAGGTATTTTTTAAATTATCCAGCATTTCTACCCTGATTGGAATGTTACCTCCTGTGCTTTTCCTTCATCTTTTAATAGGAGACCCAGAGAGAAGCACTCCAAACATCTTCCACACCTCATTTTGACACCGTCTTCAGGACAGAACTTGTCCAAACCCAGCCCTTCTCAACACTAAAGAATAAAACCCTGAATAATGCACAAACAATTCCAGTTCATGCAAACATCTTCCAGAAAATAGGAAAATACAGATCCTTTTTTCCTTCAATACCAATAGAAGGACTTCTGCCCAGGAGTTCTGCTGTTGCTAAAAACCCTAAGGCCACGATGGCAGCTGGAATTCCAGCCTGTGGAGGATGAGCAAAGTATCCTTGCCTCCTTATTTTCCATTTCTGTGATTATCCCAGAGCGCTGCGTTCACCAAATGTTTGTTTAACTCGGAGTGTTTGCTTATTTGAAAGCAATCCCTGGGATGTGTGGGCTGGTGTCCGGGTGGGTTCTGCTGAAAGGAGAGCAGGGGACGGGAGCAAGCCGAGCTCAGCGATTCCAGGCACACCCCACGCTCAGCAAACACAGGGATACAGACTTCTCATCTTCTGTTCAATCATTTTCAATGAATGCAAACCTTTTTTTTTCCCCTTCTTCTTCTTCTTCTTCCTTGCCATTTAATTTTAAATTAGCCTAATCAGACATCTGCTAGGATGTGTCTGAATTATCAGAACTGAGCACAAATCTTCCGTGAGCGCTCAAGCGCTGCTTCCCTCCAACGGCATTAACTCACACGGACACTCCGTGCAGCTAACTGAACATCCCCACCACAATATTCCAGACTTCCAGATTTGCCTTTATTACAGTCAGAAGAAATCACAGGATAGAAGGAAACATGTTGTTAAGGACTCCGTCCCGAAGTGGTTCAGTGAAAGCAGGCTGCTTATCCTGCTTTATTATCTTTATTATTGCTGCTCGAAGATGAAAAGAGAATTTCCTCTCAAGACAGAAAAGCAGAGTTTGTCTCAAAGCTCTTTGTTTTCTTTTCAGTAGCAAGGTACAGTTTACTCCTTAGAATTTATGGGAATTTTTTTTCTCGCCTGTACAGGGAATTCTGATATTGTGGAGTTCTCTTGTTCCCGTGACAAATTATGCTGGCATTTGTCAGCATTTCCTAAAGGTTTTGACATTACTCAATGATACTGAGGTGGATTCTGCTGACTCTGGACAAGTTCTGAACTAAACATCTTCTGCCAAACTCCTGAAGTTATCCAGGAGCTGCACACAGGTGGTTCTGGCCCTTCCAGGGGGTAGGAATTTCAAAATCAAATTAATTAGAATTGAAGGACTTTTTTTTAGCCTGTGTTCATGGGATTGATATTCACACCAACACAACAACCAGCTGAAAACCCCACTAATTTCAGGAGCCAGTTTGGATCTGCTTCAAGTGATACTTCGGTATTGATTAAAATAAAAATCCTGAATAAAAAGACAAGAATCCTTACAGATTTTTAACCGAAAGGTTGGGGTTTTTTAAGCAATACTTTTAAAGGCATTTAAGATTTCAACCCACAAATTCTACAGGTAGAATAACTGCAAAATTCTGCAAAAGAAGCATTTCCCCAGGAGTTTTAAGCTCTTGCCATATTTATTTGTGTTCATGGGCTGTAGAGGATGACCTAGGAGGGAAGTCTCCATTCTTGGGGCAGTCCCTGTCCCTCGAGGTTGCTGCCAAAGCTCAAGGAACACCAGGGAAGCTTCCATGAATTTTGCAGCTACCTGCATCTCTGTCATCTCTTAAACACGAATAAAATGGAGCCCAAATGTCCCTTTTTTTATGAGTAATGGGAAACGAGACAGAATCAATCGTTGGCAAAGTAAAAGATGCTCAATATTGATTGTTCTTCTGAAGGATGAGGAAGCTTTTCTAATGCTCGCTGGGGGACACGGGGAGGGGACAGCTTATGGATTTGTTTTCCTTTCTGCATTCCCAAGGGAGCAAGGAAAATATGAGGCCATGATAGATGATAATTCTGCAAGGAATGACTAATGAGGAGCTGAGCTGCCTCTGCAGCAGCAGTGAAGGCAGTAATAACCAGAGTAATTGGGTTTATTGGGTTTCTGCTTAGCACACATCCAGTCCTCTCCAACATCCTGTCCCTCCAAAGCATTTCATGCTCTCTGTCTTTCCTTTTTATTATGCCTGACTTGAGTTATTCCATGAAATTTGACCTTGTATTCTTAATCTCATCTACTTGTTCTGCGTAGTTCATCTTCTTTGTTTTCCTCACTGGCTGTTCTGTCAGACAGCCCACGTAGCCACGACATCCCAGGCCCCAACAGCTCCATTTCATCTTCTCAGGGAACCTGGCTCAAGAAATAATACTCCAGGATAAATTTGCTAGAAGTGCACGACCCTCTTTTACAAACCACAGTGGTAACTCTGTGTTAGAATTAATGACAACTTCCATTTTCAACGAAATGCTTTTTTTTTAAGAGGTTGGAAACAGCAAGAGTTACGTGCAAGTCAGAGAAAAAATAGTTATTATTTGCTATGATTTTTTTTTTCTAAAAGGCTTTTACACTCCTGCTGGGAAAACATCTCTGCAGAAATCCATTCTCACAGGGGAAAGGGGAAAAAAAAAACCCCAACATTTCATATTTCCTGTCAGTGCCATTCCACTTCCAATCCCCCAAGAGCAAAGCAGACATTCCATTCCAGCCTAATGACACACTGGCTGGCTGTTCCCTACAGCTGGGTGCTTTGCATGGTGATTTCATTCCTCCTGCAGGATTGTGTCGCGCTGGAGCTCCCTCTGGGGAAGCGTTTCCAGCCCCTGCTGCTGCTCCCAGCCTCGCTGGCACTCGTACTCCCACGTTTCCCAGAGGTGCCTCGTGCCACAGGCACTGCAGAGCCCGACTGGTGGCTCCTGGGTCCCCCTGCACGTGCTCCAGTCCCAGCTGGCGTCGTTCCCTCCGGAGGGAAAACTCATCACCCACACGATGCTGGGTAGGAGCTGTTGCTGTGTCACCCCCAACAATAATTTCGGTGTCTCAGCTTCTTTCAGGGCATCAGAGATGCAGCTGAAGAGTTGGAATCTTCCACAGTGTAAAAGGGAAAGGCATTGCTCAGCTCCTTTTGAAAGGCAGAGAGGTGAACTGATGAGAAATACCCCTAAGCATCCTTCTGATGCTCTGTCCCCTCCAGGAACTGATTTCCCCCACACCTTTGCACAAAGGAAAACAGATTATTATGGAATGTCCCCCCCAGACCTGACAACTGCCACTTGGCCTTCTAGTTACAGAAATGCACTTGAAGCAGAGGATCTTTAATTTGGGGATGGGAGACAAAGCGAACAGAGGATCTCAGAATGTTTGTGGTGGTCACATTTGATCTTCACCCTTTTAAAGCCTTTTGGGACGAGCTCTGTTTCCACGGAACAATCTCCAAAAGGCAAACAATCCTATCGTTTCTGTGTAGTGCTTGTGCAAATCTTATTTCAAGACTTAAGCTTCTTCAGTTCAACTCCAGAGCACGTTGTAGAAATGAGAATACACATTTGATTTTCTCCATAAAGGAAGTTGAGGCGGCTCATCCTCACTGAAACCACACAATAAATGTGTCACTGGGTCAGTCAACGATGGAAATTCAGAGGTTTTTGGGGATTAGCATTGCTCTGGCTGTGCCTGCCATGGTGATGACAATCACGCTGTGACCCTGTGCCAGGACTGAGGCACACCTTGGACAAAAGCTCCCTGCAAATTAAGAATAGTAATGAATAGATAGCACAGTAAAACCCTGCAAGATAAAGGTGTCCCTAGGAGGCTTAGCTCACTCTAGAATATCAATCTGAAGGCAGTGGGTGCAAGGCAGGGCTCTGAACAGGGCTGGCTGAGCCAGGAGGTCTCTGAGGGGCCTCGTTAACGTGGATTTCCCCATTACAGACTCTTCAGAGGGAACATGGATTAGCACTGGTTCTGCGGGGTTTCAAATGGTTTGTGCTAAATTTCAAGTTACATGCACATCATCAGGCGTGGGGCAGGAAGAGAAAGTGTTGCCAACAGAGGAAAATCATCTCTGTCGCCCTGAGTTTTGCAGTCTTTCGATGTTTTCATTCCTGTAATAGAATTTCTCACGCAGTTTCTGTAAACATCAGGCGTGTTTTCCTACTGATCTTTATTATTCTCATTCTTTTTGTTAGGCGGAGAAATATGATAGACTTTTGGTCTGACCAGTGTCATGGAGAGGTGGTAACCCCATCCTCCAATCCATGGTTGTCTCTAAAAAGATATATAACTGACTGAATAAAGAGCCGGGCCCCTTTTTTGCCCTTTTTGCTCCTTCTTTGGCCCTTCTTCGGCCCTCTCTTTGGCCCTGGCTCCTATCCTGACAGAACGGTGCCTGCGTGGTTCTTTCGTGTCTGAGTACGACCCATCTCCACTACAAGAGATTAATTAAGCCTCGGATAACACAGGAATTATTCAGGTTTTTGTACTTCCTACACTCACTGAAGTCGCCCAATGAGTGCAGCCTTACAGCAGCCTTCCTCCTCTATCCACCAAATCGTGGGCTGATCCCTTTGCTCTGTGCACTGACGTCCTCCAGCTCTGTTAACAAAGAGCTCCTGGCACCTTTCAAATCCCCGGAATGTGGCACGAATAACACGTAGGAGACCTCGTGCCGTCAGTGACAGAGTCTCACCAGCGCGGGGAGGAAGGGGACTGATGATAATAAGTACAACAGTAACTGCATTAGGCCGGCAGGGTCAGCAGCTGATCTTGCTGCAGTCTGAAGAGGTTATTTTAATTCCAGTAATTGGCCCCAACCAGCAGCAGGAATTGATGTGCTGCCACTTTTATCTGTTTGCTGCTCGCCACGTTCGGATGCAGCAGCGCTGCACGAGGAACACAAATTACCTGCTGGAGTCAATGAAAGTGATTGCTTTGCTCCCATTATTGATCAGCTGTGGTGCTTAGACAAAGCCTCGGCCATTGTCCCATGCCCAGCTGATTGCAGACGAGTGGTCTGCAGGTACCACAGCATCCAGGGAAGAGCTAATTGTTATTATACTGCTGATCATTATTATGATTCTTTCGCTTAATGACCAACATTTATATGATGCTGATCATGGGGTTACCCTACAGCACTCTGCAAGCTCCACAAAAGGTTTTTACAAATTCTGTTTCTGAGCCTAAAAGCTTTACTATGACTCGGCTGCTGTGTGTAATGGGGAAAGGAAAGCTCGGGATTACCCTTAATAAGTGTTGTAACAAACATTTTGTCTGTCTAAATACTCAGAATATCCAGTGGGACCTGCAGCTGTGCTGGGTGTGTGGGGACTCCCAGCTGGTGAGGGGCTTGTCACAGATCTCAGATTTACCAGCACATTGACTGAAAATCTACAAAGCCACCCAAAAAGGGCTGGTGCAGGTCACAGGAGTTCCTGTGGGTGGGTCCCAGCCACCCAGAAAGGACAAGGTGACCCTCCCAGGAGGCTCCCTCTCACTCCCAGCTCCTTAGGGAGCAGAAAGCTCCTGACACACATTCAGTGACTTTGTTAAATGGGGTGGACATAACACAGAATTGTGCCCTGAGTGAGTGCTGGAGCTCCATGCCAGAGATATTGTTGTAATTGATATTTTGGATCGTATCCCAGTTCCTCTGCAGAAAGGATTGGACAAAGAGCCGTGCACACACCACGGGTTTGGTCCCTGGGCTCCCTCAGGGTCCCCACAGCCCCAGCCCTGCCACCTCAGGTGTGTTCTCAGGTATTTTAGCTCCTGTTCCAGGCACAAACTGGCTCCTACCTCACTTTTCTACAGTTCAGCACTGAAGGGAAAAGAAAAACCCCCACGTGAGTCTAAGTGCTTTTGAATTTCAGGCATCACCTCATGGAATGTGGAGCAAAACACAGGGCCAGGAGTTGGGCTCGGTGATCCTTGTGGGTCACTTCCAGCTCAGGATATTCTGTGACCCTCTGTGGCTTTCTAAATAATCATATTTAGCTCTATCCTGTTGGGATAAAATAATACCCAAGGGAGAAAAACATGATGCATAATCCTATGTCATAAGAGAATAAGGAAACAGGGTGTCTTAAAATTTGGGAAGGGGCAGGGGTTTGGCTGCCTTAAGAGAAAGAGCCTCCGGATCAGGGTCATGCGCTGTCATAAATAATTTGAAAATCTGATTTTGGCCACCCTCTGTCCCACAGCCAGGGTTCAGGGAGGCAGCAGCAGCCTGGTGGAGAATCCTGCTTTTCCCACAAGATCAGGACACCTCTAAATGTCTTTTCTTCCCGCTGCTTGAACTTCCCATTCGTGTGCTAAGGTGGAAGGAGTTAATTACAGAGATTTCAGAGGAGCTGAGAGCTCTTCACAGGAAAGCACCTTAATATCAGGTGTAAATAAAACAATCTAGGAGCCTTGGACCCACTCCAGGAGCAATACTTGTCTCCTTTCTTTATGGGTACTCAGAGAGCCGCCCCCATTCCCAAAAAAATATTTGAGGAAATTAGTTTTTCCACCTGATTCTTTGGCCAGTTTCCCATAGCAGAGATAAGACCCACAGCGTGTGCATTTACAGATTACTGCTCTCTGTTCTCCTTGTCCTTGGAAAAAGGGACTTGTTTCCTCCAGGAGCATTTCACCCTGAACAGCTGGAGTACTTTTTTAACACCATAACGATAAATTCAATTAGAAAGTTGTGCTCGGCAAGGAGAAATGCAGCTGTCTAGGTCCAAGCCACACATGAGATGATAAAACTTTTTAATTTCACTTGTTAAACTCCTTCTCATTGACTTAGCTGGGAAAAAAAAAAATAAACAAATAAACCACCGAGTGTGGCTTTGGGCAATTTCGTTGGATTTTAAGAAAAACAAACAAAGAAAATTAGCAACTGGCAAGGAATTCTGCCCTGAACCCCTGTAACTTAATGGAAGGAAGATATTTATAATTTGGAGGGAAAACAGAAGGTTTGTGATTTTTCGCGCCTTTTTCTAAGGTGTTTTGTTTAAAATATTGGGGAAAGAGAGAAGATTTTCACCAAATGTAAAAGTACTGATGTCTGTGCTTAGAAGATGGGTCTGATCTGGAAGAAAACCTGATAAATTCTTCCGTGGACTCCGTATAAACCCCATGACCTGCAACTACTCCCACACAGAAAAGAGAAGTTATTTCCAAGCGTGGTATTTATCCAGCCCCTGGTGTTTCAGGGATTGGTGTCCACATATTACTTTTGAAGCTGTTTTCATCCTGAATCTATTGCCTGGCCCAAAAATCACGTTTCTGTTACTCTGCAGTGGCAGCAGCTTTAGTTGTGGCTGCCCCTGGATCCCTGGCAGTGCCCAAGGCCAGGCTGGACGGGGCTGGGAGCAGCCTGGGACAGTGGGAGGTGTCCCTGCCCATGGCAGGGGTGGCACTGGGTGGGCTTTAAGGCCTCGTCCACCCCAAATCATTCTATCATTTTATAATATCAATTTTACAATGAATTTCAGAATGATTTAGGTGAATCTGGCACAAAAAAATACAAAAAGCAAGGCAAAATCCCAAATTCTTACACATTCTGCAGGAGAGATGGGAGATTTGAAAGGAAAAGATAACACCTTTCTTTCATGTTTAGCTGTGGTTTATATGTAGTTTTCTGCCTAAGTGGATGCAGATTAAAAAGCAAAATATGTTAGAAGCACTCACACCAATCAGTTGGGTAAATAAAGGTAACTAAATTACATGTATTTTTGCTAATTACCACCCTAGCTACACGGGGATTTGTCAGCAATCCTGTTCTTTGTTCAGATAAAGGCAACTGCATTCCAAACAGCACTGGCTGAATTTCTGCATTTCAGTCACATAAAATGCGGTTTGAACATGGCTGTTTTATAGATCAAAAGCTTAATTCATAAATAAAATCCAATGGTTTATATGTTAGAGGGTGTGCTCAGCCTTGCAGCTCTTCACAGATGAACTGTGACTACGGTGGCTGTTACAGGTTTGATACCGAAATGTCTCGGGCCCGCCTTCCTGTCCCTTTCCTGAGGAACCACACAGTGGTTTGGGCTGGAAGGAACCTCAAAGATCGTCGAGTTTCACTCCCTCTGCCATGGCCAGGGACACCTTCCCCTAGAAAGGAAGATATTTTATAATTCCCTTCAGTTTCCCAGTTTCATTCTTTATGTACCACATCCTCAGCTCACACAGACTGGAACAGCTCTGACTTTACAGGCTGAACCAGAATCATTTTTGCTACCAGGAGCTTTGGCCCATTGGTTTGCTCTGGGGGGAAACACCAACCTCCTCATTGCTGCCCACGCATTTTCCGTAGAATCAGAGAATTTCGGGGGTTGGACGGGACCTCACAGTCCCAAATCCCTGCCACGGGACACCTTCTGCTATCCCAGGTTGCTCCAAACCCCATCCAACCCAGCCTTGGACACTTCCAGGGATGGGGCAGCCACAGCTTCTCTGGGAAATGATGCATTTGGTAATTAATTATTTGCTTTTGTGTTGATTATTTGCAGCGGGAGCCCTCCCTAGCAGCAGACAGGGAGTGTCAAAGTAGGCTCAAAACACGGAAGAGTTGCTCCAAGGACTGGATTAGTTGTGGAATTTGCCCCAAGGTCCCTCACGGAGTTGGAGTCTTATGAAAAACTCGACATGAAACAACCTTTGTCATTCCAAAGGGCAACTTTTCTGAGAGATTGGGAAGATGATGGACAGTTATCTCCTCAGAAAAGTCTGATGACTGCCAAAGTGATGGACATGGTGATAACTGACACGAGGATTATGGCAGGTTAATGAAGGCTCCCTACAGCAGCAAAATTCATTATCACGTTTTAGGCAGATGAATCACAACTCTCCTCACACGCTGCATTTACAGGGTTTATTTTTGCAAGTGAAAAAACCCTTGAAAATGATTACAAGTTTCATCTGGCTACTCTTTCAATATTCCTGCAAGTCATTCCCAAAACTTTCCCCTTGCTCTTTAACTGAGCTGATCAAAAGGTTCCACTTTTGCTCCTGCAGTCACCATCTTTAAGTCTCTCCTGGAACCAAGCCCCAGCACCAGGAATGGTTTGTCACATCATTCTCACTGCTGCTGCACCAAAAGCATGCCTTCACCGCAGGAAAAACTTCCATCAAAAGGCAGGGGAAGCAACCCAAAGAGCTGGGAGAGGCTAAGGAACAGCCTTAGGATAGGAGAGCTTGGGACATGGGGTTATGGCCCATCTCTGCCTGCACTGGGTAAAAAAAAAGCCACATTTGCTAAGCTGAATTTTGTTGAAAATAAACAACAAATTAAAGACTTGCTTCTGCTCTTCAGGCTGCTCAGTTTAACCTTGGCTGAAAGGTTTTATGCACAAGATCTTAGAATTGTTTAGGTTGGGAAAAACCTCGAAGATCACAGATTCCAACCTTTGACCAAACATCCCCACGGCCACGAATCCATAGCATGAAATGCCACATCTGCTCAGATTCTGAACACTTCCAGGGATGGTGACTCCACCACTTCCCCAGGCACCCCCTTCCAATGCTTGACCTTTCTGTTAAGAAACTTTTCCTGATTTCCAGCTAAGATGCACGGCTTTTCCTTCAGAAATGATCTCAATATGTGCTTCAAAGTGATCTAAACTGGAGTTTTGGGCCTTTCCAAGGCTCCATTCAGGCTCTGCCATGATAAATATCCAAACAGAACAGAACTCCCAGGATTTATTAATTGAAATTAGGATGAAGCAGCTCATGGCACTCCAAAACAACAATTTCAGGAAGCACTCACAATAAAGTGAGGCAGTTATAGCCATATAAACCAGTCAGTGATTAAAGATTTAACATGTTGTTCTGGACTCACAATACGGCCATTCTGGAAACCAGGAACATGCCTGTGGGATTTATAATTCCTTACAGAAAGCATTCTCATTTACTTGGAAGAAATTAAGCCCATTTGATGGTGATATCATTTCAAAGAATGTACTGAAGCTTATGAAGAGCAGCAGATTTTATTTTTTCAAGCGAACCAATGGTAAATCCTGTGAGAAATAACAACTGGTTCTGGGGTTTGTTTTTTCAAAAAAACTCAACAAGAACCACTATGAATTTAACTGGAATTTACCAAAGTATGTTTGGAATGTGCTTTATCAATCAGTGTGCTGCTGAAACAACCATGGTTGTAGGAGATGGCCTCAAGGCCAGGCTGGATGGGGCTGGGAGCAGCCTGGGACAGTGGGAGGTGGCCCTGCCCATGGCAGGGGTGGCCCTGGATGGGCTTTAGGGTCCTTCCAACCCAAACCATTCTGGGATTCTACAACTCCACAAGGTGAACAACAAATAACCCCTTAATCCACAGCCTAGAAACACTCCCGTTAACATCACTGTGCCTTTCCATTTCCCATCAGCTATTTCTTTTTGTCTGAAATCATTTAGAGCTTTGGGAGGAGAAAAAAATCTGAGCCTTAATTTTAACATAAAGCACATCAAGCATTCAAATGCAGCTCTGCATGGGAGTTGAATTCCTTCCACGTATTACAACAAGCTTGATTCTGTCACCTCTACTCAAAGTAATCATCTGAGCCTAATCTTCCAAGGAATCCTGGCACTAGAAATGTGAAAAGGACTTTCAAATGAGCTCCAAGAGTAACTCATTTTAGCATCAGTGCTTTTATTTAAGTAATAAAACTTAAATAATTAAAGATACATAGGCAACCACATATGCAAATAAATGTCATTGCAGGGCTCTAGGCAGGTGTCGTGCACCAGAGCTCCTTTGAAATTTCCAGCTGACAGCTCTTTATGGTTCGGTCAATGATTATTTTGAAAATGTAGCTCTTAGGTGTTTTCATGGACTTCTCTGCAAAATAAAGATAATCCCTGACTACTGGAAAAATCAGTACATTTAAAGACTGTGCCATGCTCAGACAGCAGAGTAAAAGGGGTGTTCTGAAGGGGTCAGAAACAAGACACCAGAAATGAACACTTAAATATGTATTTTTAGGAAATTAGGAACTGATGCATCACAGACCTCAGAAAACTGGGAAGAACTGGAAGGTTTTTCTGAATGGGAAGAGAATAGTTCTGTTCCTCCACTGTATCTGGCATATTGCAAGGTAAAATACTTAAATCAAAATGAGATTTTTTTTTTAATAAAATAGATTTCAGTCAGGCCCTTTCTTCTCCTAATATCAGTAAAATCATTATTTTGACCACTTGTGTCCTTCCTCCGCTACCCTGCTGACAGAGATCGAGCTGACGGAGCAGCTTTGTCCCCTTGTATTTTCCAAGTGAGCCAGCAAACACTTTTCCAAGTTGTCCTGTTGGCCACAAGAGCCTGAACTGAAGACGTCAAAGTCTTTGGAACAAGGGCAAACCAGTACCACACCTTGGATCCCCCAGATCTCCCTCAGACCTTGCTCTGAGAGACAAAGTGAAAGATTAGGGATAACAGAAATGATGGTTATGAAGGATTAATCCCTCTGGACGTTTGCCTTCCCAAAGCTTAAATCCCTCTCTGCCTCCCCCTCCAGCCTCAAATCACCGAGGGCTGGTTTGGCAGCAGCTCCTGCAAATAAATGTTGTGGGGTGGAAGGAGCAAATCCTTCATTACCTTTCAGGAGTCACTCGTTTGGTGACCTTGAAGTGGTTACACAACCTTGTTTTGCAATCCGGGGTGAAATGAGGACCACGCTCGGAGCCATCTGCTGCAATTCCTCTCGGCCTTCCCCGCCAGAATGATTGCAGTGCATGTTGCAGATAGATTAGTTTGCCCCGCAGCGATCTATTTCTGGGTCCCGACTTGTAATCCCAAATTCCAAACCCTCTATTGTTCGAGGGGAACGGAAGCGGCCGGCGCAGGCTGCCCGAGAGTGACATTGAGGTCACCCGGGTCCCAGTGGGTTTTACACAGTGGGGGTTCTCCCAAGCTTTTGAGAAACGATCCATGGGAAGGAGTGAAGGGCAAACTCGAGTGCTTTGGGAGTGATTCCGTGTTTGCTGTGGAGCAGGAGTGGTGGATGTGAATTTATCAGGTCTCTCTAGGGTTACTGCTTCTCTCAAAACCTCACGGGAACGGCCTGTGGTTCCCCACCCTTCCTGCCATTGCTTCCTGCAAGGATCTCAAAGTCTCAAAAGCCTGCCCACCCTTTCAGCGAAGAATTTTTTCTCCTAGATTAGAAGTTAGGAAAGATTCTCTCACTGAGAGGGTGGTCAGGCCCTGGGACAGGCCATTCAGGGAAGTGGTGGAGCCACCATCCCTGAACTGGCCCTTGGGGACGTGGTTTAGGGGGGAACACGGCGCTGTTGGGTTCATGGTGGGATTCAATGATCTTTGATTTTCCATCGCTCATGGTTCTGTGATTCTATGGAAATGCTCTGAAACTACAGCATCTTGTCATAACCAGAATGCAATGATGTGTGAATGTGATCTCAGCCAAAATAAAACACCTGAATATTTTGAATAGGGGAAATTCAATCCAATCACAGGCTGTGTCTGTCACCTGAATTTTCATTTATTCTGGCATTCTCAAGCACTAAGAATAGTCAGATCTGAGCTATTATCTCCATTTTGCTGCTATTTTAATTTGGGGTGTTTTGTGCTGCAGTGAATACTGAGACATCACAATATTTTTAGACTCTGAAAAATAACATCACTCTCAGGCAATGGCACGAGCATTTGCATTTGGAAAATAGGACAGGTGCAGCTAAAGCGTCAGCTGCAGGCAGAAAAAATTGTGGCATCAGTACCTGGAGAATTACTTTAAAGTGTTTTGCTAGACCTGGCTCGTTGTAACTTTTCCTTGTTAAAGGACTCATAAAAGTCCTTTTCCAAGGTACTGTGCAAAATCCAAACCTTACGGAGGTAAATCCTGTGGTTTAAACTAAATTCACCAAATCCCCCGTGATAATTTTGCCAAAATGCACCCGAATATTCACGGTGCAAAGGCCCTCTTGCCTTGCCAGAAGGATGTGAGGAGCTGCCACTCAAGTCCCACTACTCAGCTCTCTCTACAGCTTTGCTTAAAGCCCAAAAAGAACGAGACAGCAAACAGCTGGAGCTTTTCAGCTCTCTTTATTTTTTTCCTCTGGTTTGCTTGACCTTTTCATAGCTGGCTGAACGTCACGAGAAAACTCCACACGGGATCAGGCATGAGGATACAACTGAGGAAAGATCCATGGCCTGAAGCCCTTCCCCACTGGATGCACTCTGCCGCCAATACACTTTACTCTACCCTATTCATTATAAGCACTTCCCTGAAGTCCCCAGGTTTTAAACACCATGTGTTTTCACTTCAAAACCCAGAATAAATCTCAATTTATTCTTGACTACGGAGCTTTTAGGCTCCAATTTTTGCCCTAAGTGAATAAATCAATTTCTATTTAAGTAGTAGTGTCTTTCTCTCACTGTTTGAAGCTGCAAGAATAGTTACACTTACTCTACAGAGAAAAAACTCACCTCATTGGGTACTTTATAGACTTTGGTGCCAACTGAGTCATTAATTTACTCTGTCAAATCAAATTAATCTTGTCTCAGAATTCACTCTGTTATGGTCAGTGGATCAGAGATGAGCTGCGAGGAATTCACTGGAAGGCCACGCTCAGATTAAACGGCGTATTGCAGAAAAACACTTGAAGAAATTAATAGAATTACTTTGGCTACAGGGAAAGATTCCCATTCAGAATTTACTTTCAGAGAAAGGCCTGGGGTTTTTCAGCTTTACCACACAAACATCCCAAGTTTAGAAACCTTCAGTCATGCAGTTTAGTTTTAATTATAAAACGGAACTGAGACATCATAATACAAACGATTCAAAAGTTATCCTGCCTTAATTGTGCAGAAATCAAGATGCTGCTTGGAAATGCCAGAATTAGCTAAGCCAAAGCTAAATCCTCTGCACAAATCCTCTCCTCCACACACTCATCTACGCCACTTTGGACGCAGCACAGCTATTTCTATTCCAAACAGCTCTGGTGCTCTCTGATTGTTTTCTCTTTAGCTCAGTAAAAGGTACCAGAGCAAACAGAGGAGGTAAAGGAGAGCGGCGAGGCGGGCGCTGAATCATCTGCTGATTGCAAACAACATCTTGGCACATTTTAACACGCTGTCCCTAAGCTTATCCTCTTCAAAATCGAGGAGGAATTAAAAAAAAAAAANCTAAGTCCTGGCTAATCTAATTAAAAAGTTTGCTCCTTCCTTTTGGAGGGACGAGGCACAAACCCGACTCGCACGATTAAAACTTCCTCCACCCCGGCGAGCCCACGCTGTCACCCAGCGGAGCCGGCAGGATGCAGATAAATGGCAAAGCAACGCTGGGCGCAGCACTCTCCGTGTTCCTTTTATTAGCAACATTTAACGGCCTTTCCACTTTTTGCCACGAATTAGAGGCGCTCATGTCTGACACTTAAGAAATTAGCACGACACAAATCATCTGTAAAAGACTTTTTAACGCGGTGACAACTGATTTCAGCTTGCAAGGGAGAGAATTAGTCTTTTGTGAGCAGCCCCGAGAGCACTGAGCGACAACCATCCTTTTACAAGGGAGCCGGGAATTTAGCAGGAGCACTCAACCCTCCGCAGAGTCAGAGCTTTAATTTTTTATTCTGCGAAAGGAACTCGGAAGAATTTGCTTTAGGAGAATTTATAGAGATGTACTTTATACACCCAGTCCATAATACAGATGAATAGCTCTGGATGTTTACGGTATATTTAAGTACACTCGTGGGACCCATCCCAGCTTGATTCTGTAATATCAATTTTGTTATATATTTGCTGTGGGGAAGATGTTAATAGGCTGTTAAAACAGTCACCAGGAAAAAAAAAAAAATTGAATCAACCTCATAAATCCTGAAGCATCTGATTTCAGTTTTATGTTTATTTCTTTCACTAGGATATCGAAAAGAAGAGTTAGATTCCCAGTAAATCTTTTATAGGTTACACTGGTTTATAGTCTTAAAACGATGGCACTTGGTAGTTAATTTTGCTGCTTGGAAAAAAAAAAAAGGCAACATTATCCCTATATCACATCTTCAGCTTAGCTGCACATTCTGCACCCACTGCTCTTTAAGGAATCATAACTTAAAGCCAGGATTTTCATTTCCCTCCCTCTTCCAGGTTTCCTTGAGGACAACACTTGATCATCATGAAGCAGGTTATTATTTCCAAGAGGAGGTCTAGAGGGTGGGTTTATGAATCGCCGTGCCCAGGTCAGCAGCAGCATCACTGTTACCACGCCCACGGGGACAGGACAGCCCTGGTGCAGAGCAAACACAGCAAACCACACCTGACCCAAACCAGGCAGCAAGAACCTGCTCAATCCTTTCCCCTCTGAAGTCCCCAAATCTCCCAAAAATCCCTCCATGATTCCTCTGTAGTCCCCAAATCCCCCAAGACCTCCCCAAAATCCCTCCGAAATTCCCCCAAGTGCCCTCAAGATCCCCCCAAAACCCCTCAGATTCTGGGCCCGCCCCAAATTCAGTGTGTTCCCCTCCAAATTCAGGGTGGTTTTCCCTCCTCCAAAATCCCCCTGAAAACGTGCCTGTGCAAGGCCACAGAAGCTGCAGCACAGGTTTGCTGTGACAGGGCTTGTGGCACATGCTGAGGCCAGGGGTGATGGCAAGAAAGGCCCACCCAATTCCCAGTTTCAGTGGCCACCTCAGGAAAGCTGAGTTTTCTCCATTTGCATGAGGTTGAAACCTTGGCTTTTAGCTCAGGGATTTGGCTCAGGATGCAGAAGTTGAGGGAAATACTACAAATGTACATTGCAGGTTAACATGCTCGCAAAATAAGTGGCAGAGAAGGCTTTTGGCCATGCTGGTATATTCCTTTTTAAAATTATTTCATGGTTTTTTTCACAGCAATACTGACAGGTAACACCTGACACCACATATGTGGCACATCTTAGGTCACAGGTTTAGCTATGGAAGGATCCCTTGAGGTGAGACCTCCACTCCCCCCAAATCTAACGTGCCATCCTCCCCTTTCTCTGCACGCTCCTCTGGGAAGTCGGATGGATTTAATCTCTCAGCTGGGAGAACCCATTGTGCAACGCAAACTCAAGAGAGCTTTGCAAAGCCTTCAGGCTCGGGGATGGCCTCACACCCCTCTGCTCCCTATGGCACACAAATGACAATAAAAAGAAGAAACCAACGCCATTCCACAGCCAAGTGCCAATAAAGCTGGATGATGTGGAGGCAGTATTGAATGAGAGATAAGTGCTGCTAAAGGAGAAGGAAATTTGCAATCAGACACACTCCTTGTAGCCCAGTCTCTCCTGGGGTATTAGCTCCCTGCTGGTGGAGAGGAACTGCCATTTTCCAAGGAAAAAAAGAGCTCTAACAGCTTCATTCCCTGCTCCAAAAGCATCTCAGAGCACATTTAATAAGCTTGCTTGGTTTCTGAGTTAACTGAAGGAATTGTTCTGCAAGAGGATAACTCCAGGTAAAGGGGGTAAATAGCTAAAGGTGAAAGTGTCCTGCCTTTACTTCCCTCTAACACAGAGCTCTGCAAAGCTGCATTTTCTCCATTTCTCTGCCCAGGCTCTTCCTCTTCTGCCCCAGCCCAAAGCAGCCGCTCCAGTTCTTTGCCCAAAAGGATGCTGAGGGCACTGCTGCATTTTCTACATATTTTTAGTTCATTCTGCCTTGCACTGAGCTCTGGCCGTAGCTGTCAGGGGATAACAAATGCAAACTATGATGCAGGCTCACTTCCATTCTGAGACTGAATCTGGCTGGCTGGGTTTGGGGTTTTCCTTTACCAGCCTTTCAGCAGACCTGTTTCCTTTCCCAGTCCCACAGGAAGGTTGCACCACCACCCTCAGTGCCCCAGGTAGTGCCTGGCTGCTCTGTGTGCAAGATCCCTGGGCTGGGCACTCGTGTTCTGCAATTCTTGCTCTCTTGGGAGGCTCCACTCGAAAGAAATGATTGGTGTTTTGGGATAACCTTCTCTCCTGCACCCCCAACTGCTTGGCTACCACTCTAAAGAGAGATTTGAATATTTTTGGACAAATTCATTCCTGGAACAGATATTTTATTCCTACTTCTCTCATTTCACATCAGGGATAATCCTGAGTTAATTCCAAGACGAAGAAGCACAGTCTCCCCAAATTCAGGCTGTGCCCTGTCTCCTATCACAGGAAAACACCCAATTTGGTTGAAATCAGTGTTTATTTCTAAGGAAAGCAACGACAGCTTCAGAGCCATCCAGACCCTCATGCAGTATTCATTATTAGTAAGTATTCAGGTCAGCAGTGACAGAAGAAAACACCACCTCCTTTGAAGCTCCCAACTTCAGTGCCCCAAGCCAATATAAAAATCTCATTTAGCAGTGTTTGGCTGTGTGACGAACTGGCGGGACTTGTCCGACCATGATTTATGAATTCCATTGTGCTTTTATCAACCACCTATACTCTTACATCTTGTGACTCCCTTTTATTGTATTTGGCCTCACAGTTCTTATGCTAAGGACACCAGAGAATAGTTTTGGGACATCAGCTCTTAAATAATTGATAGTTAAGGACTACAAGTTGCTGAATAGACCTGTCTGGGGAGAACAAACGACCTGTGGCACTCAAGAAAAACCAGTTTTCTCCAATTTCCTTGCAGAGCCCTGGGATTTGAAAGGTTGTGCTTTAGCCAGAAGCAAAACAAACATGAGATATTGGCAAGGGCTCTTAAAAACACAGAGTCTGAGTCACTCACGGAAGGGACCTGGAATGCCAGTCCTCTCAGCAAAGAGTGGTCAGTGCTCGGCTCTGACTGCTGACTTAGAGCAAAGCTTGGCTTCACCCACACCAGCTCCAGCTGAACTGTCCCACCTCAGTTTCGTCAGCAAAGTCAGAAGTGAAAAACTGTTTTTAGAACGAAGCCAGAGCAGCAAAACCCCCACATCAATTAGAAACTCAATCTGACCACCTGAAATCAAGAACATTTTCTGTTCATCTTTCATTTCCAAACTTGTCAGAGGTGCAGTCAGAGCAAGCCCAGAAAGGTCCAACCATGACAACTGACGGAGGGTGAAGGGCTTTAAAAACTGCTGGAGTGTGGTTCTGCTGGACCGGCTGTGTGAGAGGACTTCCATGGTTAAATAAACAAATAACATTTCCTCGCTGACAATTTATACAGGATTTTATGTTCCTAACAAAATTTCCGAGCCCTCCAGTCAGCTCCTGGAAGAGGCTGAGCTGGCAGTACAAAGGCAGAGCAGCAGCAGAAAACGGAGCAGAAATGATAAAACAGAGCTGGAAGCAGTGGAGGGGTTTGGCACAAGCATCTCCTCCGTGAGGGAACGTTCTTCTGCGCAAACTTAGCCAAGAGCCTTTTCATTTCAGCAGCACAGGCCCATCTCAAACATCTCTGTTTCCTCCTCTGTAATGCAATCCTTTTGCCTCCCAAAACAGCAACAAAAAAATTCCGTTCTTACATTTTAACCGGTTCCACAAACGTAACTTTGCTTTGTAAACAGGAGGTTTTTCCATTTCACAATGAAATAAGGAATCCTGAGGTTTAAGAGAGATCCACGCTGGGGTTTTGTGTAAGCTCTGCAGACCCAAGAGAGACCCAGAGATGTGATCCCAAGAAAAATATTCCCAGTGGAGGAACTCCCGCTGATCTCAACCCCACACGGAGTAGATAAAGAGTTCCGTCAGACTCCCAAGACCTAAAAGTGTGCTTGGCCAGAGAACAGAACAGTTGAGCTCTTGAAATGGGTACACCAGTCCACCAGGGAAACGTGTTCCCACTGCAGAGAAGTTGGATTCATCACTGCCACGCTGGAGAATCTTGGAATCACAGAATGGTTTGGGTTGGAAGAAACCTCAAAGCCCATCCAGGGCCACCCCTGCCATGGCAGGGACACCTCCCACTGTCCCAGGCTGCTCCAAGCCCCGTCCAGCCTGGCCTTGGGCACTGCCAGGGATCCAGGGGCAGCCACAGCTTCGCTGTTGGAAGTGTTGCAGTAAGACAAAAGTCTATCAGCTTTCACAGACTTCTTACCCTGTTCTGTCTGAGCATTGCAAATATTGCAAGAAAAAGCCAAAACAAACAGGGCAGGGCCTTGTTATCCCAGCTGATAACCTGAGCTAAATAAAACACTTGAAATACAGAATTCTGGGAGGTTTCCTTAGATCTGCTGCAGCATTCCCGTGGGAAGGCTGTAGGCAAGACAGAATCACATTTGTATTTATAATTGTGTCTTGTGTAACAGATAAACAAGAAAGGTCCACCCAAAAAATAAACCCTATTTCCTTGTAACAGCATGTTAACAGCTAAAGCAGCCAGCACTTCATGAGGAAAACAGCTAAGAGCTGTTAGTTAAATAATATCAAAAGTAGAAGCTTTGGAGTGGGTTAAAACCTCCAAGATTATATAAAAAAAAAATTCTATCAAGACGAGAATCTGAAACGATTCCTGCAAACACCTTTTAGATCATTTTATGAGTTCCACAAACAGGATTAATTTAGGATGTTTATTTTTAACAGTTCCTTTGTGTAGCAAAATTCAGATGATGAAGTGGTGGAAAACTAAATATGAATAGCAAATAACGATTGGGAAAGGACATAAAGACGCGTTTAATAGTGAGGGAACATTTAAAAATAGTAACTTAAGACAGACATCTGCACAAAACTCTGTGCAGGGTGACATCAGCTGCCACTAGAAAGGGTGAGATAATCTGAAGTTATTTATACTCCATAAAATGATTGCTGTTTTGAGGCAATTTCAGGGGAAATATATGGCAACGTTGGTTTACAGTGACTTTGTTTTGGTTGTGTCAGATAATTCCTGCAGATGTAACAACGTCTGCTGGAAACATTCCTGTTCCTGTGCTGCTGCTGAATACCTGAGCTGTGACTCAGGGAGCAAATGGGATCTGTCAGAACTGAAAAATAGTTCTTCCTGAGAGAAGCAGGAATAGCGGAATATAACGATGGACTTCTGAGGAATTTGATCATCCTGTTTCATTGGGATATGAGTGACTCATGGACTCCTAACCATTATTCCTCCAGAATTCATAACAGAGAACTCACCTCCCTGGTAGAGCTGTGGGTGACTTCAGCACTTATTTACCACAAGGGGTGACTTCACTACCAAGTTCCAACACCAGTTAGCCCAGCATAGAAAGTTTCCTCTTTTAACTAAGATCCCACGACAGCAATTAGTAAATAACTCATCCTTTCACACCCGAGCGTGAGCAGAGACACCGAGGTCATGGCAAAGATCCCTCCCGTTCCTCTCAATTTGAGCAATTATTACTTGAGCAAGCACAGGCAGGGGCGTTCTGGCCTCTGGAAAGTGAGTGGGGTTTTGATCCTGACTTGCAGCGCGCTGCAGAGCTGTGCCTCGAGCTCTGTGTGCTGAGCTTTGCCTCGCAGCACAAAGGGAAGCGAGCAGTGCCCGGCTCTGCTCTGCAATGAGTGGAATTCTGGCTGCCCAGCTGAGCTTTTCTTCCGCCTGGAAACGCAGACGTTGCCCTAATGAGAGCAGGTATGGCCACGGACAAAACATCTGCCATTCATCACGTCCCATCTGGGATGTGGCTGTGATTTTGGTGGCTGTAACTCATGCCCAGCAAGCTAGTTCCATTCGGGAGCCACGGAGCTGGCAATCAATTTCCCGCTGGGATTTGGGTTAAGAGCTGAGTCAAAAAGGAAAGTACTAATATATTACAAGTACGTCCTAAATCTGTTCAGAAGGGCTGACAGATCACATTAAAACACGTGCCCTTAAGCTCTGGGTGACGTGGCAAGTGACTTGTGACACATGATACTCTATTGACCTTTGAATTGGACAATTTATAAGAGAAAAAACGAGGCTCTTTCTGCCTTGTGTGTAAGCTGAACCAAAGGGGGGAAGCTTCATGCTGACATCATCAGGAAAGTTGTCCGTAAAGCTAAAATCCAAACTTCTATCAAGGAAGTCACAGATGATATTAAAACAAATTCCATCATTCTTTCGTTGCCTGCCATTTTAATTTCTGTGCATTGAATGCAGGCAAACTGCAGTGACTGATCCTGGTGCTGGAACAGTTTTCACACACAAACACACTTCAGCTCTCGCTGAGTTTCCAGGACTCACAGAATATACGTGCCAGTGCCACAGGGTTTTTCTCTTGGAATGGTCAGTGTTGTTTTGAAGGTTCTCCTCCAGAAGAAAACACTATCTGTGACATAAGAATTTTGTTTACTGCAATGAATATTTAGTGTTAAGTGAAAGAAGGAAGAGTCAGGAATGAACTCTTGGAACGTTCTTATCCTGCAGGTGAACTTCTTCCTGGTGAGCTTTTTCGTGCTGGGTTTATGGCTGAATTTGATGATCCTACAGGCCTTTTCCAGCTGTATCAATTCTGTGATTCCAGTCCCTCACAGCTCGTTTGGGGCAATACTGCACAGAAAAAGCAAACACAATATTTACCACAATAAGCAGTTTTTATGGATCTCCTCATTCTTTCCATTCGTAATGCACCGAGGGCTGTGTTTTAATTCACATTTCTGCACTAATTGCGGCAAACCATCTGCCTGGAAGAACAGATGAGCCATTTGGAGACTGCTTTGGGTGAGGGCACAGCTCTGCGGCCACTGGGGGGCCTGGTGGCCTGACCACCTCCTCCAGGGGCCCAAGTGACCACCACCAGCCCTGCTCGCTATCTGCCTCTTCCTGGAGGAGAACACAAAGAGAGAGCCAGAGCAGAGGACACACGGATGGCACATTCACCGCTGCCCAGACCTGGAATTCCAACACCAGGGGCAGCAGAAGAGACATGGAGCAGGTCCAGAGGCATTCCAAGGGGCACCAGCAGGACCAGCAGCGTCAGCTTACAAGTGGCCTCTGCATTAATCACTTCACAGAACATAATTGTGGTCTCTTCACGAGTCCAAGCAAATGGAGAGGCGTTTACTGAGAGATGCTTTAGGACAAAGAGTTCAATTTTAGCTTATTTTGAACCTCAGAACACCAAAAACTGGGCGATTATCTCTGCTCTCATTGCAGCCCTATGCCCAAAACCAGAGTCCCAAGTGATTAGTGATGCTGGACGTGCTTCTGTCTCAGCTCTCATTGATGCAAAGTGGGAACAGCAGCACTGGGTTTCATCAGGGAAAGGCTAAGAAGGCCTTCTCAGAACCGAGAGGCTGATTCAGGGTGTGTTTGGAAGGCTGTGCACACTTATCCTGCTCGGTCCCATTTTCAGCAGCAGTAAACTGGGACATATCCACCGACATCAGGGAAGCCACAAAAATTCTGCCCAGCTGAGCCTATGGCCTGTGTTCCCAGAGAACACTGATTAGAGACCAGAGTCCGACAAGTTAATCACACTTTGTTCTAGGGGAAAGCTGTGCTCCTGTCAAATTCCCTGTAGGCAGTGTTTCTACAGACCACTTTGAATTCTCTGTCTCAGTTTTCCTGTTTCTCAAAACGTAGTTTGTGAGCCTCTTGCAGATTTTTTTCTGCCTGCAGAGCCAGAAAAAGAAAAGGATTGCAGCGAGACTTCTCTCAGATTGGTCTTCCCCGGATTTAAAAGCCTTCAGGAAACATTTGAGGTAATCCAGAAAGATTGAAGAGTACAGATGTACCTCCCAGGATGCGAGGACTAATGCATGCAATAACTGTATTTCTTTAAAATGACTTTCTCAGGCAGAGTTAAAGGCATAGATGTAACTGAGAGATTGGACTCAGGCCAACTTGTAATGGTTCTGCTGTTTATCTTTTTTTTTTTTTTTCCTTCTCCCCCTCAGCAGAAAGAGCAGAACAAGCATTTTACTCAGAGATTTAAGGTTTGCTTTCACTCCCTCTCTTACTCAGCCCTCCTGCCCCAAACATTGCTGGGTCACACAAATCAAAGCCTCGGTTGCCTGAACCACTGCAGCACCAGGAAACCCACTGCTCCAGCTATTTTTACTTTCTCCGTCTGCCAGGAAGAAAGGGAAGATAGGCAAGACAAAGTATTCATCAATATTTTAGTATTAATATATCAGAGTAGAAAGAATAAAAAATTGTAGGTTGTACCGAGTGCAATTCAGCAGCGCCCGCTCTGTCACCAAGGTGACCGAGATTTGTCTTACATAGAAGTTATTTTCTTAACATTTTTATCCAGAGACTGTGGAGCAGACCCCGAAAAGAGTGGGGATTTTGAGTTTTTCCCCACTGTTTTCCATACAAACACAGGTTTTGCTGCTTATCCTTCTGCTGCCCTTACCTGTACTCACAGCTAGGGGTTTAAAGGCTGCCCTACAACCTCTCTTCTGTCCTTATTAAACCCATAAGGAGTAAAGCTTCTCATACAAACAATGAAATACCCACACAGGGCTCAGAAGAAAGCTTGGAACGCTGTTATGGATGTTTTAAGTTGTTCAAGGATGACACCACCCTCTCCTGGAGAACACTGTTCTGAGAGACAACCCCCATGCAAAGCCCATCTCGCATCCTATGGAAAGGGAAAATGTCTCACTTAGCCCCTGGGACAGGGTAGGAAAACAACTGCGTGGCTTTCATGCCTCTGGATTTTATCCACTTCTGATTTTCAGGGCTTTTCCAGCCAGCAGCCTGCTACACCAACCTCTGGAACACTAATTTACACCGTATTATAGATACACATTTCAGATGTGTGCCTCAAAAGCCTCAAATGCCAAGCACAGAAGTGATTCCATGCTACTTGTCCTACTATCCTCCCTCCAGTCTCCACAAAGACAGTACAGCCCCTGAGCCCTGGCTGGTTTTCTCCTACTCTCTTTATCTGTGTGATTCCAGCTTATTTCCCAGTGCCTGTCCCTGAGTTAAGTTCTGCTTTTTGAAATCCACACTGCAGAAAGCAAAATCTGGCCTCTCTCCATCACCCCCCGAAGTAATTGTCAAGGTTAACCACAGGAAAGGCAGGTGAATCACGTGGAAACCATCACCTGCAGATCCCTTTCTTCAGGTGCTCCCCCCACCTTTCCCATTTGCTCGGTGTGTGCTGTGGCACTGGGCACCCACAGCACGCTCCTGACCAGAAAATTGGTCAAAGAATTCAGATTTATGCAGCACAATAATAACCAGCTTCTCAGCAAGGCTTGCACAGAGCAAATAGAGATGAAAACTCTCCTTGGTCCCTGCCAAAATCTCCGGCAAGCAAAACAACCCCGTAATAGAATCCCGCTTGTAAAAATGCTTCAGGGTGCCCGTGTTCCAGAGCTGGGAGCATAATAAATTAAGTAGTGGATGCCTAGGACAAAACCCTGTGGGATACCTGAGCCAACCCAACAGGTGGAGAAATTGAAAACAAATTGATAGCCTTGGGAGAGGAAATATTAGAACCAGGCAATTACAGTGCCAGACTGTCTGGGATGAAAGGCAGGGAGAGGCAGCGACGATTTGCATTGATGCAGGACCAGGAGTGGAGCGTGCCAGGTGATATCCCAGAGCTTTTCGCAGCACTGGAACAGCAGAGCACGCGGCAGCTGAAGGTAAAGAGGGGAAAAAACAACCAGCATCCAAATCCAGACCCAAACAACGAGAGCTGGAGCGTGTCTGAAATCAGGAGAGAGTGGTTTTGTCGTGCGGGGGCAAGGAGGAGGCAGCTGATTTTGTATCAGCCTCCACGGTGCCGGTGCTCTGAGGAACTCGGGTAAATCCAGTTGTTCTCCCAGCACCCCTGGAGACCCAGCCCTGCCCAGTGGTTCTGTTCTCTACCATGAGCCCCTGCAGCAAAGGAAGGAGATCCCTGGTTGCACTAGCTGCCTCTTCTCCCTGTTTGTGTTATTTTACCTCTGCACTCTCCCAGCCTGCACGGCTATCCCAGCTCCACCCCTGGCTCAGTGCAGCACAGGGGGATACAAACCACTCATTTTCGTTTTTATTCCATATTTCCTGATGCAAGCAGGCACTCGAGCCACTCTGCCTCCCCCTGAAAAAGGCACCTGATGTATAGATTCCGCAGAATCAACCACTGACAGCTCGAAATTGTGACCTTTGGTTGAATGCACCTTTCCTGGACAAACCTATAATTAACTGCAGCTTCAACCCCACTGCCAGCTCCGTGCTGTTCTCTCTCAGTGGGATGTGCATCACTGAGGTTCAGAAAATGCCACACTCCATCACTGGCTGCTCAAGGGTCTATTATACCACGAGAAAAGTGAGCCCATGACAAATTTTCCACCAGTTTTCTGTTTTTCCCCGTGGGCTAGAGCAATCCCAGGGCCTGGGTGTGGAATACAGGGGGTGTCACCTCAGCTCTGAGCTCTGGGCACAACCCATCCCTAAAGGGAAGGGTGGCCTTGTGGTGGGAATGGGAGGAAATGGGGCTAGAACGCCCCAGTTCAAGGCACAGAGAATCACTGAAGTCGGAGAAGAACTCCAAGATCATCAAGCCCAAACCCCAACCACCTCTCCTAAGGAGTCAGGAGCTCGGCACAGGAAACACGAACGCCAGGTTTCCCCAGGAAAATCTCCCTCGCAGATGTATTCTGAGGGCTTCGTACTTTGCAAGCAGCTATCCAATGGAAAATGCCAGAGAAGCACTCCCTATAATTACAATTTCACCACTTGAAAAGCTTGGCTGTGTCATAGCAGTGGCTCAATTAAGTTGAAATGCAGGACTGCTCCTGATGGTTGTGAATAATATCATAAACCATTTGCCAGGCTGCTGGAAACATGCTGATTATGGGCACAGAGTGCACTCTGTTTTCCTTCTGAGCACTGAGGCTCGACACATTCACTTGCGTGGGGGCTCAGGACAGCTCCTGCCTTTTTCAATACAACTTTATGTCATTTATGCTCCACATCAAAACCGCTGCGCTCCAGGCGGCGCAGGAAGAGGTGCTTTGGGCAGCCTGCCCACTTCCCAGAGACAGCATCTCAGGCAGGACTGCCACAGCCTCCCCCGACTGCTGGGAAAGCCAAGGCGCTGTGTGGGACAGCAGAGGATGGAAATGAGGGAGCCAGGAAGCTCTTGGAGCCCTGCTGATTAGGCTGCACTAATTGGAAAGGCTTGGGATCGGGGTGATTCTGCAAGAAACTTGACTGCAGACAAGGTCTGATGGAACAGGCGAGGATTCCTCCTTCCGCGAGGATTTCAAGGCATTCTCCTCTGCAGCTCCATGCAGGAGTGCAGGCACAGAGCAGATAAGCAATGCTGGAAAGGAATCTAAGTGCAAGAGCAGTCACCACACTGGCTGAGACAGGCGAATCTGGGCAAGGGAATGGTTTAGAAATCATCCCTCGGGTCCCAGAGCCCCTGTGGAAGGACTGGATTCAACCTTCACTGCTCTGGAAGCACAAGACAAAGACAGCAGAAAGAAGGAAGCTTTCCTCTATTTGCTTGCCCTTGGAAGTAGAGGCTGCTTCCCTGTCTTCTGAGCGAAAGAGAAACCATCGCTTAGCTGTGTTTGTCAAACTTCAGATTCAGAAAAAGACATCTAAAATATTTTTAGTGGCTCTTTTTCTGGGATGGAGTTGCTACATACCCATAAAAAATTAGAGGCTTTGACTGAAGAACGTTTCCACTGTAAATAAAGATGATTCCCTCAATGTAAGGAATCAAAGAGACTTTCAGAGTAGAGCTGTAAGAAAACCTTGTCTCTGGCTGGTTTCTCGAAGCACGCTCACTTTACCTGCATTATTTGCTATGCCACGTAGCTGTGGTGCTCAGCTGTCACCTCTGGACTCAAAATATTGTGAAATGATACTTAGCACAAAATAACAGCAGCTACATGCACTGTACACCCAATGCCAACACTGTTCTTCAGCCCAAATTCTCAGTGCTCTGAATCTGGGCTCCACACAAGGACACCTGAAGGTTTCACATTAAATATTTCCTAACCCTAAATGAGAACAGCGAGTGCTGCTCAGCAGTGCCCCAAAGCCAGAATCTGACAGAGATCTGCTTCATTTTGTACCCAAATGTTAACCCAGTGTCACACAAACCTCTGCACAGCACAGCCACCAGTTCTGACAGCCCAGGGCAGCCTCTGAAAGAGTTTCTGGCAGGCAGGACCCCGCACAAGATTTGCTGGTGCAGCTCAGTTGGGCATTGGCGTTATCCTTGACAAGATAAATCAGATTACAATGTGCAAGTAGCCACTGGGTCTGGAGTTTGCTGAGAGTAAGAGAGTTCTGAACATGTTCATTTTGGCCACTCAGCTGGACAAGGGACCCTGGGGGAGCATAAGTCCACATTAAGCTGTTGTAAGGAGATATAAATCTCCTCTGACTGGATGGCCACTGGCCATTAAGTGGCTCCATAATAAATGTTAATCATTCTGGACCTGATGGAGGATTAAAAGAGTCAGAGTTACTTTTGTGTTTGAAGCTGGGGAAGGCTGAGGATGCCCTGGCATTGATCTGTGCAGGGGCCAAGTGGGTGCTGGGGTCTGCAGCAGGATTCGCTCAGCCCAGAGCAGCTGCAGCGCTCCGAGGAACTGAGATGCCAACAGCACCCGAGCCCTTCCTAAAGCACATTCCTCGGTTTTCCACATTCCAGCATCATGGGTGATAATTTAGCTCCCTTTACTGATTTATTTTTTGGTCCATTCAGCACTGGAAGGCTCCCTTTAAGGCATGTCATGAGCTTTTTCAGGGCCAATAGTGTAGGAGAAATACGAGGTGGGGATGATTTAATGCCCATCGAGCATTAGGTTCCATTCATTAGATTCCATTCATGCTGCTTCCTTTTCCTGCCATCATTATCTCAAAAGTTTTATGAAACAGCAGGTGGCTGACTACAAAAAAATAATCATCCTCCTGGTCTGTTACACTCGTAAAAATATGCAGTTAAGGTGATGTTTTCATTCACTTCGCTATTTGCCTTGTTTATGGAATGTAATCTCTCAGACCTCTTCGGGTGGGACTTTATATTTCTGCAGTGGCAATCACCCAAAGTCTGGCACTCCCTGAGATCTCCCTTCCCACCTGTGATGAGCAGCTCTGCTGTTCTTGGTCGCTCGGCTTCTCCATTTCAGTTATTCCCAAGCCTTTGTGCACCGTGCACCCACGAGGAAGTGGGATGTTAATGTGAGCCATGTATTTATAACCACTTTGCTCCAGCTTGCAAGTGACAAATACTCCTTGTTTCTAACATTCCCTCGAGCCTTCTGCAGAGTGTGATTTCTTATTTTATATGTAAAAACCTCAGTCTCTGTTCTTCCACAGCTCCCAATGAATCTCTCTAGATTACACACAGACACGAACACACGTTAAATTGCCAGTCCAAAGCTGGAGGCAAAAAAATTAAATTTATTGATAAATGATGCTAACTAGATTTGACATTTGACCAAACTTGTTAAAACAATCAGAATATCTGATACCATTAAACCTAATCAAGATGAAATACCCAGGATTATAAATTGTACCATGCCCCCCAAGATTGATCTTCTGCACAATGGTACTGAACTAAACTGCCTCTATCAACTCTCAGCAGGGTCTTGTGTCCAGACCAGTGGCTACTGCAAACACATTCAAAGGCTAAAAATTAATTAAGGTGCATGAACTCATATTTTTACTAATTCTGGAATGCTGCAGCATTGAAAAACAAAACAGGTTGGAATCGTTCAAGAACCCAGAGTCTTATTTTTTACTAAGATACTGTGTCTCAAAAAACCCTGAAAAGAATCCCTGGACCAACAGATTTCTGTAATATAGGAGCACATGGATATGAAGAGAGAGTTCCCACTTCCTGCTAAAATTCAAGAGGAGTTTGTTTGTTTTGTTAGGGGGAAAAAAAGTTTGTCCCAGCTGAACCAGGCAATATCTCAAGGAAAGGGAGAGCGACCCTTTAATTCTGGTTCTGCATTCCTGGAGCTGCCTGCAGGGAATCCAGGGAATAATGGAAGGTGTCGCTGGTAAAGCTCCCGAGGCAGCAGGCAAAGGTCCCTCAAGCCTCAGCCATTTGAAGACCAACTTCCCTGCGTGCCTCAATGAAAATTCCGTGCATCAGTTCCTCTGAAACAGAGGTGAAAATCCCAACGAGGAGTAACAGGTGTGGGACTGAATCATAAAATCTGCCCAGATCTGGATGAAAAGCAGAAGGGCTGAGCTGGACATTGGAAGGGAGCCACTGGTAGGGTGCTGGGAGAGTCCACAGCTCCGGGGACAAACTTCCCAGGGCAGGATGCGGTTGGAATGAGGAAGTCTGGAAAAGCTGAGTGGGTGGCAAGGACCCACCAAGCAGCAGAGAGGATTTTGCAGGCCCTGCTCTGCTCTGTTCTCTCCACACAAGCTCTCAGTTCTGGTTTCCTTTCGCTCACTCCCTCTGCGAGGTTCCTGTTAGAGAATAAATTTGCATGGAATCAAGGCCTTTGTTTTATTGGGATCTCTCAGTGGCTGCTGCTTATCCCTTGCAGAAGTGATAATCCTGCCTTTGTCATCGGCACCGTTTTGCCACAACCCAGTGCAATGCCACAAATGAGATTATGACTTCCCACAGAAAACAAACATCTGGATCCAATGAATCCCAGCAGAACAAAGGCCCTGTTCTCATGCAGATCAGTTCAGTAATAAAAATTAAGGAAAAACCATAAATCCTCCGGAAAGACGCAGTAATGGATGAGCAGAATTCCCTCTGGATAAAGGGAATTGTCATTGCATGTTCCCATGCCACATCAGCCAGGACATTTCAAAAGAGCAGATCTATTTTCATTGAAAGGTGTCCATTTTAAATGAATTTAAGCCTTTTATTTGTGACTGCTGCCAAAAGCTTTGTGCCCTACGACAGCCATTTCCACTGAGCTTGTCCAATTTGCATATAAAACTAATTGAAAAGAAAACATTTGGGGGGTTTTGTTTGTTAAAAAAATAATAATCTTTAAAAATTACCAAGGAATAGAAATATTCTGATGAAAATCCAAAATGTGAATTTTAAGAATTTTTTTTTGGTAATTTATACTAAACAGATATCCCTAAATAAACCATATTTTTTTTTATTTTTAAAAAGGATTAAGAAAAGTTTCCCTGGTATTTTCAGGGTGATCATTACGAAAGGGAATGGAAAGAGTTCCAGAGCCTCAGCACCCTCAGAGGGAAGAATTTCTTCCTCACATCCAATCTAAGTCTCCCCATCATGTTCCTCATTAAGGAATGCACACCTCCACAGATTGGATTTACAGTCTGTGCACGTTTTTCCAAAGTTTCCACCAGGTCAGAGACAGACACAGCACACAGGCCATGAAAATCCAAGGTTTTTTGGGGAGAGGTTTGCACTGAACTCCTTGTGATCAAACAAACCTGAATTTTCCACTTATTGGAACGCTCCCAATGCTTCTTTCTGTGACACAGCTCGAGCTCAGGTGCCTTCCCAGGAGCAGTGGGGATGGAAAGCGGCCTCAGAGAGGGATCAGTCCAGATAAATTCCCTCCCCATCCCTTCCAAGGCGTGCCTGTTCCCAGCCTGAGCATGCACATGGAATCACAGAACGATTTAGGTTGGACAAGACCTTTAAGATCATAAAGTCCAACCACTGCCAAGCCCCCCATTAACCACGTCCCCAAGTGCCACATCCCCACATCTTTAAAACACCCAGCTCGGGGTGGTGGAACTCCCCAACCCCACCCATGGCATGGAAAGCTGTCCCATTTATCCCCAGTGAAAAGGCTGACTGTAAAACAACAACCTGGGCAGCGAGTTTACAATTGCATCCAGCACTTACCAGCCTGCAAGAACATCAGAAGGAGCAGGGTCCTTTGTAATCAGCTCGCCCTGGAATTTGCTCACAACGACGTTCTCTGCTCTCACTTTGCCAGTTCTCATTAAGGGCTGCCTTCCCTGCACCTCCGCGGGGAGAGGCTGATGTGAGCCGCATGCTGATCCACGCGGGGGGAGCTCACTGCAGGCTGCAGCATCCAAATGCAGCCCAAACATTCGTGCAAAGAGAGGGAAGAGCACTTCAGGAAGTGTTAAGGAGCAAGGGAAGCAGGAGTGGGATACAGCAGAGAGCATCGGGACGGACTCAGGAACATGGGAACAGCGTCCTGCAGGTCCCACTTCCTTCTGTCTTAAAACCTGTCTTTTCCAAGCAAAAGTTTCAGCAGGAAAAAGGACGTTTGGAAGCATTTTTTCTTAATATCCACTATTACTAATCTCACTAATACTCAATATATTAATATCTCATCACCTACCAGCTGTTCTCAAAAGATTCCACAAATCCCAGAGGTCCAAATGTGACTTCAGAGGTTGAGCTGGGAAAACCAGGCCCACAGCAGCTCGTACTTCATGCTGGCTGGGAATTTGGCCACGATTTGAAAAGCAAGTCTGAGTTTTGGGTATTTCTCAGCAGACAACAGTTATTTGGCAGAACAGAGCCCTGATGAATGAAACCATAAAGGAAGAATAGTAGTTCTGGAAGATAAGGAGATAGTTCAATCAAACATTTCTATTGACTAAACATCTTTTTAATGAATAAGAGCAATTAGGTGTTACTCTGAGCTGCTCTTTTTTAAGTGACTAATGTGTTTTATGAATAATTTAGTTTTCTTTTTAAATGCACATGAAAACTGCGTTTTCCATTTTGGAGATGTGCAAGGCAGCACACAGATCTGACAATTCTTGATTTGACAGAAAATACTGTTTTCTCAAGACTGACATACCCACAACCATAGATTCTGTTTGGGAAATCCCTCATCAAAACTGTTCCAAGCAACAACACATCTGTTCTTATTTAGAGACATAAAAGATGCAGCTCCCCATCAACAAGCACAGTCATTAATTCTGATTTAGTCTTTGCAGGCTCTGAAAGTGGCCTGCAAAGTGGCTTTAGAGGCCACCTCTCCCCACACACACACACTCTCCCCTCCCTCATTGTTTCAGAAAACCTTCAGCTCTGGTTGGAGAAACACCTTGGCCAAATCTTCTTGCTGATATTTTCACCTCAGTAAGTGAAGATACTGTTTATGCCTTTGAATTCTGCCTGGTTTGCATTTTCAGGTGGTTTTTTTTGTGTACACAATTAATTGAGGGAGTTCAAACCACAGATTAATGGCTCCTCCAATTGTGTTACAGCTTTGTGCAACTCGGAAGCGTTCACAGAAGAGCAAAGCAGATTTCACTGCCCAGAGCACTTGCACAGGTTCATCTCCAGCCTTGAATCCAAATGCCAAGTGCCAGACACTCAGTCTGGGTATGAAACAAGTGAATACTTTGTCTTTTTAAACAGCTGAGGGAATTTATTTTCATGCTTGGGAGATAATCAGGATATCCCTGGCTCAGAATTTGGATGAGCCATTGCTTGTGAAGAGCTTTCTGGTATTTTTAATGATCACCGATGATCAGTGACTGCTCTGCTTCAAGGCACAGCTCCGAGGAACAGCCACAACCCCCTGCTGCCAATTCCTCACCTGACCCAGCACAATCCTCCACAGATGGCACAAGGGAGGCCAAGGTGAAACAGGACAATCAAGGAATAATTCAGGTTGGGAAAGACCTCTAAGATGATCGAATCCAAATGTCAACCCAGCACCAGCAGGATGTTCACCACTAAACCTCGTCCTCAAGTGACATAACATGTGCTGTGAGCACTTCCAGGGGTGGGGACTCCACCACTTCCCTGGGCAGCCTGTTCCAGAGCGCGACAACACTTTCCATGAAGATTTTTTTCCTAATATCCAATCTGAACCTCCCTTGGCACAACTTGAGACATTTTGTCTCGTCCTGTCACTTGGGAAAAGGCCCTGACTGCCACCTCGCTCCAACCTCCTGGCAGGCAGCTGTAGAGCTCACAGAAGGAATCCATGGGCCAGGCAGGTCAAAGTTTTAGAGATGCAGACATTGAAGAATCAAAATAAACACAATTAGTGATGGTCACAGAGAAGGTGTTACTGGTATCTATGTCCCACACATCGGGGCAGGCAGGACATGGGTGTCTGCCCCACGAATTGGGCACGTGTTTAACTCTGAGTGCCAGCTTTAACCCCCAAAACCCTGCACGGCTCCACATTGAGAGAAAGCAAAGAGCTTTACAATCCCAGTGGGAAGAGAAGCTGGGAATTTTCAGAGCCTGGAGCCTGCAAAGCAGCAGAACAAGTGCTTGGATGCATTAGACAAACGCAGCCTCCCCAGAGACAGCCCTGCACGGGAGTGCAGCAGGTCACAGCCCCACGTGAGACTGGCAAGGCAATGACTCAAAGGCACTTCAGAGTATGGAAATATCTGTGAGACTGGCAGGTGTAGGAGAAATATTTACCATAAACAGGAGCAGGAATTAACCAGCGTGCCTGGAATGGTACCACAGCTTGCTGAGCTGGAGAGAAGGTGTTTGATGCTGGTGAGACACCTCTGTGGCACTGCTTTGCTCATCTCCTTAAGGTTCTACAGATCCCAAGGGCTTTACTGTCAGGTCACTCCTCCTGGGCACCCCTTTATCCCAGTCCGAGGTCAGGGCATTCCCTGCAAACACCTCTCTCTGTTTCTCCAAGTGTGAAATTTCCGGCTAGGACCACATCAAGGCTTTTTGACAGCCCATCCCCTCCTCCCTGCTCTCCCAGGAACACCCCCCAGGAAAGAACCCGGCACGGCTCACGCTGGCACTGGAGCTGCTGGGAAGGCGCTCGGGCATCGTGAGGAGTCGTGCTTGTGCCTTCCTGCAGCTCCTGGGAATGTGCTCCCAGTCTCCTCTGCATGCTGGTGATGTGTTATGCACAAGAGATGGACGGCACAAAGTACAGTATTTTTGGATGATCGAGCGGAAAAATGAGGAGTGGAAATGTAAGGAAAGATCCTTTCACCTGTCTGTGATCACAAATATGCTGGTGAAGGGTAACAGCAGTTTCTGCTCCAGTACAGACCCCATGTAACTCTGCAGGGATGGCTCTAATTTCAAGGTTTTCTCATTTGCATGGCAGTGACAATGATGGGAAGTATCCCCAGCATACAAAATACAAGAAATAGGACTTAAAGACCAGATTTACCTGATTTCTGTGACCTCTTACCTTCCACTTCACATTTCTACCTGAATGGCTTGGTCCAATCTAATAAAACAAACAAACAATACTGGAGGAGATTTCCCATTTTTGTCCTTTTTTTGGGAGATATTAAGCTGGAAGTAGTGCTGCTGGCCTTTAATAAAAGGTGACAAGGCTGTAAACAACATTCACTCCACTGCAAGTCAGAGGAGAACTGAACTACCTGGCTCAGCCCTTCTGGAATAAAGAGTGAGTTAACTAATCGGGCAGGCTGAGCATTTAATATATTTAATATATTTAATATTGAGGTATTAGGCACACAGATATTAAGAAGAAATCCTTCCCTGTGAGGGTGATGAGGCCCTGGCAGTGTCCAAGGCCAGGCTGGATGGGGCTTGGAGCACCCTGGGACAGTGGAATGTGTCCCTGCCCATGGCAGGGGTGGGATGGGATTTAAGGTTCTTCCAGCCCAAACCACTCTGTGACTCTATGATGATTTTATGAGCCAGACATTGCATCCAAAGCTGCTTCTTTTGTCCTGCTGGGAAGCTGGAATGCTGTGGGCAGTGAACACTGTAAGCTTTTATGAGAGGATAACTAGGAAACAGCTTTTATTATTCCAATAAATACCATTTGCACTCAGACAGCACTAAATAATGTCCACAAACACACAAAAATAGAGTCACTGGCTGAGAGAGAGCTCGCAATGGAAAAGACAAGTTTTATTTACTTTTTAGAAACCTTTTAGTTCCTTAAAGCAGCAAAATATGATTTCATAATTATTACCTTATGCTGTCCTGACATTTACATTACCGTACAGTGCTGGAAGCCAGAAAATACCAACTGTTCTGCAGAGGATTTTGTTCTCTGCAGGGTAAAAATCTATTAACTGCATTCAGACTTGTAAATATATTATATATTATATATTAGAAAAAAATACACAGGTGGATTGCAGGATTGGGAGAGCTTGGAGGCTGAACTCTGTGTGGAGTTGTGTATTAGGGATCAGTGAATGACGGTGGCTTGGGAAGGGTTAGAGGGGTTTTATGAAGTCTGCTATCCCAGGGAGTGGTGGCCTGTAGTCAGGAACTGGGCTGAGAAGGGGATGGGAAAATGTAACCAAATTTAAGACACACTCCTGTTTTCCTGTGTTTATAGGTGCAAAGGTCTGAGCACTCCTGGAAATGTGTGGAGATCTGTATAGTGACCCCCAAAAATTTGCACTGTTCTATATTAACATCAGTTCCTGAAATGTACAGAACGTGCCCATGAAACAGGATGATAAGGTGGGAATTCGAGACTGGGACTTACTCCAAACCCCTTTATAGCCCAAGCAAGGTCTCAACTCCAAGGGTCACCCAGAACCCCATTTCCGCACAGGGATTGAATCAATCCCTCCCAAACTTTGCACCTCTCAGCCTCCAGTGCTCACAACAGTGACATTTAGCAGGGGCTGGGAAGGGCTTAGAGCAGCACGAGTTTTTCCAATTCTCACTGGCCTGGTGAATGGCTCCTGTAAAAGGTTAAATCCTCACTCTTCCTGCCCCTCAGAACCGCAGCATTTCCCAACCCAAGCGGTGCCCTGAGCACTGAGCGCTCGGGGGAGAGCGGTGAGAGTAACAGCAGCTTTTCCCTCACAGCAAAGGGGCATTCCCCAAAGCCCATTCCCTCCAAACCTTTCATTCCCTCTGCCTTTAGCCTGGTGCTCTCTCCTTACCCCTCATCCTCAGGAAGTGAGGATGGAAAAGGGATGGAACAGGTCAGTCTCACGCTGCCTCTCAGCTTTGCCCAGACCTCCACTGTTGGCACTGCATGGGTGCCACCACCAACTCATTAATTTCTCAGATGATGGTGGGAGCCCAAATATCTGCAGGGCAACCACTGGGGTGTCCAGAGGACTATTCCTTATGGCCAGAAGCTGGGAAGAACTGGCACAGGGTGCCCAGAGAAGCTGTGGCTGCCCCTGGATCCCTGGCAGTGCCCAAGGCCAGGTTGGACAGGGCTTGGAGCAACCTGGGACAGTGGAAGGTGTCAGGGAGTGGGACCAGATGACCCTGAATGTCCTTCCAACCCAAAGATTCCAGGAGTCCTTCCTTGCACTAGAAAAGTGGCAATCAGCAGAGACGGGAGGAGGCCTTGGTCAGGCGATGGCAGCTCCAGCAGCGTGGGAAGTTCCATGGCAGCAGCTCCGGATGAGGAATATATTTCTGTATTCCGTACAACACCCTCGGTGGGAAGGAAGAGCTGGGCCGGGAGCTTGTCCCCTACTGCCCTGACAGGTTGGAGATGCCATTGCCTCAATCCTTGTCCTCCTGTCACGAGGAGGTGCGAGGTCCTACCTCCGTGTCCTCAGCACCAAATGCGGCCAGGCAGTGTGTGCCAGTTATCTTGGAATTAGGACATAATTTAAAACTGCAGCCCTGACACTCCATTGCATTATGGAGAGGCCAGCACAGCCTCATTAGAGACAAAAATCACAAATTTAGGTGTCTCCTCTCATTGACTGAAGAGTTTTCTTCAGAGATAATTCAGAACAGAAACCTAATTTTTGTGCCCTGAATTTTCCGTGAAGGAGCTCTGTCCCCCTTCCCATCACTGTCTGCTCTGGCAGTGATGGGAAATTATCCCCGTCATCCACATCAAGCATCTCAGGACATCAGATCTGCTTGCCCTCTTTGTTTCTGGATTAATTATTAGTTGGATGGTCAGAACAGTAAATTTTGATGTTCCACTGTTTCCACAGCACCTCAGTGTGAGAGAAATGGTTTCACTTCTAATGTAGAAGCAATATAGAACTTCTTGAAAACAAGGATAAATGAAATTTTCCTAAAATTAAATTCCCTAAGTTTACAGAGAAAATACCACTTCACAGGTAAAGATGATTTATGTAATTAAAAATACTCATGTACTATTAATAATCTTAATTCGCATGAGTATTAGGTCATTTTTATGCAATTAGCCGAAGCAGAAGGTTTTTTGTCAATTAAACTAATTGGTTTTCACACTAGGTGTAGACTGAATATTGATCTTTTTTATTCAGCTCACTTACATAAGCAAATGAGATCTAATTGCATCCTTACCACATCATTACTCAGTTATTGTAAATTACAGAACTTAGATTCCCTCACACAATAACACTTTCTTTGTGCTATTGCTGTTGAAGAGATGCTGCCTAATTTGGGAACTCCAAACTCTGTTTTCCATCTGTCGATTCAGGACAAATTTGCATCGTAGAGTTTGTCTCCTTAGGAGTTAAGATAACGTTCAGGCAGAGTTTTAGACAAAGGATATGCCCAAACAAAGGAAATGCCCAAAACAGCACCTGTGTTGTTCAAAAACCAGTCAGAAGAGAGATCAGTCAAGCAATGACAGCTCCCACTTAGAAATAACGACAGGACTTTCAGCCTTAATAACATTAACCTCAACTTTGCAAAGAACTTGTGCTTTTGGCTTAAGGAAGGTTCAACAAACCAAGGATTTTCACAGGTTTAGCTGAGAAGACTGAGATTGAGAGGTGAGATTTTTGTGGGTTTTTTTTTTTTGGTTGTTTGTTTTTTTTTTTTTGGTTTTTGGTTTTTGTGGGTTTTTTTGTGGATTTTGTTGGTTTTGGGGTTTTTTTTTGGTTTAGGGGTTTT
>VZRQ01009977.1:1217518-1253858 GCA_013397975.1 Machaerirhynchus nigripectus
TTTTTCTGTTTTTTTTTTTTTTTTTTTTTTTTTTGTTGATGGTGGTTGGGTTTTTTATGGTTATTTGTTTGTTTTTTAATGTTCCTGCCTTGGGGCAGGGGAGCGAAAATTACCTCTCATGTTTTACCTGTGGCAAATTCCAGACTCTCAACAGCTTTACTGGGTGTTCCACTTCACACTGGCTCTTTTAATTAAGATGGGATAGAAAAATGATGATCTGTGCCTGATCCTCACCTCGTCCCCAGCCCAGAGCACCGAGTGCCACGCCCAGGCCTCCCTTGGACACCTCCAGGGATGGGGATGCCACCACATCCCTGGGCAGCCCCCTCCAGTGCTTTCCATGAAGAAATTCTTCCTGAGATCCAGCCTGAGCCTTCCCTGGCACAGCTTGAGCCCCTCACCAGGACATTTGTCCTTTGAGCACCTCCGCTGCTGTGCTGAAGCTGCAACAGCCCCAGTCAGCCCCCAGAACTCATTCAACCATGGGGATGATTTGTGCATTCTGTCCAAAATAAAGAAGTCTTCAAGAATTTGTTGTTCCAGGAGAACTCTGAATGTTTTGCAAAGGAAATCATAGCAGTGTTCCTGCTGCAAGTCAGGCTGGAGGAAACGCTCCTGAAGGAGAAGTCACTGGGATCAACAATGTGTCTTCATGCTGTACAAATTGCTTCCCTTAAAAAATAAGAAATGAACAGTACTTAGGCTTGATGGATTGTTTGTTCTCCTCACTTGTTAAAATTCTCTGGTGCTGAAGCTGGGCCATATGGAGCAGAGCTGTTGGTGTCAGAGCCCAGATGCCAGCTGCCTACATTCTTCTAGCAACTGCATCTGGATTTCTCAGCGCTCCGGATTCAGAATTAAAAGCCAAATGCTAATTTCCAAAGAGAAGACACTTTTTCCCCCACCAAACAAAAAACCCCAAAAAACCCCCAAAAAATCAAGAAGCTCCAGTCCATGAAAGTGGAGGCAAAAGGATTCGACACAGTTGTCTGCCTGCTGAGCTGATCCCTCGGCCAGTACTCGCCCAGTGCAACTGGGAGGTGAAATACATTCCCTGTGGCGTGGCCAGGGAGGGTTTAGGGGAGTGCCTTTATTGCTCAGTGAAGTGGAGATCCCAGCACTCGCAGAATCAGGGAGAGAAGCTCAGCTGGCGAGCAGGAACTTGTTAAACCACTATAAAACAGTCGTGTTCAATCTTGTACCACGGGCCTACACAACAAGGGGGGGTGGAAAGGAAAAAAAAACCCTGAAGAACAAACAGTCTACCATCAGCTAAATTTAACCACCTCAGCAAGCTCTGAGCTGGGGAAAACACACTTCCCATGAGCACAGTGCATCTGGTCCAGTGATTGAAAAAGCCACTGGCCTTTTTTGACATGTTCCCCAAGAAATGGGAGCATCTGATTTTAGGGTCTTGGTCTGGAAATGCTGATTCTTAAAAGTGCAAAGAAAGCCTTCCTTCCACAACCCCAAGTAAAACATTCCACTCAATAAACGATGGGACAAGAGGGAATGGTCTGAAGTTGAGCCAGGGGAGGTTCAGATTGGGTATTAGGAGAAATTTCTTCACTGAAGGGGTGGCTGGACGTTGGAACTGCCCAGGGCAGTGGTGGAGTCACATCCCTGGAAGAGTTCAAACCAAGCGTGGATGTGGTTCTTAGGGCATGGTTCAAGGGTGATTTAATGGTGGAACTCAAAGGGCTCTTCCAACCTTAATGATCCCATGCTCTAAGCATTCATTCAGATATTTAAGCCTATCCTGTAGAACCGTAACACTGCTTTAGAAGAGTGAGAACCACCCTCAAACCCAGCTTGGACAAGCCTGAGAAAACAGACTTTCAACGAGCTGCAAATATTTACATGGCTCTAAAACGTCTCAAACTCATCTGTACTTATGACACCAGCTGTGCAATCTTAATTCTGTTTAAGCACAAATTAAAGGGATTACATAGACCCTTCTATTTTAGGGGATTTTTCAGCATTAGGGCAACACCTTCTCCAGGCACAAAGTCCGCAGTGCAAAGGCCACGGGGCAGAGCAGAAGGCCACACATTAATTTTAAAATACCCATTTATGCAGCAAATTCAGGTGCACAGTAACACATTCAGTTTTCACTGAGGCCTGCACTGCCTGGGTTAGATACAATTCATATCAACTTAATACCTGATCTATTCCACAGCAGAGGGAGGAAGAGTCCTTTGTTAGCAGCACACAAAAGCACTGTAAGTCACACCCAGCCCCACAGGGCAAAGCTTGGGATCTCCTCTCAAATATTGCACCCAGATGGACTTGGAGACACAAAATATCTGCTTGGAGGGATCAATGGATACTGGGAAAAACAGAATTAATTATCATCTGGTGGGCCGTAAATAGGATTTACTTCTTGATCTACCCCTCAGGTGTTCAACTTGTGACATATTCGTAATTTATACTCAGCACTGGAGTTTCTGGCTATGTCCCCACTTTGAATTTTATTTTTTTAAGACTCAACTATTGCTATGCTGTAGGTATAGAAACCAACAACAGCCATTTCACTATAGGCAGCTTAGGCAGCTACAAGATTTTAAGTTCCAGTACATTAATTTCTGTTTATTCATCATTATTTTGCTCCACAAGGTGGTGATTTTGCATATTTGAGAGCCCAGGATGAAAACACATCTCAGGCCCCTCCTGACACTCAGAAGGGATTGCAAGCAGACTCAAATCCTGTTCCTCCTTGCCTTGAGCTATAGTTTCAAATACCTTTCTACATATTCCCAGATTGTTAAGCAGAGGAGTTTCCTTTGAAATCTGCAGCCCTTTGCCTTTTCTTTATGCAGAAAGAACAAACTTTGGGTACTGCTTGCTGCTTTGGTTTCAGGCACCCTGGAATAATGAACAGAGAGAGGAAGGAGGACTCTGAGCAGCAAAAGCAATATCCAAAAAACAGGTGTAATATACATTTGGGATCATCTCTGAACAGCTGATATTGGTTACAGAGAATCAATCTTCAAGAATACTTCTAGAAAATCCTGTGGTATCTCTTTATGCCACTAATAAATAAAAATATAAAACAATTACCACTATTCAATTATTGGTGTAAATTAGAAATTAAGTAATAACGATTTAAACTAGAATTAAAGCACTCTATCTTTCTATTTCTCTTGCGTTTTGATGATGAACATTCTGATCTGGGAGCTCCTACAGAAGTGAATGGCTCAATCCATGCTCCCCCAAGCATCTTTATATTTACCTCCACTAGAGTTAACACACTGCAAGGGAACCAATGTTACTAATTTAAAATATTTATCCCTAAAGTATTTTTTAACAGCTGTTGACAAAGTACTGCAACACAGCATATAGGCAAATATGTCCAGAATAACTTCCTCCTTGAACAATTTCCCCTGCACGCACAAAAAGCCTTTTCTGGCACCAGGAGGAATCCCAGTGCAGTCAATTAACACACGGCTGCTCACGGGTAGAAAACCCAGCCCTTTATGAATCAGCTCGCCATTTCCTTTTTGTTCTGTGAACAAAAGCAGAAATGTGAAGGAATGGAGAATGTCAGAGTCTGGAAAACAGCAGGAGCATCCTTGTTTATGCAACAGGTTGAGGTTTCAGCAGGATAGTCTTTCCTGAAGTGTCTTATTTTAATGATCAGCAAGAAAAACATCAAAGGAATTTCCACTCAGGCCTGGTTTTTATTAATATAAAAGCAGTGCCCTGTTTTCAAGAAAGTTTTGTTAATATCTGACAATACCTAGAGGCTTTTAGTGCCTTAATACTCAAGTTGACATTCCCCTTGAGGAACCAACACAGTCTTCCTTTTCTGGCTTTTCTGAGCAACCCGGGCTAGTGGGAGGTGTCCCTTCCCACGGTGGGGGATTGGAATGAGCTGTTCTTTAAGGTCCCTTCCAGCCCAAACCACTCCAGGCTTCCATGATGACACCACGAATAAGAATCTTCATGTTTGTCCCATGCTAGATCATTTCCTAACATTTATTTACACTGGCTGAGGTATCTGCACAAAATCATTGCTCATTACATCCCACAGCACAAAGCTCCCTCACCACCCCCAAGCCTCTCTATTTCCAGCCACTCTGAGCAGAGCCAACTAAAAATGCACCAAGCCCAAGAACTTCGATTTGGGTTGACTTCAAGCCTTGCTAAATTTTGAAAGTTAATCAAATCCTCATCTACAAAACTCTTTGCTATTACAGCAGAGTGCTTGGAGAAGAAGCAACTCCTGGCTGACTTTATAGAATAAATTCACTGTGTAATATTCCTGTGCTCAGCTCTCTGAGGATGGGAATTATGCTGGGCATAACTTCGTTCCAAACCCCACGTCCTGCACTTCCAGCAGCTCCACGGATAGAACAGAAGGATGACACACGATCCAGAACAGTCTATTTGCTGCTCTTGGGAAGAACCAGTCGTGTTCTTTAGGGCTGGCATTACGGTGTTCACACGTGCACGCACGAGTGTCACACATTAAAACCCAGCTCCACAGATGACCTTTTCAAGGGAAAGGCTCTTTGCAGCTCACCTCATGCTCTCAGCCTGATCCAAAGCCTATTAAAAGCACACTGCTCGCCTTGAATGATGCTTAGCATTTTTGGAAAGCCTCTCCAAGTGCCTCCAGCTGCCGCTGGAATCACCAGGAGCTGCAGGCACTCAATCCCCTGCTGCAGGGATGTTTGTCTCTCCTGCTGGGACTCCCTTGCCTTCTGCAGCTGCTCCTCCAACCTTCCTGCTCCAAGAAATCCCTCCCAGGGGAACATCCTGACTCTGGGAATCATCTGACTGCCCCTTTTTCCAGTAGTTGTTCAATTTAGGATCATTCTTTGTTCCTGGAAGAGGAAGAACTCTGCTCTTCTTGCTTTCGATAACATATCTGTGTGTCATTACACCACCTTCCCTGTATCATCATTATTTTAGTCTATATATATTATAAAATCTGGCATCAAATTTAATCCAAACGTTTATGGATTAAATAACGTTAATTATGGATTAAATAGCTCCTTAGGTTTATGGAAAATCCTCACTCCAGATGAGGGGAAAAAAATCCACCAAGTGGTTTTTTTTATTTCCAAAGACACATTTTCCACGATTCCCCTCTTTTCTACTTGCTATTACACTTAGGCTTGAATATAGATTAAGAATTAAAAGTGAAATGAACCCAGTAAAAAATTTACCTGCATGATAACAAGCTCAGACAAAAAGAGAGCTTCACTGGCTTTTTTTTTGTTGGGGTTAGGTTGCTCCTTTTTCAATTTTAAAAAGTGAAATCTCCTGGAATGGTTTTTACAGTCTTTATGACTTCTTTAATGAGTCTTCTGAGTGATAAAAAGCACAATTGAAAACTACAGTTCCCTCAGTTAATTCAGATTTTCTCCTTGTGCCACTAGCATGATCAGCTTTATAATCCAGGTGATACACCTTTTCTGGGGCCCATAATTAGGTCCCTAAAAGTTCCCTAAGATCTTAATTTCAGGTCCATCTTCCATAAAAGATTATTTTCAAGAGAGATGTTGGCTTTTCAAGGTAGAACTACTGACAATCTGCTGTGTGTCAGTGAATTAATGAGCAAAAGTGCTCATGTTTGAGCACTCCGTTGTGAAGCAAGATCATGGGTGGCTGGAGCTGTGTCAGGGCAGGGTTAGGCCGGATTTTAGGAAAGGTTCTTCCCCCAGAGGGTGCTGGGCACTGCCCAGGCTCCCCAGGGAATGGGCACGGCCCCGAGGCTGCCAGAGCTCCAGGAGCGTTTGGGCACCGCTGCCAGGGATGCCCAGGGTGGGATTTGGGGTGTCTGTGCAGGGCCAGGGGTTGGACTCATGATCCTTTAGGGTCCTTTCCAGCTCAGGATATTCTGGAATTCACACTTTTATCCTGGTCTGGAGGTTACATGAATTTCACACCTCACATGGGGCTTGCAGTCAGACACCTCTGCACTGCTGGGCTGTGCAGTGAAAAGTTATTGACAAGTTATTCACTTACTGAGATGTTGAGTCTCCAAAGATGACAAAGTTATTTTGGGACGTTATTTTAAGGAAGAATCCCTGGAGTAGAGCAGCACAGTCCCCTCAGAAGCTACAAGGGAAGGAATTCAGGCTACAACTGGCTGCTGCCCTAATAACGAGACTCCCTCCAGTACAGGGAGATGCAGTAAGACAAGGGACATAAAACTGCTCAGCTTTGGCAGAGACTAACCAGAGAGTTGGAGAGTCAGTGTCCAAGGCCAGGGTGGATGGGATGTGGAGCACCCTGGGACAGTGGAAGGTGTCCAAGGCCAGGGTGGATGGGATGTGGAGCACCCTGGGATAGTGGAAGGTGTCCCTGCCCTTGGCAGGGGGTGGAATGAGACAATCTTGAACGGCCCTTCCACCCAAACCACTCTGTGATTCCATGAGGAGTCCGAGGGATCTCCAGGATAACTGAAGTGAGTGCCCATCATCCCAGAGCCAAGCCCTGATGAGGACCAGGGCTGTGGCCAAGCTGAGATGCAGAGTTTGCCCTGGCCTCCCCTCAGATCATGGTGGGCCCCATTCACACTCCCACAGCTTTGCTCAAGCCTGAGCAAACCACTGCCTTCCTTAAGCAGGAGCTGAAAGGAGCTAAAATCCTGGGGGTGGGCCTTGGAGACCTCCACCACCACTGCTTGCCATTAGATGCTGGGCTCCTTAGAATAACAAACACTTTGTTATTTCAGCTTTCCAGGGACTTTCATCTCCTCTCAACGCCGGCACAGTACCTTCACCATCTTTCTCATTAGAGCCCCTTTCTTCTGTCTTCACTCCTGACTTTCCTTACACTGTTTGCACTTCTTTATTCTTGTTCTCTATCCACGTATCAAAACTGCTCTGTTGAAGAGCAAATGTCTGAGAGTGAAGGGTTTTGAGCATCAAAAAGCACATTCGATACCCAGAAAGTGCAGCACAAAGGATTAAAAGAACTGAGTGATGCAGTGGAGATTAGAGAGAGCAGAAAACGCTAAAGACACACAAAGAGTGCAGGAAAGCTAAAATCACTTCAAACATTAATATCCTCCTTTGTCCCATATTCTACAAAAAGTGTTCTGTATCTCAAGCTTCAATCTTCTATTCTTTTTTACTTTATTTCAAGCACTTCTCTGATAAGATGAACATCCAAACTTTTTAAAAATTAATGTTGTTATATGGATATGGGTTAAAATATGTATTTCAGGAATATAATACCCTGTGAGGACTTCTGTTAAACCAACAGTTAGTGCCTGAAAAACACAATTTGGAAGTTTTAGTGCTCAAGACCATTACAGAAAGAAAAAAAAAGGGTCAGATTTAATCTTGGAAATGTGATGAGAGTACAAAGAAAAGAGGTTTGCATTTTTCCTTCTCATTTCTTTGTCAAATAGCAGAGAAAAGAGCTTTTACAGCCTACAACCACCAGTGGATGCTGTGGCACAGAGAGGGATATCCATGAGATAGCTCCTTAAGGAAAAGAAGGATGAAGGAAAAGTTTAGGGAGGGAGTGTGGGGGGTTGGTTGTTGTTAGTTTGGGTTTCCTTGTTGCAGGTTTTGTTTTTTTGTAATTTTTGTTTGTTTTTTCTTATTTCCTCAACACAGATGAAGATTTTTGTCACTTCCTGACAAGTTTCACTTAGGCATTGTCCAGCTGTTCCTGGTTGTGATACATCCAGTACATCTCCTGTGACCAGGAAGAATCTGATGAAAACTTCTCCAACATGAAAAAAAAAAACCAAAACAACCCACCAGAAACAAAAACCAAAGCAAAACCAAGCAAAGGGATAGGAAGAAAATGTGAAAAACGAGGTTCACTCTCCTGTGAGGATTTAAAAGTTTTAATAAAGAGACAATAAGGGACAAAAACAATAAAGCCAATTTACAGCGCCGGGTACCCCTGGCTCTCAGCCAAGAGCACTCCTGCTATTGCAGAGACACCCTTTACATACCTCTACTATTGCACCAGCCTAGTGCATATTCATAAACACTTATACAGACTCAAACTTTCCCCCAAACTAGTTTACATATTCCAGAACTGTTCAGCATGGCTCCTCCTCGGATCCGCCTTTAAAGGGCGTGTGTGTTGCTTGGCTGTGGTTTGAGTCAGTTTTTGTTATCACCTCCAGCTTGGGCCTTGGTCCATGGTGTCTGCTGACAGCAGTTGCTGATAGTTCACAAGTCAGGAGCAGGGGTCTCCATCACACATTCACTGGATGTTATCCAACCGAGCAGACAGTTCAGTTACCACAAGCATAACTGCATCAGCTATTTCACTACTATTAATAACAGAAATAAAGGCATTAGTTATTGTTACAAAAAAAACCTATATCTTTATAGCAAAGCTACTTTAACATTATACGTATAGCATTCACTTTAATATTTGGGGAAAGCCAAAGTTGCAACGTGCATTTATCACAAAAACGTAACTGAGGTTAGGCAGGATTTTGCTAAGGAACAACTCGAAATTTAGGAACTTCAAGAGAGTTCAACTGCAATTTCTACATTCACTAGAGCTTAAACCAAAGAACATGGCATGGGATGCTGGAGCAGGCAGGTCCATCCCAGAGAAGAAGGACACCCTCTGCAGTGGAGCCAGCTCAGAACACAACACCAGCGTTTTCCTTGGAAACTTCTAAACATATTTCACCTGGGGTGAAGGATGAACAATAGCTCCCAAGAATGACATGTAAATACTGAAAGATTTTTTTGTTGTTCTTTACCTCAAATTTATCTTCTCTGCTTCTGAAAACACAGTGAGGCCATTCCCATTATTTCCTGCCATGGAGCATGGCAAGGAAAATGTAACATCCCAAGCAGAACATGGGCTTCAATTGATTCATCACTTCCCTTTGCTTAGAATAAAATGGACACATTTGTTCTCGCCAGGGGAATGGGAAGGTGCCAGTTCCCCTGGCAACAATAGCTTAAGGACTTTTCCCTCCTTAATCATGCAACTTCCTGGCAGTTCGGGACAACTGCAGTAGAAAGGTTCCACTCTGAGTTTGATCACTTGAAGAACAGAGTTTTTACAGGCATGAATTCAGTATTTGTTGCCCTTAACCCAGCAAGGGTTAACTAAGAACCCAGTCCTGCATCTTGACTCCTTTTATTTTCACAGAATCATTAAGGTTTAAAAAGAGCTCCAAGATCACCGAATCCAACCTTCCACCAATACCACCATTCCCACTAAACAGCATAGTTCTCCTTTTAAACACCCTTTAAATAGCTTTAGATAACAAAAAACTCTTCTCTGGTCAATGCTTTACCTGAGTTTACTGGACAGTAAAGTTCTGAGCTATTTTAAATCCCTAACCCATGCCAGCACTTGTCTGTTTGTCCCTTCTTTCTCCTCTAAATCCAAATATTCTGCTTTGGCAATGGAGCTTGGGATTGCTTAAGTGGGGTAAAACCCTGCTAAGTCGCTTGTGTGTTTTAATAAACAGTAAAACCCAAAGGTACAAAAAGTCATTCCTACACCCAGTATTCAAAAGTTTCAAGGCAGATAAGAGAGCCTGGAAATTGTAGCTTGTAATTAGAACTAGCAGAGACTCTTTCATCCCATTAAACATCACCTCCATCCTATTTTTCCAGCATCATGTGATTATGTACTTCATTAAGGCAATTAGAGGATATTTATGAACAGTCCCCTGTCTCTCCGAGCACGGCTGCCGACTGGGGGAAGGGGGAAATCTTATTTCCAGCTCTTCCAAAGCTTTTTTCCTCTTTCTGTATTTCAAAATATTTTAATTAAATCCCTGGGCACAAGTGGATATGATTTAGCAGGCAATTCAGGTCTTTAGGCCTACACAGATGTCACTTAAAATCATCTTTGAAGGATGATTTCAGAAACAACTAAAGCGCCATTAACGAGAGTAAATTGGAGGTGCAGGAGTAACAACCTCGATTATTTTGACAGCATTCAAGTCAAACAGCAGCTACGAGGAATGTCTGCCCATTAATGCTGATCAGCATTCAGCAGAAGAACTCATTAGAATATCAGTCAAGCTTTTTGAACTTTTTTTCAATGAAAAAGCCTCGATACAATGAAGAATTTGCGAGATGCAGATAAAAAACATGAATTTTCATAAAGCACTAAACATGTAGGAAATGAAACTGATTCACAAGGTTAAATACGTCTGCTGAGATCTTTTCGCATGTGGCTCTGCTCTATTGAATTATTTGCAAGAGGTGTTTGATGGTTCTTTCAAAACTGAATGGTGTTGCAAGCAGAATCTTGAAGTTAAGATGAAATCAAATATAAAACAAGATAAAATTCAGCTGCTGTCAGGCTTCTTTGCAAATTGAAACTTGATTTAGAGGCACGAAGAGGACGGAGATTTTCGCTGAGTTTCGAGCAAATCGAGATCCAGGTCAGAGCAGGCGACTGTGGGAGGCAGCAGGGCTCAGTCCCTCCTACAAACCCCGCGCCGGGGCAGCTCCTGACAGCTCCGGGAGGATTTAGGATTTATCCCAGTGACCCATCTCGACAGAAACCCTCTAACCCAGGGCTGGGGGTGAAGCGCTGCAGGCTCGGCTCCGCTGCCAGCACTTTCACCCGGCAGAGGCTCCACAAGGAGCTCACCATTTCAGAGCAACAGGGGCCTGTCTTCTCGCATCATCATTTCCTCGCCAGAGCCCCTGAGCTCTCCTACAGACAAGGGGAAAATAAAATCCCTTCTGACCATTTCTGCTTCTCAGGTGCAGGCACCACAGGGAAGCAAAAAAGTGCAAGTTCCCATGGCAAAACCAGCAGCCCTAAAGCACCACAGCTGCCTTTCCTGCACTGAGCTGAACACAGCTCTGAATGCAGACAAATCCCCGAGATTTGCAGCGCTTTGAGAGAGCCACACACACAAAATTATTTTCAGGCTTTTGGGATTCAAAGCGAATGCTCTTTAGCAAGCACCCCATTTTTTTCAGTAGCTGCTTCCCATTGTCTTTTATGCCTGTGCCAGCTGGGTCAAGTGATATTATCTCTGATTCCTGGGACTGCTTAAACAACTTACTGAATTCTCCTTAAACATGCAAAGGGTAAAGGCCATGCAGAATCTGCATAATTGTGGCATTTTGTGGCTGTGAACACGCTACGGACAAAACTTGGAGAAGATAATGAATGTTTTAGAGATTATACACAAGGATGTAGTTCCAGGGAAGGCAGGAATTCAGAGGTAAAAGTAACCTAAGGCTTCACTGCTGATACAATTCTAATTCCTGCGTGCCGTGCCTTTCCAGATACTGTCACCGGGGTCATTAATCCCAAAAGAAAATAACCAGGGAACTGCTTCCTGTGGCTACGTTTCCTCTCATTACCTCATAAAGGGGAATTGGCAGAGTTTTTAACCTCGGGGGAATTAGAATTGTTACCCAGTCGCTTTGGGAGCAGCGGAGGAGAAGCACACGGGAATACAGAGCACCACACAGCCTCCAATTTAACAGCGACCAGGTCTACTAGTTCAAAACTGAAGCTTAACTTTTAAAACAGGCCCCCAAAAGCCAAACAAAGCCCCAGCCAAGCTACTCACCCTCAGCACCGCTGTTCCCAGCAGGGGAGCCCGAACCACCTCCTTCACAGGACACCTCAAGCTGCAAATGCAGACAATTAAATCCCTAAGGAACCCGACCCCACTACACACCCTCTTTCCCAACTCCTAATGGGGTAGAGCTCCCTTTTTGCCCTTAACTGGCAGCTGCACTGCGGCTGTGGGATGAAGCAGGGGTCTGTACCCAGGGAGTTGGGTAATCCTGCCTTTCCCCGCAGAGATCCCAACCTGCAAGTGGTTACAAACGCCCTTGGAGCAGTCACAGGGCCAGGGGCTTTGCCATCACCGACGTTATCTGCTGGAGCCAAAGGAAGTGCAGGTTCAAGGACCCTTCCTCTCGCCAGTTTCCACACCGCTTGAGGAAGTTTTGTCTGTAAGAGATCAAGCTGTGGAAGGTTTCAGAGGTTTCTTTCCTTCTTAGAACTAAAAATAAAACGATCTCCTTTTTCGTTTGTTAATGAAGTCTCGGGGCCGTGCTGAGGCAGATTCCTTGTGCGGCTGTATGAACTGGGAAGGGAGGTGATAACACAGAGGGCTGAGCTGCAGGGAACTGCTAGGAATGCTCAGAACTGGTTCCTTGAGCAGGGCTGGGGCACTGGAGTGGCTGCTCAGAGCAGCCTGGACAGGGCTTGGAGGAGCCTGGGACAGTGGAAGGTGTCCCTCCCCATGGTATGGGGTGGCACTGGGATGGGCTTTAAGGTCCCTTCCAACCCAACCCATTCTGTGATTCTATGATTCTGCGATTCTAATGAACTATTTAACGTGTTTATGGAGGTGCTGTTAGTTGTGTTTTCACTCCTCTGTTGTTGACACTGCTCTGCCTTGTGAAAAAGAACAGAAATTTCAGAGGATCAGGCGAAGAAAATGCCCATTGCCCACAGCCAGGATGCTTCACCTCTCTGTGGATTATTCCTGAACTTGAGCCTGGCAGTCTGTGCTGAAAATGAACATTGCTCTGTACGGTTTGTCAGGTAATCAGAGCAGACAAACTTTTCCCATTCCTTGCTTTTCCCTCAGCCAGAGCAGAGCATGTGTCTGCTTTTATCAGTCAGCTCAGCCCACGGAGACCCAGCGGGGCCGAGGTGACACCTTCAGGGGAGGATGGCACCAGCCTTGCCCTCCCCTTAACAACTTGCATTTCTTTTCCTATTGAGCTCTTCACTTTCAGCATCTTCTCCTTCATCTGATCTGCCTTCTTAGACTTTCATGCTCCAACTGTTGTGACAGACGAAAAAAATACATGAAAATTGGGGGGTTTGGCTCATCTAAGTGCATGTTCAAGTGTCAGCCTGTTTGCTGAGTGGTCCGTGTTGTTATTGAATCTCTGAATTGATTTTGGTCTGCAGCTGAGTTAAACTTCCAGGGAGTCAGCTGAGACAGGCAAGAAAATTTCTCTGGAAGGGAAAAAGAAAAAAATTCCCAGAGGGAAGACGCGGGGGTGGAGTGCTGAGGCGGGGTCAGGGCTCACAGCTCACCCTGGGGCTCATCTCTGCAGCTGGAGCTTCCTGAGAAAGACAGGTCCGGTGATCACCCTCGGTCCCAACACCACCACGGGTCACGATGGAAGTGACATGTCTAGTGCAACCCAAAAAGAGAGGAAAAAGCCAACCAAACAAACATAAATAACTTTTTCCCTTAAATCTCCACAAAATCTATCAAGAAACAGTAAGAACTTTCTCCGCTAGAAAAGCTAGAGCAGCTTAACTCTCACTTAAGTAGTAAATTTCCTAAATACCTTAAAACAGAGAATGGCACCAAGATTGCCTGCAAATCAGCTGGCACTTTGTGGAATATGTGTTTTTCCAAGAGCTTAGGCTATTAATCTGCTGGGTAGTTAGCAGCTTATCTCATTCTTATCTCCAAAACACTCTCCAAACCTGTCTGTAACACTAACTCCTGTAATCACTGAGGGCTTCAAGGGTGAAATCCAGGCAGAGATAGCAGCTGCCGAGTGTCACATCACACACCACAATTCAAGGTGAAAACAGCTTCCTCTGGCAAACTAGAGATGGAGCAAGGACAAAAAAGAGAACCGGGTGAACGATGCAGAGGTGGTGAGGCCAGGGATCCCTGGAAGTGCCCAAGGCCAGGTGGGACGGGGCTTGGAGCTACCTGGGATGGTGGAAGGTGTCCCTGCCCATGGCAGGGGGTCGGATGGGATGAGCCCTAAGTTCCTTCCACCCAAACAGCTCTATAATTTTATGGCCAGGGTTAATAACTCACAGCTCCTGTGGCTTAGGCCAGTCAAGACCTCAATTAAGCTTCTAATTGTTACAAGTCCTTAGAAATCAGTCTTCATTCTTAATGTGCATTCGAATGGGGTTTTTTGGGTACGCTGCACTGAGGGATCACCTCGGCTGAGGCTTCCCAGCCCTGTCTGGCCCGAGTTGCTCAGCAGTGCTGACAGTGACTGATCAACACTAAACACAAGAACCACAGAACCCCTCCTAAGGACGCTGCTCCTGTGAGACTTTTCAGACTCAAAATAGAATTTTTCCCTGAGTTTCTCAAACCAGATGTTTCAAGGTAAGAAAGACTTATCACTTGTGGTTATAAAGTGTTGGTAGCTTTGAAGGGCACCCCTTTTCCCAACAAAATGAGAAGTGCTTTTGCACATGTCCTTAAAATATGGGGCAAAGATGGGGAATAAGAAGGTTTATATCAGCAAGGCCTGTGGTTGAGTTGTTTGCTTTTTTTCTCTCTCTCTGGATGCCCAGAGGACGCTGAAAACCTGATGGTTTTCTTTCCTGAGATGGAGAACATTCAAGGTCAAATCTCTTCCACCACTAACAAAGCCTGGATCTGAACCTGGTTCCCCTGTAACCTTTTGTTCCTGAGGATTTGGGGAGGCTTCTCTCTCTTTGACCAGAGGTTCTCCTCCAGGATAAACAGCCAGAAAACAGATGCAGGAAGGGTCCTCTGCCTTCAGAAAGGGTGTCCACACAGGAGAATCTGTGTCTTTCTTTTTACTTCTTGCTGCCTCTAACAAGGTGAATAAGTGATAACAAAAGTTTTAAGTACCTGGATATCAGCCTCTGATGTTCTCATTTTATTTTCACAATATTTTTTGACTTGGAAAAAAAAGAAGCAAAAAGGTGAATAAAAGGCAGGAGAACTTCAGTTCTTCATTTTCTGCCTATTAATGGGAGCACCACAGCAGATTTTTCATTTTCAACAAAATACAAATTAATGTTCAAATCTTTCCTTCCCTTTGTTGGGACAGATGAAATGACATTTTGTCAGTTACGTATGCAAATAGGTGCAGCGAATTGTTTGAATTCTCGATCATCTGGAGAGTAAATGCTGCTGACACTGAACTTTCAATACTGTGTTATTAAAAACCCACACTTTAGGGTAGCAAAAAAGAAGACTTTTTTTTCCACTTCGTGTACAAGCTGTGCTTTTGTTCCCAGCAGACAAGCTAATAGTGTGTGGGGGAAAAAAAAGGAAAAAAAGAAAATCTTGAGATTTTTCCCTCAGATCAGTGCAGAAAAAATAAGGCTGGCTTAGAAACATGTATATTAAATTGCGAGGGCTAAAGGCAAACATGCCTTTAACTTCACACTGAGCAGAACGTGCTCTTGCTGCTTTGGCATTTATCACACGTTTGACAGTGAAGGAACTGCTGAATCCCAATTAGGGATGGGAAGATTTCCCAGGGTCTGGGCATTTTGAAGATTTTTTGCAAACTTGCTGCTTATTCAAACTTTATTAAAAATTTTTGGTTGGACTTTCCCTCTAACATGGGTCACAGAACGTCTGAAGGTCTAAAAACCTCTTGGTACCACAAACACCAAAGGTTAGAGCCAGCGCTTCTCTTTCCCTGGACATTTCTGTTGTCCTCTCATCAGAAACCTGTCATTCAACAGAGAGATAAGAGAAGCTGGAAAAACTGAAGCTAAAGGTCAGATTTAGCAGATGAAAGGTCTGCTAGAAAGGTGGGATTGGGGGAATTGGATTCCTTCTGGTGGCTCTGGATGTAGATAAGGAGTAAGCCCCTGAAATCAAGGGAGTAACAGCAGCGTCCTACTGGGAGTCCCCATCCCTGGAGGTGTCCAAGGAAGGGCTGGGACAAGGTGGGGATCAGGCACAGCTTGGACTCAGTCATCCTGGAGGGCTTTTCCAACCTCAGTTATCCTGTGATCCTTTGAAACTCCAAAGGGGATGGTCTCAGCTTGGATTCGATGGTCCTGGAGGGCTTTTCCAACCTCAGTGATCCTGTGATCCTTTGAAACTCCGAGAGTCTACTGCTGAAACAAGACAATAGCAGATACTGGGCTGAAGATGATGACTTGGGTTCATTTCACCTGACTTCACTCAATTACAAGTTTGGAGCTTAAACTCCTCGTGTGCTTCCTCCACAATGTGCAAGTCTTTTGTTCGGGATGAAGACAGGAACAAACCATCCAGAGTGATTTGTTCCACCCTAGGATCATCTGTTCTGCTCAATGTTTCACTCTCTGTTGAACAGAGCAGGGTTTGGAGTGTAACTCCCCGTCTGGAGAACTCAGCCTTTTACATCCTTCTACAAAGATCCTCCTGGTCCTTCTTCCACCTTCATTGGCATAAATCTCCATTAAACCCATTTAATTCCTTGACATAAAACCAATTTCTAAAACTGAGTACATTTTTATAGTGAATAGATTCTTCCTTTTTTTTCTTTTTCCCAAACGGAAAATACCTCGAAAGGCACTTAATCCAACACAAGAAAGCTGAAAAACTTATACCTTGAATATTTAACCATTTTACCTGGGAAAGAAATCCCTACACAACTCTTTCAGATAAATTTAAGAAGGATTTTGAAAACATGCAAATATTGATCAGAGCTGAAAATCAGGCTTTCTGTTCAGCAGGGAATTATGAAATGCTAATTTTTTTTTAACATTCCAGGACAAACTGCTGAAGCATCAGCATATTTCCACATATGCCACATTTTTTATTAAGAATTTAATTAACAGTTTTAATTAAAAATACCAGTGTTTGGCTGGCTAAATGTGAAATAACCGGGATGATGAAAAATGATACCAATAAATAATTTTAAAACTCAATAAACCGCTCTCCAAATCTGCACTGAGGAATGTTCAGATGATCTCTGCAACCAGGACACCCTTTCCCAATGCTTTATAGGGATTGCTTTGCTACAGGGTTTTATAGAATGTTTTCCATAGAATCCCAGAATGGTTTGGGTTGGGTGGGACCTTAAAGCCCGTCCAGTTCCATGCCCTGCCATGGGCGGGGACACCTTCCACTCAAAGCCCCATCCAGCCTGGGACTGATCACTTCCAGCAAAATGAATAGCACGTAGGATTGACAAAATTCCAAGCAAAACTGGACAAAAATAAAACCTTTTAAAGTCCAAATTCACAGAGAAATAATAAATAAAATTTTTAAAGGCATTTAGGCAGTGATAACAGTCGGGAGAATCAGGAAGTGAGTCCATGCCTAAGTCTGTAAAACTGGACACAGAACGCCAGTGATGACAGACAGGATTAACCCGCAAATTTCTCTGTAGCATTACATCATCTGGTGTATTTCTGGAAGTATTTTTCCCAGGAATATTCTTCCTGCACCAGTTTCTCCATGCATAAAATTCCTTTTCCGCTAACACATTCATTAGGCTTCCAGCAAACGGAGAAAGAACGGTTGTTGCTGCTCTCAGCATCACACTTGCCTCTCACTTCCCAGGCTTTAGCTCCTGGCCTGACCTGACTGCTAATAGATTTTCACACTATTCAGAGTCTTACTTTTTCTCAATGAAACATGATCTACTTGCTTCCACTTGTGTGTCCCAACTCATCCTTCCAGGGCTTGTTGCGCTTCAGAGCTGTCAGTCACACGTGGAGTGGGAGAGGGAATTTTGGAGCAAAGCCTCCACCTGCAGTTCCCAGTGGTGAGACTTAAAGTGCTTACGGAGACATGAGAAGGGTTTGATCACAGCCTGTCCTTTGGGCCAAATTGCACTACCTGGATTCACAGATAATTCCTGTGCAAGGAGCTCCTGTGAGCTCAAATTGGATCTTTTATCATCGATATTACGAGGTTGGATGTAACTGGATCTTTGAGGTAATTCAGGAGGGTAAAAGACAGGAATTTTCCCCAGGTAAGTTCCTTCGAGGATGGGAAGAAAAGCGTTGCTCGACCTTTACTTCCATTGCTAGACCTGGATGGAGACCAGAGGGAGGAGGGATGAAGAAAGGTTAAAGGATCTCCAGTGCTGAAAACTCCTTGAATGAAGGATTCTCTGAAATTGGCTTAAAACTGAAAGAGAGTAGGTTTAGATGAGATATTAGGGAAAAAACCTTCCCTGGGAGGCACAGGGTGCCCAGAGAAGCTGTGGCTGCCCCTGGATCCCTGGCAGTGCCCAAGGCCAGGCTGGACGGGGCTGGGAGCAGCCTGGGACAGTGGGAGGTGTCCCTGGCCATGGCAGGGGTGGCACTGGATGAGCTTTAAGGTCCCTTCCAACCCAACCCATTCTGGGATTCTATGAAACCATGAGAAGCCTTTCAAAGCAGCACACACTGATTTCAGCATTGCAGCTCAAGTTCATTTGCTTTACACGTTGAAGTTGTTGTTCGTGGGCTAAGATTAAAAACCCGCTGGTTTTAAACAGCCCCAAATTGTTCTCTGTGTTATCTCCAGTGTACAGAGCTGGAGCTGTCCAACCACACGGAAGGAGTGAGGAACAGAAACCGGCAGTGAGAAACAGGGAGTGAGGATTAGTCCATCCTGCAGGGTCATTCCTCTCCAGCTGAGACCTCTCATTATGCCAGGAGAGCGATTCCGTCGGGCTCTGCTCCCGTTGGAGCCGGGTAATCCACGCTGTCACACCGCAGTGCTGGGGTGCTTCCAATTAAAACCAACACCCTGGCTGTCTCCAAAAGGAGCTGCACCAGTGGCTCTCTGGCTGCATCCTTGGAAACTCTGGCTGTGTTGGTCCTGAGACCACAGGAGATAAGAATTCCAACTGCAGAGGAGCTGGGAGCCTGCAGGGCTTTAATATAGTTTAGAGGAGCTTTAATAAAAATGTGTCTGGATAAAACAGTTGAACTTTGATGAACAAAAAGATCTTTAACTCACTTAATGTGCACTGATCTCCACTCTCTGGTAGAGAATATGTACCTTAAATGTCCTGTAAATGTCCTGTAAAGACCCTCTTCTCCACACTGACAAACAAAAGCAGGATGCAATTAACTCTGCTTTGAATAGGTCTTGAAGACCCTTAACGATAAAATGAAAGTCCTGGCTTTGAAAGCTCCAGAAACCTGAAACTCTTCAGAACTAAATTTAGCAGCGTTGCTTTGAGAAAATGATGGAAAGTTACTCTTACTTCTCTTTCAAAAGTAGATTTGTTTTGCTCATGTAAATGAATCCCTCGTGCCCAGTTCCTTGGAAAACTACCTGCTTCCCAAAATAGTTGTTTGCTTTCTTTTCTACAGTGAATAAATAACATGCATCATCAAAGAAAATTGCCTTTTCAATTGAATTAGAACTGGCGAAATGAGGCGCTGTAATGATGAATTCCATTAAAACAAAGACTGCTGACGTACAAGGTCAAGGGAAAGTTTCCATAGTGAAGTCAGCTCCTATATGGGATACGAGAAGCATGTCCTCTTTTCCTGCCACTCTTACAGTCGCTTGTACCCACACGGAGGAATGGACTTGTCTAAAAAAACAATCCCTGTGGTTTGGGATTTAAAATTGTTCTGAAATTAAAACCTAATGTGTCAACAGAGTGTTCCATTTCTGGTTAATATTTCAGAGAAATGCTGTTAAAACACTACTGTGGTAACAAAATAATGCAGGTTCTAGGAAGAAGATTTGTTTCTTATTAGCTGGACTAGAAATTAATAAAATAAGCAATAATTTCCTGTTCTTTTCACTACTGCTCAATTTGAATGGAATTTATCAAAGCCAGGTGCAATATTCTCTGGCTCCTGCTTATGTTTATCCACAAGAAAGACACGAGACTGCAGCACAATGGGGGAACAGAAACTGTTTCCAAAGGCAATCTGTAACTTTGGAAGTTTGTGAAGTCTAGAAATGATGTTTGCCATAAATCTCCAGGATCTCTCAGGAGCCAGCAGCACACAAGGTATGTTATGGGAAGTCATTTTGGAAATGTATCTCCATTGATTAGGAGTTTTAAAGAACATGGGAATTCATTACACCAGGAACTCTGAACCTTTAGTAGATAAATCTTCTCAGGACTGAAAATTCATACCAAGACATCCAGGAAACCTAAAGGTGATTAAAGACTGACTAGAAACAATGTAAGGAGCCTTTCTTGAAAATCATTTTGTTCTGCTGCAGATCATTTGTAGCAGAATGGAGAAGGTGGATTAGGAGAAATCCTGCCCTGAAGAGTCGCCCTGCTCTGCACACTGCTCTGTACAGAGAGAATACAGATCAAGCAGCACAACCGGTTCTCTTGTGAGTGCCTGAACTCCTTTGATCCAGCTGATGGTGGAATCCTCCTCGGACTCCTGGTGGATCAATAGTTCCAGGCATGCCCTGTCTGATTCTGCATCGGGCAGCTTCATGCCCTGGGTGCCAGAGAAGGGTTCAAAAAGGGTAAACACGCAGGGCTGGGGTCGAAGTTTATAAATAGGTAAAGCAACGACAAAGCAGGTTGCAGTTCTGAAGCTTCAATATAAAGTTATTTATATTTACTAAATCACTTGCAGGGATTTGTTCCAAAGCTTTGCTAGTCAAGAAGAGGGCAGGTTGTACTTCACCAATTTCATATCAAGATTTTTAAAACAGAGTGGAAAACTGAAATGTCAAGCGAGGAAAAACCATGTCCATTACCCCTTCAGGAGCCAAACTCTGTGTCCCTCATGAAGCCATTTGCTGTCATTCAAGGTCCTCAGTGTTACAGCCCTCAAAACTCGGGACAGAAGGTTTAACCCCAATTTTGTATCACTCACTGTTAGAAATTTTCAGCATGATTGACACAGGTGGCCCAGCACCCCAGCTCCCTTCAGAGAACCACAGAACCATGAGGCTCAAAAAGACTCCCAAAAACATCAAATCCAGCCTTTGACCGAGCGCCCCCATGGCCACCAAGCCACACCATGAAGTGCCACATCCACTCGGGTTTTTTAACATTTCCAGCAAGGGCGATTCCACCACTTCCCTGGACAGCCTTTTCCAATGTTTAACCATGCTTCCAGTGAAGGTTTTTTCCTGATATCCAACCTGAGCCTCCCATGGTACAACTTGAGGCTGTTTCCCCTCGTCCTGTCACTTGTTACCTGGGAGAAGAGCCCAGTCCCCACCTGTCCACAACCTCCCTTCAGGCCCTCTGGGCCTCCTTTTCTCCAGAGTCTCACATGAAAAATCTTTTGTTCAAATGTCCTTGGGCTGATGAGGATTTAATTCATTCCATTTCCATTATTACCTGGTTTTCAGATGGGAACTTTCAGAGTTTAACCAGCTGGGAATGAAGAGCTGAGGTTTGCCTGCACCCACCTGTGTATACCCATATATATATATATATATATGTATCTGAATTTTTCCATCATCAGTCATTTTATAGATATTATTAGGTTTAGTTTCCTTCCACAGGAAGAAAAATGGCATAAACAAGTGGCTTGTATTGTATTTACTTGATCAGACAGCTCTCAGCAGCAAACTTGGCAAAAGTCATATCATCTGTGGTATTTATTTTACCTGTTTGCATTCAATTAATGGGGGCTTAAGATTTCCTCACTGTTTAGACAGAACTCAGTAAATCCCGGTCCTGAAAATCCATTTCAGACAAGCCCCAACAAGACATAAATCAGGAGTCAATAGCATCATGCTGCACTTTTTCAAATCCCTCTGAATTCTCAGTCAGAGCACTCAGGTTTCTGTCTCAAGTGCCACATTTTTAACTCTCCCTCCTCTTACCTCACATATTGACACCGCTCATTTCACCACTTACTAATTAAATCAAATTAGATGAAGGCTTGATATTTGATCTACTTGTGGATTAGCAAGAAAATAAGGCTCCAGCTATGACAAGAACTTGCAAGACAATTTTCAACCTCCAGGTAAGCCCACTTGAGTCAATCATGTCACCCATATGCTTAAAATCAGGTACAGATCCTGTCTCTGCAGAGTTATGACTCGGATTTGCTCACAGCTTCCATCACAATGCTCAGTAAATTAGGAGCAGAACATGCCTATATAAATATAGACATAAGTATATTTCTTTTTTCAAAATATTTATCATTTTCCCTCTCGTCCTTTGTTGTTATGATAAGTGAAAGGAATGTTTTAATAATTTACTGTTTGATTAGTGAACTTAGGTTTTTTCTCACTTGAAATACTGCATCAATTTATAGTCACTGTTATTCTCTCTGGTTTTACTGGGAAGTTTGCATCACATGCTGAGAAATAAATACTGGGTGTTGTTAATCCATCCAGCAGCAGACGCCTGATAGAGACTCGCTCCGTAAATCAAAACATGAACAAAAGCAACTTTGAGCACTGCCAAAGTGAGGTAAATATTTCATTTTTCTTTCAGAAACTGAAGACTTTGGGCCAAATCTCAAACTTGCTGAAGACTCCTGAGCCCACAGGAAATTCCTGCCTGGCTCCTGTGTCTTTGCAGTCTTTGTAAAATTCCCGTTCATCATTTTCCAGTTCAGAGAACCAGAGGAAGATGGAATGGTTTGGGCTGGAATTGACCTTGAAGTTCATCCAGTTCCACTCCCTGCCATGTGCAGGGACACCTTTTACTACACCAGAGCTGCAGCTGACCTGGGCTTGAACATCACCAGTTCTGAGACTTATGGTGCACATCCCAGTCACTTTAGCGTTTTCCCTCCTACTGAAGCATCAGTGCTCAATGTGAGATATCCAAGGATGTTTTCAGCCTTCACACATTCCAAGGCTCTTCCCCCAGAGGGTGCTGGGCACTGCCCAGGCTCCCCAGGGAATGGGCACGGCCCCGAGGCTGCCAGAGCTCCAGGGGTGTTTGGACAGCGCTGCCAGGGATGCCCAGGGTGGGGTTGTTGGGGTGTCTGGGCAGGGCCAGGGGCTGGATTTGCTGATTCCTGTGGGTCCCTTCCAGCTCAGGAGATTTTATGAATCTATTTGAACAGGACAGCACACTCAGAACAGCCCCTGGCAGCTCCCTGAGGCACTGATAGCCCAGAACAGTCAGATTTTCCCATTTTTTACAGCTCCAGTTATGTGGGAAGCAATTACCCTTCACCATTTATTTCCTAATAAAATGAAACTTTATCTTTTTACCATCTCTTCCTCTGGTCAGTCTCTACTCCAGATTGTGTTGATTCCCATTTATTACCAATACCTGCTTTCCCTTGCCACCCCAAAGAGAGACAAGGATTTATGGCCCATCCATCACACCAAATAAATGCAGTACCCAGGCTTATCTTTGTTTACTCATTAAAAAACCGATTGAGAGCTGACTGCAGCTGAGATTTGCTGTTGGTATAAGAGTGGTAGCAAAAAGAAGAGACACAAGAAAAGGATTTGCTGCACGTGCCAGAGATATCACCCATGTGAATCAGGGCTGGCTGCGACTGCACCCGAGGAAATTGTGTAGCACAGCCTTTGATCCGTTGATTTCGGAGCTCTCCTTTCCTTCAAGGATTCCCACAGAAAGCAAAACAAAACTCTAAAACTCACCAAAGGCCGTTTTCTTTTATTATTCATAAGTGGTAGATATTACTAATGATGGCTCCATAAACTGGGGAAGGGAAAAAAAAAAAGTTTTCTCAGTCCCATCTGTGTAGTAACATTTTATGAGAGATCTATTACACACATTTATCCGGGAGTGAGAAAGCAGCAGCATAACTTTAAAATCCACTTATTGGGGGGGAAGAGAGGCATAATAAGCTGCATTTGGGAGGGCGGGAAAAGGGGAGGTTGGGAGGAAATGTGTATAAACATCCCTGTCCGGGGATACTCGTTGTGCACACGCTCCATCTTAATTCAAGTCATCTCGCACGGCTCCATCACGTCGGTCCACAAGGGCCAAGGAATGTGTATCCTGCTCTCCCCGCTTTATATCCAGAACAAATCTATTTCGCACAGCTAAATGTTGCTGCTGGTCTGGGAATATTTGTTAAATGGCTATAATGTGATACAGTTAAGTTATTTACTACTTGTGACTGGGGAGAAAATTGAGGTTTATGAAATGCTACATTCCTAGAGCAAAGAAAGAGCGTTTATGAAAATAAATCATTCGGGTCTCCTTTGACATTCTGTGTTTTTCATGGGGTAAAAACAATGCATTAATATCCTTTTAATGTCATCTAGATGGGTAGGAATGCAAAGTTATTCAAGTGGGAGGGGCAATGCAAGCAGATAACTACACTTAGTAGAACCCATCATTATTGTACACTGATTTTTTCCAGAAGTGCCAGAAAAACTGTGTTGGTGCAGTTTAAAACAGAATTAAAACAAAATTGGCTGTGCTGATCCAGTCTTTATCAAGTCAAAAAATCTCTCTTTGGCTTCACCACTTGTTGTGCTCAAAATGTCACCAGAATATAAGAATATAAATAAAACCCAGAGTTGCAATCCCTCAAGCCATGAGGGTGCTACGCTGCCTGGTGTTAATTCACAAGATTCCCCAGAATCATGGAATCATTTGGCTTGGAAGGGACGTTAAAGCCCATCCAGTCCCACTCCTGTCCCCACAGGCAGGGACACCTCCCACTGTCCCAGGCTGCTCCCAGCCCCATCCAGCCTGGCCTTGGGCACTGCCAGGGATCCAGGGGCAGCCACAGCTGCTCTGGGCACCCTGTGCCAGGGCCTGCCCACCCTCACAGCCAGGAATTCCTTCCCAATATCCCATCCAAACTTAGTCTCTGTCAGTCTGAAGCCATCCCCCTTGTTACTCCAGGCCTCTGTCCAAAATCTCTCTCCATCTTTCCTGTGGCTCCTTCAGGCCCTGCAAGGCCACAGTGAGGTCACCCCAGAGCTTCTCCTCTCCAGGTGAACACCCCCAGCTCTCCCAGCCTTCCCTCCCAGCAGAGCTGCTCCATCCCTCTGATCCCCCTGGAGCCTCCTCTGGGCTCTCTCCAGCAGCTCCAGGTCCCTCCTGAGCTGGGCCCAGGGCTGGGGCAGCTCAGCAGGTGGGGTCTCACCTGGGCACAGGGGCACAATCCCCCCTTTCCTGCTGGGGTCAGCCCAGGGCTCGGGGGGTTCTGGGTCCCAGCAGTTTCTGGCTTTGTAAGGAACATTTAGCACCATTTTACCACATCAACATTCAAGTTCAGCAATATTTTTTAGGCCTGATCTACACTGAGTGCTTTGGTGACATTGTTATGCCAGCAGCAGCAGGGATCAATGCCACAGCATCACCTTAGGCCCTTCCATACCTATTTTTTCATTTTCTAATGACTCCTCATAAAGTTTGTTTCAATTCACCAATTCAGAATGGGCTGTTGCAGGTTAAACACTCATCTAACAAAATGGTTTAATCTCCATAGTGATTACTCTTGTCTCCAGCAACACTGCCACAGTTATACGGCTTAACCCAGCCAACTGTTCAGTTGGTTTTATGCAAATGTCAAAAAAAAAATCAAAAATCACACTTAATCCTATGGCCATCATGCCACATTGGAAAACAGTGGCATTTTGTCCTTTTTTAATGAAAGCTTTAATAATACTGAATATTCTATCTTCTTTATTTACTAATTCATGCTTCATCCAGATACTTTAAGCTGCTAAGATGTAAACAGGGATATGTTATCAAAAGTAATGACATTTTCCTCATTTGTTCCATTTAGGACAGTATTTCTCCTGCTCCCAGCAGCTGCAATGGTCACAGGAGTGTTGCAAGACCTCAGCAAAATCTCAAAGGCCACTTTGATCTGGATTTTTGGAGGTCCCAGGGAATGAAAGCTGAAGTTATTTACTGTGTCAGGCTAAGCAAGCAGAAGTTGATTAAAGTCTCAGCTGACACCCGGTGCTGTCACGCTGTAGGGTCAGACACGAGTGCGAGGGCCCACAAAGCCAGGTGGGCAAGGAGAAGTCACAGCTTCCACATTTCGAGGCAAAAATCGATATGGAACAGCAGCAGGCTTGGACTGTGATGTTGTGGAGGGGAAAGAGAGCTAAGCAAGCTTTTAATAGGAGTTCCTGGGATTTTTGATAAAGATCTCCCAGGCTGGCTTGCTCTTGTGAGGCCTCACGTGATGGCCTCACGCCAGCTCACCAAAGCAGGGGAGTAAAGGCAGCAGCTGAGAGAACAAAGCAGGTCAAGTGCTCTGCCTTCACTAAAACCAGCACTTTAATGAGAGAAAACCCCACCAAAGGTTGTTTTCTTCATCTGACACCGCAAACAGCAGCCTGGCAGTGTGGAAAGGCTTTGAGAGCCAGGGGGACAAAGCTGAAGGGTCATTTCAGGCCTTGTCTGTGGGAAGTGCCAAGGGGGTGATTGAATGGAGTAAGTGGCTGCACTGTGGTGAAAAATAGAGCTTTTGATGAGGAATGTTTGCTGTTGGTTCCCTGAAATAAAGCTGTGCATCCCTCGTTCTCCACTGAAAGTCACTGATACAGAAATTTGTGTTTATGTCACCAATACCCACAAGCAAACTTCTTTTTCCCCCATAATTTGATGAGAATTTTAGGGGATATTACAACATAAAGAGCAACTTGCTGAGGGTTTTTTTCCCTCAGTATTGACCACAAGTAAGCACTATAAACGATCCATTTCTTGTATTTGGGAGTAGTCTACAAGTGAGGTAATCTTGAAGGCTTCTTACAGCAAGAATCTGTTTGCAAAATGGATGAAAGAGGATCTTTGCCTTCAGCTTCACCAGTTCACCACATCTTAGAGCCCGTGCTGTCCTACCCCTCAGACACCTGAGGGTTCATAGGGTATAGAGGAAAAAGCACTTTTCCCCTACAGCTGTGGGTGCACAGCTGGCCTGATGCACCCCAGAGTAGTTTAAATCACTGTCAAACACAGGGAGTTGGGTTTGACCAAAGCCAATCCTAGAAATGCACAAGCTTGGCCATGAGGCCTAGGAACAAACATCCCAAAAGCAGAGGGTTTTTGGAGAAGGAAGGTTGCCTCTGTGAGGAAGACAGCTGAAGGAACCCAGATTAAGTGTGTGATGACAAGCAAATCGTTGGAACTAAGTTTTGAAAGATGGCCTCTGAGCACGTACCCTGTGTTTTACACGTTCCCAGCTTCGTGTCTCAGGTTCTGTCAAGAGCAGAGCAGCTGAAGCACACTAAAATTATTCCCACAGCCCTGGGAAATGCTAAATACTCTGGAAAAAAATCATTCCACAGACCTTCCACACCGGCAGTTGGAATCAGGGCATGTTTTTGGCATCAGTGTCAAAATCCTGTGCCTCAGTTTCTGCACCTGCACCCACTGCACCTTTCCCCAGCAAGGTCAGCGTTTGTGCTCCCCCAAACTGCTGCCAAGCAGGCAGAAAGGTGATGAAAACCAGAAAATTTTGCACTTGGGCTTCGATTACAACCTCCACAAGGTCTGGAGCCGGAGATTAGAGTAAGTAGCTGTTAATTTTATGGGCTCTGTCCCTCACGTTCACTGAGGGAAGCAGAAGCCCAGCGTGAAATACGGCGCAGGCACAGGGTGCTGTGTATATAGTGCTGACAGTAATGCTGACAGAAACGAGTCCTGGAACTTTGAAAGCTCCCAGGGCTTCTCTGAAGCATTAAATTATTTTAATTGAGGTAATATATAATGTACCACCAGAAGTTTATCATCGTAAGAAGGCCGGTGACTCCACATTTTTGTTTCAGCAAGGATGGCGGTTTAAGTCAAACATAACCAGTAATTTGCTTGGGCTTTTTTATGTGAGATAATGTTGTTAAACCTTGCTTAATACTGACTGACTGAAGAGTATTAGCAGCTGACAGCTGAGGTGCAGGGCTATTGGAATTTGGGTATTTCTAGACTTCAACAGCTCAGGGGTTTATTATAAAACACTGAGAAAAGTTAGAAATGCAGTAGAAGATTGATAGGTGGGGGGTTTTTTTTAACTGAGCACTGTATTAAGCAAAAATACTACAAAAAAGAAAACCAAGGTTCTGGGAAGGTATGGCTTTCACCTGATTTATTCCCAAATTTACTGCAAGCTTTAGCCTGCTGGTGGTATTTTCGTAGGTTAATTTTTCAGCTGTCAGGCTCTGCTCAGCCCCAGGTGCTGGTGGCACTGGGCAGCTCTGGGAGGGTGGGCAGCGGGCTGGGAAGTGGCACAGATGCCCTGTGTCCCCCACGCAGTGTCCCAGCAGCTCTGTGGCACAGAATGGTGAATCCTTGAATCACAGGCTCCGTGTCACTAGAGGGTGTCACAGCCATGGGAAGCAGCACAAGTTCTTACAATCGAGGCCTGAACCAAGCTCAGTGAATAGCTGGAACCGTTTTTTCTTGCCAAGCACACACCCTTCAGACCCAGACAGGTGATTTCTCCAGGTTCTGTGTCCCTCTGCTGAGGCTCCAGTCACTTACTGCACCTTTCCCTGTTCCAGCAGGCAGCACCAGGCACTGAAAGCTGGGGGTGATAATCCTATTAAGGGCTTCTGTGTTTATTACCTGTAATTAAACGTTGCCATTTAGAGTGCAAAGTATACGAGACAATAAAAGAGTTGGAAAGTGCTTAAATCCTCTCTTAAACCTCCAGCCTCTGACAAAAGGGAAAGCATTTGGGTTTTCCTCCCTTACATATTTCAGTCTCGTGAACGTAAGACTCTTAAATGGATTTAACAAAGCCTAGCATAAAGCCAGGTAGCAAGGCCCTGAGCTCCTGGCCAGACACCGACTCAAGATGATTTTCTTTCTTGCTTGCTTTGACTTCACAGGGGACATCAAGATGGATCCGAAGAACACAGGCAGACACCACATCTATCAGAGAGTTCTCAATATTCATGAGCATTTGCTTCCCCCGTTCCAGTTTGTGGATTGCTTATTAGCTCTGCTGACACAAACACGGTGGTGGAGGGGGGCTGTTTTTGCTGTTTTGTTAAGTGAATAGCCTGGGTGGAAAAACAACACTATAATTAAAACAAAACAGGACATGTATGTGTTGTAAACAAAAGGACTGGTGATCTTCTTTGCACCAATCTTCACGGAGCTGCCATCTGTTCATTATAACGAGCTTATATTTCTTGAGTGCTCGCCGTCGTTTTAATTTCTGGTTAAGCCTGAACAAAACGAAGGGAAGTTAATTTCTGCGCACTCACGAAACTGTTTTCCCATGAAACAAGTGTTCTTCCAACCCCATTCTGCCTACCACAGCCACCCTGGGGTTCACAAAACCACAGAAGGTTCGGGTTGGAAGGGACATGAAAGATCATCCAGTGCCACCTGGATGATTAAAGATCATCCAAGGACACCTCCCACTATCCCAGGTTTCTCCAAGCCCCATCCAACCTGGTCTTGGACACTTCCAGGGATCCAGGGGCAGCTTCTCTGGGCACCCTGTGCCAGGGCTTCACCACCCTCACAGGGAACAATTTCCTCCTAATGCCCACTCTAAACCTACTCTTTCTCAATAGACTTGTTCAGTTTAATTAGGAACAGTTACTGCCAAAGGTACCTTTAAAGTGATCTTCAAGGAATTCTCGTTTTAATTATGCTGTTATTAGTAAATTCCTGATTTGCAGCCAAGCCTACTGTGCTCTGCATGTAGTGATGAGTGTCAGTGGAAGAGTGGGGAAAGTGATGAGAAATATCTTGGTCTCTGCTTTGGTGAAGGGCACGTCCTGGTTTCTCTGGAAAACCACCTGTGGAGCTGCACCCGCTGAAAATCTTGGAGTAAAATGAAGGTGGCATTTGTGCTCCTGCTTGAACCTCACCAAAAGAGTGACACCCACGAAGAAAGAACACACAAACGTTGTACAGCAAAAGCATCAACAGCAAAAATCACGCTGCAAGTGCTGCTTGTCTCGTCACACTGAATTTAATTACAGTACGGATTTAATTGGAAAGTTTCTGTTATTCCACTATCTGTTTCTTCCACCTTTTTTTTTTCCTTTTTCCACTTGACTGATCGTTTTGTTGCTGCACTGATGTTCTCTTTATACTCTGAACCTCAAACAGCTCCATGCCCTGGGGATGACAAATACTTTTAGGCTTGATTACTTGTAATGATGGATGCCTGCACTGCAGGCAGGGGTGGGAGAGATGTCTCACCGTGCCCATTCTCCTGCTCTGCCAGCCAGGTTCCTTGGAGGCAGCTGCCTGGCACCCTCACCTGCCTGGTCTGTGAGCGCTGAGATGTTATTAATTAATGGCTTGTTTTCTGATAGTGACTTACACCATACATTTTGCACACCACGGCGATCTGGCAGGAGAGGAATAACTATCATTTCAGGAGAGACCCCAGTGCCATCTGTTTTTCCTGGCTCCGGCGTTCCTTGGGAGGTTACAGAGGTGGAGGACCAAGCATTTTCTCCTCCACTTTTCTCTAAATCATTGTCAAAGAAGAAATGATAAGTTTTGAAACACTCTGCCGCCTCTTTTCCCTCTTAGGTGACACACACAGAGGTTACACCTCCTTTTCCACAACATGATCTCATGTATTTTTTTCCTGTTGTCTGACAAAATCCGTATGTTCCCGGCTCAGACCATCTGTCACTCGCAATTCTTTTGCACAAAACTTTTTTGATGCATTTCTCTCCTGATTGATTTCTTTCTGTAATTGCACAGGGGGGCATTTGACAGAAGGAATTTTCACCCCTCACCACCCCAGAGCAATCCACAGGCACAGGTGTCCTCCGTGACCAAAGGCTCGGGAGTAAAGAGCGTTCAGCTCCCGAGCAGAGCTGAGTTGAATTTTGCTAAGTTGGCTGGTTTGTTTTTTTTTCCTCCAAGCAATCAAAATACCCTTGGAAAACCATCACAGCAGAGTAAGAGCTGTTTGCCCTTCCAGGATTAGAAGTTTCCTACCAAAGCCAAGTCCCAGAGAATTCAGCAACTCCAGTTATAACCATAACCATCTTTCCAGGGTTTAAAGGACCTCATTCCAGTGAACTAATTATATGTATATAAAATTTATAAATTATTTTCTCATTGTTGGCTGTAGAAATGGAAGATCAGTGTGTGTTTCAAACAGGAATTAAATCAGACAGGTTTATTTTTCTTTCTATGGCTGTTTGCAAATAACTTCTCCATATTCCCTGTGTTTTTCAGTTCTCCTTTGAGGCAGACACTCATGGGATTGAAAAGAACTTTTTTTTTTTTTTTAATTTGCCAAATATTGTTTTTACCACCACAATTTCTCTGCAAATTTCATTTAGTCAAAATCTGATCTAACACAAAAATCTGATTTGGAATGAAAACATTTTAAAAGTCTTCAGTCACAGTTTTATCATAAGAAACACATTCATACAAACAGCCAAGGCTGTCCATTCCCTTCTGGAGGCTACCAGTGAAGGTAAACCTCGCCAAAAATGCTACGAAAATATACTGGAAGTGGTTTTGGGGGTGATCCTGAATATTAGGACAGAACAGAATTCTGCTGCCAGTCCCAACAGATCAGCACAGAGCCCGAACCCTAGAAGAAGTTCCTTTTTCAACCAGGAGCATTTGCAAAAGAGGAATTTAAACTCATCTCACGATCCCAATGCCAACTTTTCCTGAGTCAGGGCTTAATGGGTCTCCTCAGCTCCATCACAGAGAGCAAGGGTGGGAAGGCAGAACGGGAAATGGGGCTGAACTGGCTGAACTGGGAGCCATGGGTATGGACAGGGTGGTGTTTCCTGCAATCCCACCTCCAGTTTCCATAGGTACCAGTGCTGCAAACGCAGCTAATGGAGAGCTTGATTGCAGCTCTCCAGAGCAATCGACTGAGCCTCCACGGAGGGTTTTGCTCTGATTTCCTGCAGTTGCTGTGTAAAAGATGTTTCAGTGCCAGGAACATCTGAAAAGGCTGGGCTGGTGCTGTGCACACCAGTTCTGACAGCTCCTGCTCACAGCTCCTCGAATAAACAATGGCCAGGATCAAGAATTCCTGTACAAAAGCTGGTCCTCGCCTTTTCAGTGGAAAACAAAAATCTAGCCCATAAATAAATAAACCTCTTCTGCAGTCTGCTTCACGTTATTCAACACCCAAAGTCACGTTAAGACATATAAGGGGGTTTATTATATGACATATAATGTCAGATAAGACATTCTAGGGAAATCCAGTTCTGTAGCACTGCATTTGGTTTTTTGAGCTGTCGCTTTCTCAGAGTGTCTCAAACTAAAATTCACATTCTGGGTCTCTCTGGGAAGCTTCAGCATTCACCATTGCTGAATACACAGTTTAGGGAAGGTAAGAACAACACTTTGTTCCATGTTGTTTCTCTTTTTAGGACTTTTAAGCAGTGGGGGTTTGTTTCTGGTTTTTTGGCATTTCCTGAAGGTCTGTCCCTGTTCAGCTCTAATTCCACTCAGGGGGAGCTCGGTGCCTGGCACCGGGTCCAGCAGCAGGGAAGAGACAGGTGGACTGAAGGTTTCAAATCAGAACTTGGAGCTTTCCTCTCACCCAGGTTTGTTTTCTTGCCTTGCATTTCCAGTTGCTCCCAGCATTGAACGTGCACAGCCTGTAGAGTTTGTTGAGCACACCAGGAGCACCAGGGCAGAACCAGAGTCCTGGCTGGCTGCAATTCCTGGTCCAGCATGAATTCAGCTTTTTTTTTTTTTTTTTTTAATTTTCAATTTTGCTATTAATAAATGTGCTCAGTTTCTCTTTCAGGGTGAATTATGTACAGATATTTGTTTTTAATGTGGGCTTGCCCTTGATGTTGGCCATGTTCATGGAATCACAGAATGGTTTGGGTTGGAAGGGACCTTAAAGCCCATCCAGTGGCACCCCTGCCATGGGCAGGGACACCTCCCACTGCCCCAGGGTGCTCCAAGCCCCGTCCAGCCTGGCCTTGGGCACTGCCAGGGATGGAAAATTTCGTTGTTTTTAACCCTGCCTTATTTGTCAGCTGAGCCTTGCTATTATTTTGCAGTGAATTTGCACAGGATTTTCGTTCAATACCAATAATCACATTATTGCTTTTTAAAAACAAATGGTAATATATCTGTTCTTACTTTTGTTAGCTTCAGTCCCTGTGGAAGTCAGAGAAATTCTTGCCTTTTAAAGGTGATCTCCACGAAAGAATAAGTTCTGTCCCTAAATCTTTGGGTTTGACCTTCTAGCTCTGGTTTATGGCAATGAAGAGCCTGTGACACAAACACAGCAGCCAAAAAAGAAACAACACGTGACTAATTAGGAGCCACTAAAGATGATGTTAGCAACCTGTCAAAATTTACAGTCCATTAATTTCAGTTATACAGTAGAACTATGTATTGCCACGCTAATAATAAATGAAATCCTCATAATTAACATTATTTCAGTACAGGGGAACTTTTAATATATCATACATGATTCTGTGTCTGATTAGTTCTGTGTGACATTGACAGTCCAGGGGATAATTTATGATCTCCCCCACCAAAAGCAAAGCTGGGAATTGTTGAAAGTAAACTCACGACCTGAATTTGAAACAATCTGAATTATTTACTGGGAATAATGAAAGCAGGAATGAGGAGGTGCATTGGTTCTGTGCTAGCAGGTGGATTTTCTTTACTTTGTCTCCATCTTCTCAAACTAAAGCTGGCTGGGTCTCTCTGAACCTGTTTTACTCCTCTTACTCCTGGATTACTCCAATTCCTGTTCATTTTCATGCAGGAGAATGCTGAATCCTCTCGGGTTTTTTAAGGGTGTTCTTCTACTGCTGTCACCCACAAAATATCCCAATTCTTTGGTATTTTTAGGAGATGTCTCAGCCCTGTGAGAGCTGTGCTGTCCCTCTCCCCTCGGTTACCCCACACCCTCAGCTCTCTCCTCTCACCCTTTAACACCGATTTCTGTTGTGGACGGACCCTCTCTAAGCTTCCAGCTCTGCTTCATTGTCTTTCATGTTCCTGTCCATTGAAATGAGGGGAAAAGGGAGTTACCAACATCACCTTCGCTTCAGATGGGCCCTTCAGCCTTGCAGCCCTTGTTAGAGTTAATGGGATTTTAGCCCCTCTACTGGAGGGTCAAATAACAGCATTTACCCAGGTATTTAAACACATTAATTAGCAAAGAGAGAGTTATTTCATTTGGGAAGGTAAAGCTGGAGCTTTTCCATTACCATTTGTCACATCTCGGTGTCTGCAGGTGCGGAGGGAAGGCGGGAGGAGGAGAATTAAGGGTAGATTGTTGGGGACCCACAAAAATGGCTGTCCTGAAACGGGCAAACTACCCCCGCCCTTCACAAAGGGCAAAGCAGCTTCCAGCTGAAAAGTTTCTAAACTGCATCCATCAAAGGTGTCTGCGGAAAGCAGGGCTTGAGCTTCTCTCACATTTGTATTCTCTTATCAGGAACCGGGCCTGGAGATGACATTGATTTTGTTGTAGACAAAGTGAGGTGTTTTGACTTGTTAGTAAACAGCAAATTGTGCTGTTTTGTTTCACTCTGCCACGACACAAAGAGATAGAGACAATGCCTCCGCCTGATGGCTGTCCCAGAGATGGGAGTGATATCCTTGCTGCTGCAGGAGAACGAGACAAGGAGAAGCCAGTTTGTGCTTCAAACACCAGCCAGGAGTCGCCAGAGGCTCCAGGAAGGTGAGCTGCACTGGGGCTGAGAGACAGAAGGGCCTGGGATTGGCCTTGGGGATTGGCCTTGGGGATTGGCCTTGGGGATTGGCCTTGGGGAGAAATTGGTTTGAAAGGGGAAAATCATCACTGTGGGAGACTGAAAGGAAAAGAACACGTCTTTTATTTCAGATTTACCAATTCCTGGTGCAACATGCTCTGCAATTACAGAATCACGGGATCTTTTAGGTTGGAAAAATCCCCCAAGATCCTCAAGTCCAGCTGTTATCCCAGCGCAGCCAAGCCCAACAATGACAGAAGTCATCACCCAGTCTCAGAAAGGCAATGAACACATCATGGTCCCTGGTGACTCTGATGTTGCCCAGTGTTAGGATAATGAAAATAAATAAACAAAACTCAGTGCTGCAGTGCCACCCCTGTCATTTAATGGCCCAGCTACTGGATAATCAGGTCATGCTCTGCATGGTTCAATAGCGTTTGGGGACAAAGATCTTCCTAAGACAGGAAAAAAGAAGACCAAGCTGAAGCACAAACAAATTTTAATGATTTTAAACAAACACGAATTACCAGAGAGTCACATTTTAAGTACATTGCTCAAACCAGAAGAAAATTAGTTTTTTTCTGACAGAGTTTTCTAACTCTTTAAACAGAAGGATGGTCTAGAGCATCCCACAGATCCTGTCTGGGCAGAGGGAAGGCCCTGGAATGAATTATTAGAGCCAGCACATTATGTACTGTAATAATCACACCAGTACTTGCTAAACTCCTAAAGGAGGGGGAAAGACTTTCTCTTAGTGGCTTTTGTTGAGCAGTATTTGACATGAACCCTTGCCACAGCCTGAGCATTTTTTATATCTCTAGGAGCCCATATGAAACATAATAATGAGTCAGGAGTGTCGCCCTGAATTTTGCAGTCTTTCTATGTTTTCATTCCTGTAGTAGAATTTCCCAGGCACTTTACTGTAAGCATCAGGCATGTTTACCTACCAGTATCTATTATTATCATTCTTTTTGTTAGGCGGAGAATTATGATAGATTTTTGGTCTGACCAGTGTCATGGAGAGGTGGTAACCCCATCCTCCAATCCATGGTTGTCTCTAAGAAGATATATAACTGACTAAATAAAGGGCCGGGCCGGTCTTCTTCCTCCTTCTTCCTTCTTCTTGTCCCACCTTGGCCCTTCCTTGCTCTCTCTTTTGGCCCAGGCCCTATCCTGACAGAACGGTGCCTGTGTGGTCCTTTTGTGTCTGAGTACGACACAGGAGCACCTTCAGAACCACCTTAAACTCTCTAAAAAGAGCTGATTCTAAAACTGGCTTAAAAACCAGAACAAAAAGAAGAGCACACCTTTTAAGACTCTGAATAAAAAGCAGCAACAAAGTGAGACACATCTGGAGGCCGCTAATGAGTGCTGAGAGACGCCTTAGGGACACGGAATGGGAACACGGTCCCCACTCTGAGCCCCCGGATCTCTCCAAGCACAGAAACAGAAACAACAAGCACAGGACAGCACGGCATGCACTGGTTCTGCAGCAGTGAACAGAGAGTTCTGTGGACTGCAGCTGCTGCCCGCCTCATTCTCATTCGACTTCTCCATTAGGAAGGGTGGAGAGAGGATCTACTTTTTTCCTTTAAAGGAACAAAAGGGAAAACTGCCCTCTCAGTTCTTCAAAGTCATTCTCTTTTGTTCAACTACTTTTTTTCAGTCTTTTTATGCTTGGGAATAACAATTATTGCTAAACTACACGTTTAAAGAAACTCTTAAATTTCAGACAGACATCATCATCAAAATTCAGAGTGAGTGGTCTTGTGAAACTCCAGCAGAAGCATTTTCTATTAAACCAAATTGTGCTGTTGATCCCTTTGAAGTGACATTTCAGTGTGTTCACCACCTGCAGAGGCACTCAGGGCACATCAGGGGAAATGTTTGAAACTGCCCAGAGATGATGTCCCATTTTCCCATTATTTTTACCCACTAACATTTTGCACATTGCTCCTGCGTGTTGCAGGCTGACAGGGCTTAAACACCTTGCAGAGGGGTTTGGAGTGTTCTATGAGTGCAGAAGTTACATGTTTAAGATCTTTTAATTCCCCTTCCTGTAACTGGGACTCTGCAAACGAAAGGAATTGCACTTCAGTATAAAATCCCTGAATATGCCTGGGATGCCCTTCCTTCCTTCCTTCCTTCCTTCCTTCCTTCCTTCCTTCCTTCCTTCTTTCCTTCCTTCCTTCCTTCCTACCTTCC
>VZRQ01009977.1:1254065-1267365 GCA_013397975.1 Machaerirhynchus nigripectus
TCCTGCCTTCCTTCCTCTCCCTCTCTCCCTTCCCTCCCTTCCCTCCCTCCCTCCTGGCATTGCTGCTCAGATTTCCCTCTGCTCCCATCAAGCTCCAGCCCAAACTCCAATCAGACCATCCAGTAGGTATTAAATGAGTCCATTCAGCCTTACAGCTTAGCCCTAATTATTCTATTGGATACTCAGAACATCCACATCACATTCTTTTCCTCTCTCACAACTCCACCCAGGCTGAGGACCTACAGCCCTCCAAAGCTTTGTTCACTTCCTTTAAAAACTGCATGGAGAAACCGTGCACTTGGTGGTTTTGCTCACTGTTGTCCTGAAGAAGGTCACTCCTTATGAAGAAAATCTATCAGGAACTGTTGTTAAGGACACCCTGAAGTGTCCTCCCAGAAGAAGGAGATAGAAGGACAGGAAGAATTTTGCCACAAGATGACGTTTTGGGAACATGGAGAATGATGGAATATAGTAAGAGCTTAAAAAAGAAAAGAATGAATTTATATCCAGAGAGTCTGTGCTTCAAGGAACATTCCAGTAATACCCATTACATAATGGTTCAACCAGACCAGCAAAACACCTACAAGGTTTGAAACTGCAAATTCAGGAGAAAAAGATTCTAACCTCAAAGCGTTCACATTTCTCCCTTTCCAAGTCAGCAGGAAGAACAAGAACTAATTTATGTTTACAATCACTCAGTTTGATTAAAAAGTCATACTTCAACAGCTCTGAAGATGCATTTTCTGAACATCCTCCTTTCCATTCAATTAATTCCAAATGATATTTGCCCAGAAAATGTAGAGCATGTTTAACGGCAATGGAGATAATGCTAAAGCAAGCAATCCCTGCTTAAAACTCGGTCTCCCTCCTGTCAGCATCCTTGCAAGAACATTACACCTTGATTCCCTCATTAATATTGTTCTGCATTAGCCTAATGGGAAGCTGAGGGATGTGTGAGGCAGCAGGACCCGGCACACAAACAGCATTCTACATACGGTGTGTTTCCAGTGACCTTCTCCATCCTCCTCGCCATAGAATCCACGGTTTTCAGGGCTGCAGTCGAGATTTTGCCGTGCCCTTAAATGCTGAGCATCCCTCTCCCCGAGTCTGGATCGTTTGGGATAGGGACGGGGCTGGGATTTAGGATGCTGATTCTATTTTTGGTTGCACCAGGGGCTTTTTTCGTGAGTAAAAGCACATCAAATTGGACATGACTGACACAAATGGAGGAGTTACAGCTAAAGCTCAGAGAACAGGTATGGATCTCCTTCTGCATCTGCCTCCCACGCTGCCAAAACAGAGCAAATTAAATTTTATTAGCTTCAAAAATACAGGAAAAATGATGAAGTTCTACATGAAGTTACCGAGGCTTTGGCAATCACAGCAAATACAGGAGTCAGCATTTGACTGTGTCAGACGTTCACACACTCAAAGTATTTATTCTCTGTCCCTCTGACACAGTGTCAGAAATTAATGAGGCCGGCAGGGACTTCAACAGGTGATTTTGGGCCATTTTCCTGTGTTTTCCCCTGGATATTCAGGTGATCGTGAGCCAAAATCTCAGGATTGTGCTCATCTCTTGAGAGCTGCGTGGGCTGGGCAGCAGCAGCCAGGAGCACTTCCCAGCTCAGCTTTCGCTGCCGGGGAGCTCTCGGGGACAGCCCCGGAAGAGGGAGAAGCTGAGAAAACCCTTCAGGAGGAGGACACGGAGAGCAAGAGGTGCCCGAAGCCGCTGGGAATGGTTCTGCCACTCTCAACGAGTCAGAAGCCAAGCAGACAGCTCAGCTTGTGGAGTGGCTCTTCACACCTCTCCATTCCAGTGCTTCCCCACGGAAAGGATTCCGTGGCACCCTGCAGAGCATCGCTGCCTTGCCAGCATTCCCAGGGTTCAGCCAAAAATAGAGCGCTGTAGGGAACACCCGTGATTTTAATCGCAACGTTTCCACCTCGGAGCCTTTTTCCTGGGCAAGGGCTTTTACTGCCCACGTGTGCAGCTTCCAAGTGTCCTGCAAGGCTGGGGGGGGAAAAGATTCCCAGGAATAATTAAGCGGCGCAATTGAGCGGTGAACGCCACACCTGCAAGGTTTGCAAGCCGTGAAACTTTATGGTTTCATAATGGAACGTGGGTTGGGTTTAATGGGCAAAATACAGCACTGCGAGGGAAACAACTGTAAATTTTCATGGCTAACAAACTTTGCAGGTGTGGTGATTCATGCTCAGCTGCCCCGTTTAATTATTTCTAGGTTTGTGGAGATCCCAGCAGAAGATCATGAAACCAAGCATCTCTGAAAATCAGGTTCTTTTATGGAAAATTGCAACCACAGCTAGCTGAAGTGGCCCTGTTGCAGGCAGAGTTGTGCTTCAGGTGTGTGAAAGAGAAATCCCAGTAAAACTAAAATAATTTGCTTTGAGATTTTGGTATGAAGAGAAAATACGAATTCATGAGATTGAGAAAAGGGGAAAAGGACACTCACATTTGATGTTCAGCCCGTTTTATATGATTACAGAGTATAAATCACTCGGTCTACCTGCTTCATCTTGCTAAGCATTGCTGCCTCTTTAATGTTGGTGAAATCTCTCCTTTTGATGTAGATCATGGTGTTTTAGCTCTGGATAAACCTCAAACACAAACCCAATAAGCCATAAAATGGGACAGATGTGAAAAAAGCGATTGATTCATCGGCCACCAGAATCAATAGAAACCTTTCCATTGGTTTGAATCCTTTTTGGACCAGATCTTCTTATTTTCAGGAGCAGAAGCTCTTTTCCTCCCGCAGTGCAAACGTTTATCAGAGCAATTTTTCATCTCTGTGCTCCAGCAGGGACTGGTCTGGAGCCTGAACTTTGTCCCTGCTCCTCCAGCAGAGCGAGCTGTGCCAGCACCTTTGGTTTACAGATCACTGTCAAGCTGTCACACCAATCAGGAACTCAAAGCACCCCAGACCTTTCAAACGCTGCCAGCGCTCTGTCGTGAAATATATTCAAATTCTGGAAGCTTTCAATGTGGGTTTTTACAGTGAAGGGCCACGAGGAATTGTTAATTAGTGCATTCTGTTTTGCATTTACTGAAAGCATAAACCCAGCATCTTTTAAACCAAATTATGGGTTCAGATTCCAGTCAGACAGGAAGATTTTTATCGTGGTGGGTTTACAGAGCTTCAGGTAACACTTCAGATAACAGGGTCGCTCCTTGTAGATTAAAAGGCCCACAAGCATCCTTGAGTGGGTCTTTAAATTAGGGAAGGGAATACTGGTATGTTACCAAAAAATACATCTGGGGGTAAATAGAGTTGAGAAGAAATCCATAAAGCTCGGGATCAAGGATCCTGGTAAAGCAACTTTTGAGCTGGTGTAACCAGAGACTACTTAAAGCTCTGCAAGGGATTCAGAAGCTTCTAAAAGTGGCCAAAACCACCCAAAAAAGAGTAAAATTCCTTGTCCTCCTTACTCCCTGGAGGGGATGAAAGCTGTGTAGATGCCACACTTGGGGACGTGGCTGAGTGGTGATCTCAGGAGTGCTGGGGGAACCACTGGACTCAGTCTTAGAGGGCTTTTCCAACCTGAACAATTCCATGGTTTCCTCTGTCCCTGCCAGAGCCTCAGGAGTGTCTCCACCTCAATCCTGCTCCAGCACTTCCTCGTGTTAAATCCCTCCAGCCCAGCAGAGGAGGATTCAGGCAGAGCTTTCAGCAAATACTCCACGCCCTCCTTGAATGGCAGCTCCAGAACTGCCACCAAAGCCTCCTCGTGTTCCTCAAAGCTCACGCAGAAACAAAACCATCAGAAAGAGCTTTCTAGCAAAAAGGGACTGGAAAACTTTATGGAATCTTTACAGAGAAGGGACCTACATTTAGGAGGGATTGGGGTTGTGCCCTCCAAGTGCGAAGGACACTTTGGACCACCGATGGTGAGATCCTCATCTCTTGTTTTATCCATCTGTGGTTTCCAGCACACCAGTTTTTATAAAAATAGGATGAATGCTGAATTCTGGCACCAGGAGATATGGACAGCTTCTAAGACACACTGGTCTAGGTGGACAGCGGAGATTTGGATAATCTAAGCAAATCTGATTTTAAGACAAATACCCTGAGGACAAAACTGAAGTCGTAACTTTAGTTTTACTTTTAGCAAGTCTGCTCCTATCAGCTTCAATATTTCAGGAGGCATTTGTCTGAACAACCACGAAAAATAACGAATAGGAAATAGAAAATAAACCAACTTGCCACAGTAAAGCCAAGGTGCATATTTCCCTCCTCCAGCTGCCCACTGTGCTCCCCCCGTCTGAAATACTGCACGGTGATATTTTATATATTTGCTGCCACTCCCAGCTCCAGTGGTAACTCCCTTCCCAGATTTTGATGATATAATGTGACCCCGTGATGGAGAGAGTGGTAAATTAAATTCCCTGAGCAAAGCACGTCTGTGAGTGTTTCACTCTCCCACGTGGAGGTTGTTTCTCCAGCATGCTGGGCTGGAGTTTGGAGCTGTTGATAACACTGGGACACAAAATCGGATACCATAATCAGGAGCCTTGAAAAATCCAGAGATAAATAAAGACTGCAAGCGGTCAGGGATGAAATGCTGGCACCACTGGAGTCACCTGGAATCTTGGATCAAGATTCCACCCTGAATCTTTGGCAGCTTTTGGAGTTAAAGCAAATAAGGGCAGCGCCTGATATTACAAAAAGGGATTGAAGAAGTCTCAGAATAAGTCAGTGGAATCTCTTTCCCTGGAAATTTCCCTACTGCACCAGTAGATCCTGTTTATGTAGGAAAGGTGGCCCCTTCCCACTGTTCAAGGAATCACTGCAAGTCCAAAACAACCAAAGAACCTCTGGAATTTGTGCTCTGTAATCCCTGCTGATGTCATTCCTTTAGGATGTGCTGGAGGCTGGCACCTCACAGACTCAGCCACAGTCACCAAAGACACTTCTGAGGGTTTAATTTCTTTTTTTTATAAATAAAATAAGCAATTTCTAGGTTGTTCTCGTTCCTTCTCCTCTCTCTGAGCTTTGGAAGTTTTAGGAATTAGAAGTTTTGTGTAATTATTGTCACGTCAGTGTTGATTCTGGAAAAGTTACAAAGAGCCAGCGGTAAAGCCCTGACCCAGTGGTTCCCACCAGCACCAACCCAAGGTCTCCCAGCGCTGTTTTCCTGTAATTTTGCCAGGATTCAGGTTTGTCAGTGCTTCCACTACTCTGTCCTGAGAAATAAAAGCAAATATCATCATAAAAACTCCTTTATTCAGTGCTAGGACTGCAGAGGAAGAATTTATTTTGCTGGTTAAAACCTTCTCTCCCTTCCCTGCAGAACAATTCCACAGGGCTACGTTACAGGAGGGGAATTATTCCATATTAGCATAAAGATAGACATCGTTTTAAATCCATCCATCAAAACAGTTCTCCACAACTGTGTGAGACAAAATAAGGCCTCCTATTTATTTTTATTCCTTGAATCACAGGCTGGAAGTTTTCTTTCAGTTAAAGCATCTATTACCTCCTCCGTGCCTGTCCCTCCTGCTGTGTTGTGTTGCTTCACTCTTCCTGGGGGTTTTCTGCAGCATAAAAATAATGGCATTATTTACAAAAATGTAAACTTTTTGTGGGAAATGCATTATTTGTAAAGCAGATTTCGCCCCAGCCATCAAAGTAGCAGCAGGAAGAGCTCACTTAAGCTAGACACAATCATGTTTTCTTACTCAACAGAAGCATTGTTTGAAAACACGTTTGGGGTTTTTGCTTGGTTTTGTGTTTATTTGTTTGCTTGGTTTTTTGCCACAGATTAGTGGGGGTACTTTTATTTAAATAGGAAATTCAATAAGGGGCAGCTCCTGCATTCTGGAAATCTTTGCACTCCTCAGCTGCATTGCAATGGAACAGTTGGGCACAATAACTTGAAAAAAGCAGCAGTAAACACTCAATGCAGTAATTAGAGAAGCAGTTCTGTCCAATATCCTTCCATTCCATTATTCCCTCTTTGTTGTTCAGCTTTATCCCGTCCCTTCCTGCAAACACAGGCTGCTCGTCTTCCTTTTAGACACAACTTCAGAAACTTCAAGCTGCTCCATTTTAATAGATGCTTAATAAATAAAGCAGCCCATCAGAGCTTTCCCAGGATCTCAGGGTGTGCGACAAAGGAAGGCAGGGTAACGACTGAACACAGCTGCCAAGAGCTAAACTGGATTTTGTAATCATTAGATTATTCACTTACCTCCAAAAATGTCTATTTCTGAGCAGCTTTTCAGGGTCCCCAAAGTGCTGCTCAAGAAAAGCTCTGACTACTGCACTAGGAGGCTTTTTTCCCCCTGTTAATAAATTAACTATTTTCCATGAGAAATATCAAAATAAGACATGTTGGAGCTAAAAGCCAGCGCCTGATTTTATCAGCTGTGCCTGAAGCAGTGAGCAGAACTCAGTGACTTTATTAGTGGGGAATAATGTTTTAATATGACGTGACCAGCTGCAGCCTTCCTGAGTTATTCCAATATCAAACACATCCTAAGAAACAAGGCCCTGGAGAGCCTAATTATAAATTAATCCAGTTTCCACCAGAGTTCCTCCATGGAAGTTGCCTTTCTGTGGGCACAGAACTCCCAGCCTGAGGGTGGCTCTCGGTGCTGGTGGCGTTGGATGGAGCCTCCCTCCCTCTTCCCAACGGGATGAGGCACAGGGAATCCATCCTGGACTCATCTGGAAGGTGCCACAGGCACCTCCAGCCAGGCTGAGGAGTGTATCCCGAACAAAAGTGCCCTGTGGGATCCCCTGTTCCCATTTTGTGTGGGGCTTTTTGTGCTTCTTCCTATGGTTTGCAAACAAAGTCGCCGACTAAACCGAGCCTACAGAGAGCTGGACTTGATTGGGCTCAAGATTAAAAGGGCAAATTGTGCTCCCCTTCTCATCTTTGCAGCTGTACCTCAGAGCAGCTGAGTAGAAGAAAATGCAGGTGTGATGTAATTCTAATTATTTCCTGTAATTATGGGGAGAGAGCACAAACGAAGCGATTCAACGTCTTTTATTTAACGCCTTTGAAGACAAAGATTGTACTTCTGGTCCCTTTCTGTTGCTGCAGCGTCTGTGCTTCAGAGGAGGAACCCTTAAAATAACGTATTGTCTAATGGTTTGTTTGGTTGGTTGTAATTTTGAGTGATCAAAGTCGTGATTTTTCTGTGTCCTTGCTGCAAAAATACATGTTCAAAGATAGATATAAACAGATATATATGTAAAGATTCTTTGAAATCAGCGGAACAGGAACATCCCTGGGGTTCAGCCCCTTTACCATCTCCTCCAGCACAATGTTTTGGGCTGCTGGAATGAGTCTTTCCTTGGATACTTTTCCAAATGAAGGGTTGAAATTCTGATTAAAATACTGCAACATTCTCTCGATTGTAAGATCTCCTATTGAAATATCGCATTTTATGAAAGAATCACACGGGTGCCTGTAGTAAAATTTGTTCCACCTCAATTAATTCCAATCAAAACACTTAATTGGGCAAAACCACCAAAATTACAAGTTAAAAACGAGTGTGATTAATTGTCCCCAAACCTCTCGACTTCTACGGGGTTTTGGCAGAAGCATCTTTGCTTTAGCATGCCAGCAGTGACATCAGAGCTCGGGAGAAGGTGCAGATTCCCTTTTACTTAGATTAGAACGATTGTCATTTACTTTGGATTAACGGTGTGAGTCATTGTCCTTGTAAGCAATTCAGGTTCGACTGGGCCAGGGTCACCCGAGGGGAGCAGCGAGCCCCCCCGGCCAGCCCCTGTTTATGCAATAATTAATCTCACAAGTGACAGCCCAGCCCAACAGGCTTACGCAGAGATGATGTTTTAATTTGCTAAAATATTTTTAAGCAGGATTTATTCAGCCAGCACCTCAACAGCCGGCTAAAAATAAGGCGAGGGAGCGGCGGAGGGGGCTTTGCACAGCCGAGTTTGAGGCCGTGTGCCATCAGAGGGGTGTGCAGCGGGATTTGGGATGGCACAGCGGCCAGGGAAGCTCTGCCCTGCTCCTTCCAGGGTGGAAAAAACAAGGAACCCACGGCAGGTGAACCTTTCAGAGCCTTTCACCCTGAGAGCTGAAGGGAAGCCCTGAGCGGCTGCGCTCCCTAAGTCTGCCCTAAGTGCCGAGTTAAGCGGGACTTTGCTGCCTCACCTGTGCCTGGCTGGAAACGGGATGGAGTTTGGGGGACAAGGATGATATAGGACATCATGTCAGACTTGGCCCCGGTTCAGCCACTCGCCGGGAGTGTTTTTGGGGCCAACAACAACGATTTTAATCTATTAAAACCCTCTAAAAGCAAGCAAGCTCTGCACACGCCATCGCCAACGTCACAAAACTTCGGCAATCAAAACAACGCACTGAGGTTAACTTTCAAAAAATAAAGATAATAAAGAGGCACATGGTGCTATCTACTCTCATCTTTTCTAATAAACACCTCAATTATCGAAATTCTTTAACTATTCCACAGAACACACTCAAACCCAGATTTCCAGCTCCTTTCCCCCGGCGTTTAACTCCACTTTAATGCAGATTCTGCGTGGCTCTGGCTGTAAAGCACCTTCCATCCCCAAAAGATTCGCACTTAATCAGCCACTTAAACATCCCCCAAATCGCAGGTGAAATGGAGCCAGAAAAGCAACCCAGCAATTCCCAGCCCGCCTCTCCAACAGATTTACACACAACTCAGCCCAGGGGGATCGGCACGAGTGGAACCCAAGCTCCTCCAGGTGATTTGGGAGCCTCGCCGTGTCTTTAAGTACATTTTAATATGAAACTCGTGTGAAACAAAACGCTGATTGTTTTTAACCTCTGCAGCTGAATAGATTAGAGGGGGCAGATGCATTATTGATTTAATCACAGCCACGAGAGTGAAAGCGGCTCGTATCTCGCTCCATTAGGATTTTATATTGCAATGTTGGGCTGCAGGTCGCCGTCTCGGGATAGAAACGCGTTTGGCACAAACAGAGGTCACACCCAGCGAACCCGGCGGCGCAGTTACAGCCTGCGGGATTCCAAGTGGTCCTTAGGGATGTTTCACTTAAGGAAAAGCTGAATTAGCTGGGAAATCCCAGCAGCGGGCGAGTGCAGAGTGGCCCTTGGGGGCGATGCCTTTGGGCAGGGCGGGTCCAGGAGGGGAAGGCAGCCAGCACCAGCTGGAAACTTTCCTTTAAACCAAATTAAAAGTGCAGACCCCAAAAGGGTTCGATGCATTTTTGAGCGTGTATTACCTTTTTTCCCACGCCCGGCTGTTCGCAAATTCCCATGTTGATCTTCCTTGAGTCATTTTTTTCTTTAAACAAAGTTCTCCAGCATCCACCGTCTGATTCCAGCGCTGCAACTTTTCGAGGGAAAGAAAAAACAAATCTGAAGCATTTAAACTCATCAGTGGGAAAAACTCATCAGTGGGAAAGGAATTGGAAGAGGAGCGCACCCCTCACCGCATCGTCAGGACGGGCATCCCCAGGGGGAAGTAAGGAAGGAGGGAGAGGGGAGGAAAAAACCTCTTAAAGGTCCCTGGGCAGCTTTAGGCCAATCCTCTCACCTAATTATGGGAGTATCAACCTAATGGTGTTAATTAATGTTTGCCCCGTTTTAATCGATATCTGAAACAAAGCCGATAATGAAGGTGAAAATTGCGGGGGTTTTATGATTCCTGATCGTTAAAATCGGGCATGGATTAGGGGCTGTTGGCAGTCGTTGGGCCCCGCCTAGGGACATCCAGGACTCCTATAACCGAGCCTTGTTTATTTCCCACCAGGATGTGAGGAATTAATGAGAATTAGAGGCCTTTCTGTGATTACCAACAAAATTGCCTTCAGACTGAGGAGTGCAGCCGGGAGCGGGCAGGACCCGCCCGCGCCCTGTCCCCACCCTGAGTGCAGAAGCAGCAAAGGGACGGCTGATCCCTCATTAAACTTTGCTAAGGATGGTTTGCAGGCGCTGTTTGTTAAACAAACACCTCTGAAGTGCTGCCCTTCAGAGAACGGGCCTCGAACACAGTCGGATCAGGCTCTAATCCCTGCAGGGGCTGCGCCGCGGTGGGGGACACAAACACAAACCTCCCGCGCTGGGGGCAGAGATGGATTTATCCATCATCTCTGCAGAACCTGCTGCCCTGTAAAATACAGAGTTGTTGGGATTGTGGAGTGTAGATATTTTCTTTGATCAAAATATCTATTTATATTCCGTTATGTGTTATTATAAGAGCCATAAATTCTATTTACAGATACGCTTTTTAGTTCTCTGAACCCCTCAGAAATTGTTCAGTCACTGAGTTCGGACCCCTTCCAAAGCCCACACTTCATTTTTTTATGGAATCTCAGACCGCTTTGGGCTGGAAGGGACCTTAACGCCCACCCAGTGCCCCCCTGCCATGGGCAGGGACACCTCCCACTGTCCCAGGCTGCTCCAAGCCCAGTCCAGCCTGGCCTTGGGGCACTTCCAGGGATCCAGGGGCAGCCACAGCTGCTCTGGGCACCCTGTGCCAGGGCCTCCCCGCCCACTGAGTAAAGATTTTCTTCCCAATATCTGATCTAAACTTTCCCTTTGTCACTTTAAAACCACCGCCTTTGTCCTTTCACCATCTGCCCACATAAAAAGTCCCTCTCCCTCCTTTTTACTTCTTTTCACTTTATTGTTTACTTTTGTATTGCTTTTGTTGCTTAAATACAAAATATTTTAATTGTTTGGGGGTTTTTTTGCTGGTTTTATTTGGGGTTTTCTTTACCTAATTTAGTAAAAATAGCTGGTGTAAAGTTTAAGTGTCCTTCCACCTCAGACAGAGCCTGGTGTTAACCTGGAACACGAGGGTAACAAACAAGGCAAACCTTTGGCTGCTTGTCCCCACCAAGTCTCCCGAGGCCAGATCCTCGCCTCCCAAACCCAGGCGGCTCCGCAGACGGAGGCTTCACCTCCGCAAGGCCCCCCTGCAGGAGCACAGCTCACCTGGAAGGCACACACCCTCCCCGAGGGTGGGTTTTATCTCTCCGGAGCGCGTGCTTCTCCTTATCTCTGTTTGCGCAGCATCCAGCGGCCAGGACACGTTCCTGGGCAGGACCTTGGAATGCAGCAGTGGTGTCCCAGCTGGAGGGCAGGGTGGGAGGAAGGAGAACACACTCAAACAGTGATTTTGGGGTTTTGAGTGAAGGGATATGTGTGAAAACCACTTGATGGGAAGGAAAAGTGGAATTGTGCAGCATAGGAGTGCTTTGTGTACATAAAGAAACCGAATTTTAATAGCAAAACTATGACTATAAAAAGCAATAAAAGTATAAAACTGTGCAAATATTGAGCTATGACTGTATAAAAACCTCCTTTTTGTAGCACCAACGACATCAGGACTCATTCCTACAAATGATGTTTTCCACGAAGGAAGGTTTAGTGATGCAGGATCTCACCGGGAGCCAGCACATTGCTAAATAACCCTGACCTTGCTGCCACCAGCACCTCTGGAAAGGGAGAGCCTGGATTTCCCTTTCAAAAGCTCCCTGCTCTTCACCTGGTGCTCTGTTAAATGATTAGGTTCAGATAATATCCTAAAGTGCTTCGTTTAGCGGTCAGCTCACGGCACATTAATGAAGACTTGTGGTCAGTTTTTCCCCTTTGACGAGCCGGAGACAGGTGAATTAAATCCCCTGTGAAACTCAGATTTCCCTGACCTTTTCCTTCCAGCTCCCAGCCTCGAGTGCCACCAGGCCCTCGGTGACAGCAAGGAGCCAGCAACAGCTCCTGACAGCTCCTGACCCTCTGACTGAGCATCTTGGGCTGGCCAAACTGCAGTGACAGCTCTTGGAGTGCTGAGGGGTGTTAGGAGCTGGTGGGAATGGCAGCTTCCTTTGGAGAGGAGCGGGAAGTCCACTGCCCGTGGCAGGGTAATCACAGCCTTGGACAGAGCTCTTGCTCCCTCAGCCAGAAATTCAGATTATCCAACTGCTCCCCAGCACTGGAGTGACCCTGGGAATGTGCAGGAGGCACGTGTGGACCCAGAGCTGGCTCAGGACCCAGGACCCAGATGGTTCCTGCTGCTCGGCTCATCAAATCCCTGGTTTTTTCATTTCAGGGCTTGACAAGTCCAGGTCTGTGTGTGCTCTGCAGGCATCGACCCCCACACCACAGCACCAGAGGAGGGGGGCTGGAAAACACAACCAGCAGCATCACAAAGCTCATTTCGGGCTTAATTTGGGTTTGGGGTTTGTTTGATGTGCTTTATTTTGCTGTAAAACCTCTCTTGTTTGGTTGTGCTACATGAATCATGGATGAGCACCACAGCGTGGTCAGGCAATATTCAAACCTGAGTCTGCTGCAAATTTGGGCACCAGTGGAAGGTTGGGAATGGCCTGGCCACGGCCACTGGCTCTTGGAAACCCTCCCAGCTACAGCTCCGTTTGAATCTGAGTTGCCTCTAAATACCTCACTGGAGGAGGCAAAGCAGGGGTGCTGAAAAAAAATGGAATCTTTCCAAACATATTTCAGCCCGTGCTTAGATTTTTGTGTTTCTCAGTCCGTGGAGCGGTGAGTGAGAGGACAGGAGCAGGAAATCCACCTGGATGTGCTCTGCTGTGCCTGGAGCTGCTTTTCCAGGAAGGGATGAGCAGATCAGGGAGCCCTGGATCTCAGTCAGAGCCTGCCTTGACAGATCAGAAGTTGTTGCTGTAGTACCAGGGATGGAGAGATGCAGCAGCACACAAATCCAGCAAGAAATGGAATTATTTATTAATTTAAAACCCTGTTTGTATATCCTAGTTCCATAAAGTGATTGGTCAGTGATCACCCCCCTCCAAGGGTGATTGGCTAAAGTTTTACAACACCCATTTCAAAACATTTCTCCAGTGTATCATAAACAGAACTTGGACAAACACCAGGTGCTCAGATATTATTTTCACTGTTTTCTTAGCTTGCGTGAGAAAGATTCTCACAAAATATTGCAGGAAGCTGGAAAGACCTCCTGCTAGCAGCTTTTCAGTACCCACAAGAAGCTAAGAACATCCCAAAGTGAGAATTTGCAATTCAGGGAGCGGGTAAAAACCCTGAATGAGTGGGAATTCTGGATTCCACGGGTTAAGCGTGGTGGATTCGTGCACAGGGAGTCACGCTGGTACCTTGGACGAACCGCTGACGGAACTCCTCGTACAAAAATCCTGCAGGGGGAATTGTGTCAGCAGCTTGTCCGAGGTGCCAGAGCTTGTCCCTGCTGCACTGGTACCTCCGTGTGCAAGTCCTGTCCTCGTGCTCAGAGGACCCCCGTGCGGGAGTTGTGACTCCACACAAGTCCATTATCTCTATTTTAGCCTCTGTGAAGCTT
>VZRQ01009977.1:1267655-1293641 GCA_013397975.1 Machaerirhynchus nigripectus
CCCCCGGGTCCCCATCCAGGCTGGTTTATTACCCCACCCTGGGACAGGGCAGCCATAAAATTTGGGGAGCTGACAGCTCGTACATTTCCTTGGTCCCGAGCACTCTTCCCCAGCCTGGGACTCCAAATCAGTCAGCACAAAACATCCCCTCCTGTGGCCACACTTCCATCTCCCAGCTGGAGAAAGAGAACCCTGATAGGAAGCACTTAATCCCGCAGCCTTGCCCCTCCCGAGGCCTCTCCCAGACAATTCCAGCACTCTCCTTGTTCATGCTCTATCCCTCTGCTGGGAAATGTCTTCATTTCCATATCAGCCCTGCCACAAGGAGGGATATCACATCAGGATTCCCCTCCCTCCCCTCTGTGGCAGGAAGCTCTAAATAAAGTGTGGCAAAGAATTCCCTGCTCTTGTTTTCTTCTCGTCCGCTTTATGGCCTCGGTGAGAATTGCTGCCTGCTACATGGAAAATTGAAATATTTTACAAAAAAAAGAAAAAGAAAACCAGGATCCTCACTCTGTGTCTTTGTATTGATCTTTGGAATGTGTTTCTCTGGAATATCCGGCTGTAAAACCAGGCTTTGAGCTCAGAGTAATAGCAAGAGCATCTCTCTGTGGTGGACTGAGGTGCTGGATGCTGCGGTGACAAAAAGGATCAGGTAAAACGAGACATTTGGGGTTAATTACAACCTCCCTGTTGGCCTCCAGAGCTGCAAATTAAAAATGTTTTAATTTTGGAGCGGTGCAGTGCCCGCACTCTGGGGATGTGGCCGAGCCTCTCCTGCCTCACAGTTACAGCATTAATTGAGTTCCCTAAATTGTCCCAACGGGTGAAAAAGCAGAGCTGGGTTCTGTCTCTGCCTTCTGCTCCCCAGCACTGTGTTTGTGTCACCTGCACTGTCCCCAGGACAGATTTACAGGGACACTCACCCTTGTGGGGCTGGGGGGCGGAGTTCCCTGGTCCCTGCAATGTGATTTTAAATAAAACTGCTAAAAATAGAGGTTTGTGAATGGTAAATACTTCATGTGAAGGAAACAGTAAGTCAAAGGTGATGTTTTTATGTAATTTTGAGGGAACTGGGGGATGTAAAAGGGAGGGAATATCTAAAATGAGTTGCAGACTCCTCACAGAATATCCAGCAGCTCCCTTGTAGTGCCCCCTCTCTTTCCCTGAAGGTTAAAATGAAATCCAGTGGTTTTTTCCGATCCCTGGCTGCGTGGTGATGTTCAGAACAATTCCTCATGTATGAACAGAATCCTCTGGATAAACTCACTCCAGACACTGAGGGCTGTGAGTGTGCTACAGACCAAACATTCATATTTCGCTTGGATTATTTAAATTCACATTCAACAGGATATAAAACCACTTGTCTGAAAGCAAGGAGAGTGGTTAAAAATTGAATGCATTCCTGAGAGAGCCCTGTCTAGGAATGTTTTAGTGGCAGGAGAACATCCCAGGACACAATATGTCAGAAATTTAGTAAAACAGGACAGGAAGAAAGTGATAAAGCACAAAAAATGCCAGTGCCTGTACATATACAAGTGTGCTTGCATCCAGGGAATGTCTGGGTCGTGCAAAAATCCAGGTGTTGCTCTGTGTTCATGGTGTTTTCTTCCCCAAAAGATAGCAGCTCCTGGAATTGCATCCACAGGCCACTCTCCCTCGGTGCACTTTATGAGATCAGTTCAGGTCAGAGCTGCCATCCCCGAATAATCACCTTACCAGCAATACATATATTTATGTCTTCATTTAAAATGTATTCTCCGACCCCTCACTAGTTTGCAATCCTCAGCAGCTCCAGGCAGGAGCGGGGCCTGCTCAGTGCTGGAGTTCAGTCACACTCAGGAGGATGCAGCTGAAACCCTCCCCAGGTAAGGGGCTGCCGAGCCTTTAATCTGAATTGGGATCTGTGCTCTCTTGAAGCTGTTCAGCTCTTTATCCATATTGAAATTCACACTTATTTAATTCAGTTATGATGATTTCCCTTTCTGAGGAGACTGGTCCAGACTAGGAATGGCAAGAGTGGCAGAAAAGCTGTGTTAGCATGGACAGAGAAGAGGGCATCTCAATTCTGAGCTCAATTTTAGCCAGAGGTTTCCCATCTTGCTTTCCTCCCCCAGCTCCCCAGTTAGCATTCCCATTAACTGGGAGGTGCTGGCTGTGCTGGCTGCAGTGCTCCCATGCTGGGCAGGAAATTGTGGAGCTGCAGTTCAGCTGGGCTTGGATTAGATTATAAATCAAAACCTCTGGGCCACTCCTTGGAAAATTCATGGAATGGGGGTGAACCTGGGTGAGTTTGCTGTTACTTTGTGTTGTGGCTGTGCCAGAGATTCCATGTGCAGAATGAGGGTCCTCTCTTTTCCCAATACAACTGCAGCCTGAATTCCAGGCAGGGACATCCTGCTGATCTCCTCAGTGGCGGATCAGGGAGTGGAAGGTGATTTCGGAAAGATCAGGAAGGAAAATGGGATTCCCAAGTTCTGGGTGCCCACAGCTGCCGAGCTCTGGGCAGTGCTGCGTGCCCAGATCCGAGCGGAATTCCTTCCACGGGACCTTGTGCTCTGTTTGTTCACTCCTTGGATGGATGAAGAGTTCCCGAAACTTTTGATCCTCGTGGCAAACACTGGAGCAGAAACCAGAATAATGGAGCAGAATAGGCACAGCTTCCCAAATCTCACGTATCCCTTAGGTCTGGGACAGCATGAAGGGAATGGAATTGTGTGAGTGACCCCTCCCAGCCTGCTGGCCACTAGGATTATGCATTTCCTCTTAAACATGGGAGCAGGGAGATGTTGGGGTGTCTCAGAGCTACCTTGGGATAACTTTTCCCAGGTTAATATAATATATAATATAAAATGAGGTGCAGCACAGCAGCAAACCCAACCCTGCCCCAGGGTGTTATCCCACCACATCCCCCTGGAAGAACTCCCAGGCTCAGCCTTGCCCTTGAGATGAAGGGTTCAGCCTCTCTGCAGGACATGGCCTGGCGTAATTAACTGATGTGTTTGATGAGATGATTCATTTGCTGGTTTGTCGACGAAAGAACGCAGTGGCTTCATGAAACATCATCACCTAATTAATCCCACTTTAAAACAGAGCAGGGCAGTTTGAGATCTCCCTCGCTGCCTGTGCAAACACTGACCACAATTAGCAAGGCATTCTTCACAGTTATGGATGGATGGGGAGATGTCCAGGCACTCGTGGTGCTCAGTAACCTCCATCTTTCCAGTCATCCTGGCTTGGTGTCCTTTGGAGAACCGCTGGAGAGATTCAAATTAGAAAATAATCAAGAGGCTGGGTAATGTGTACACATGGTAATATGGAATGTGTTGCACAATTAAGTCAATGTTAGCTCAAGGAAAACCTCTGGAAATCATTCACTGCTCATGCAGTGCCAGATTGTGGCACCACACAGCCCCAGATCCAGCCCTGGTCCTTCGTGGCACAAAATTCATTTGAACTCACACAACTTCCTGCTTGACGTGAAGGGGGAAACTTCATTTTTCTTCACCTCATTTTTTTAAAATATTTTTTTAACCCAAAGCAGGTATAAATCCCCAGCTCTGAGGGGAAAGCCACGTAAAAGCTGGATACCACCCTGGCAGCACGTGGAGGGGAGCCCAGGACCATGAGTGCAGGTCCTCAGTGTCCCCCCGGGGTTGGGAGAGGTGGCAGAGGGATGCCAGGGATGGGCTGTGCTTTCCTCAGGTTTGCACCTGCCCTTCTGACAGCCTAAGAGTGGAAAATGCAGGTTTTGGGGCAGAAAAAGCAGCTTTCCAGCAAGGATGAGAACAAAGTCTGAGTGAGACTGTGCCATAGAACAGTGATCTTCCCCTGGGCCAAGGGCAAATGTTCCATCACATCTTCAGAGTTTTCTGACTGATTTGAAAAATAAGTTTAATTCCAGACCCGTGCTTTTATTTTTCCCCCCCCCCATCTCTCTTTCAGCTGCGGAGATTTCATGATTTGTACTAACCTTGAAGATACAAAACAAAGTATGTGCTAATGATATTCCTCTCTCCCAGCTGGTGCTGGCAACTCTTTTACTGCTCCACAGGACAAGTGCAAGTACAAATGCAAATACCAGAACCTTGTTGAGAGCAGAGTGTCCCACATTTCAGTGGAACCATTCGAACTACAAGACATGTAATAAAACAGTTTCTGCTCTGAATGAATAATTGAGCTGCTTCTGTGGGGAGGCCTCTAAAGAGCCATGTGGCGGAATGTTTTTTGAGGCACTTATGAAAGCTATCCCACCTGGAAACCATCCCACACACAGAGCCCACGTTGCTCTTCCTCTCAGCTTGCTTTAATTGCTCCTTCCATGGCTGTACCTCAGCTGAATGGGGAGGAAATGCAGCAGGAGACATGAAAAGCTGTAATTATTTTTAAGGTAGAGCAAGATTCTGAAATCAGAAACCCCACGGAAGTCACTGGGCAGGCTTTTTGTTTGAGATTTCCTTCCGTGTAGCAAAGTTCCTTCCCAGGATATCAAAGAGTCTAAGAACCCTTTAATGCTTGGACCTTAAATTAAATTATGGAGCTCTTTACAAGCTCACTGCCACATCCCTCACCTCACAGGTGCCGTGGGCCCTTGCAGAGGGGCCACACTGCTGGACACCCATCCCAAAATACTCCTCCTTAGGCAGGAAATATCCCTCAGCCATCTGCTCCGTGCCACAGAGACCACGGCAGAGAAGAGTTTGTGCATCCAGAAAACAGTTTTCAATTAAAAACGAAATTTCAAAGTCAGTCTTTCTCCTTGGGATGTAATACAGGACAAACCCACCAGCAGCAAACCCAGTGAATACTACCAATGCTAATAATAAAAATAGAAGTAAAAATAAAAGTAAAAATAAAAATAAAAATAAAAGTAAAAATAAAAATAAAAGTAAAAATAATGGTGATTTTGAGAGTATTTGTGACATATCAACATTTCCCAGGGGGAGAGGTTTGTCAGGAAAGCCCAAGCAGCTGGAAGCTCACCAGCAGTGTCCTGGCAGGGGCTCAGTGAACAGCCCTCAGTGGTGCCTTAGGCAGCCTGACTACCACGGAGTGCAATCCCCATTCCGGGGTGTAAACTGCGAGTAAGGAAAAGGCTCCCTAACTCTCAGCATTATTTACGTCCAAGTTAGAGGTAGAGGGAAGAAATAAAACCCTCCAAAGGTTTTCTTTGCTGAAATACAGACACTCAGGTGGAGAGGGATGTTTTGCTGCATCCTTGGAGGATCTGTTTGCTTCCAAGGACTGCCAGGGAAACCGGAGCAATCGAGTCAGGAGCACAAATTCCACTGTTTTTCTGGATAATATTCCCTAGGATAAGTCCCACCCACAGCATGCAGTGCTGCTTTTTAATTCCAGCAATGCAGATGTTCACTTTACACGGGACAGAGGGATGTCAGTGCCAGCTTTCTGTTCTCAGGGAGCTCCAGAGGAGTGCACACACCGAGCTTTGGGTTCCCACGTCTCCTTTAGCTCGTTCACTGCTTTATTACTCAATGCCTAAATTAGCAATCCTCGTGCTTAATCGCCCTCCAGCTTGTGTGACCTGCAAACTCTCTGGTTAACACCACATTTCCCCTCTCAGAGTGACACAGTGGCATGATCTGACATCTGTGATTTACTTCATCATTATTTCTCTTTTATTTGTGGAGAAAAGGCTGCAGAGACCAGACCTGAAATTTTCCTTTTTTGCTAAGGCAAGCAGTGCAGAAGAGAGCATAAAGAAGGGCCAGGATATATAAAGAATCAGGATATAACATCGATGATGAGCAGGGAATCTTCTTCTATTACAGCACACACGAAGTTTCCAGAGATTTCAGTGCTGGAAACTGAAAATATTCAGTTTTAGGAAGGGAACAGTTTTGTTCTGGGTTACAAAAGTTTTGCAGCAGCTATTTGAAACAGAAAAATTAATGCTCAGGAATTCAGCCCATCCATTAGAGGTTTTCCTAAGGTCTACTGCTGATTTTTTGTGTTTTGTTTTCATTTTTGTTTGCTCTTTAGGAATAAGCAAAGCTTGAGGTCATTTGCAGCCAAGTGCACCTGGATTTTTTCCATCTGCCCAGACCTGTTTTAGCCCTTTGCATTTTCTGCAGCCTGTGCTGTGATTCGATTTATTAGGGAGCACCAATTTAATTCCCAGCAGCAGCGTTTGCAGGTGGATCCTTCAGTGAGGCCTCATGCTGAGTATGGTGCTTCTCAGTGTGAATAATGACACCAGGACTGGGGCTGCACTGGTACAGAAACCAGCCCGTTCTGCTGACCCTGGAGCAGGTTAATAATTCAATTACACCAGAGAAAAGTAGATCCGTAGCTGCAGAGACGTGTTCTGCAAAGTCTACATTAAAAATAAACAACAAACAACTCAATAAAAGCGAAACAACAGAAAAATGTAAACCCTTACACAGCAGCACGAGAACAGCCTCCCTCCTAACAAGCATTTTGTGCAGGATCCTTTCCTCCAGCACTGACACAAAAACAATAAAGATCTCGTGGCTGGTTAATAGTTCTGCCTTTAGGGGAGCGAAAAGAAAATTACCCAGACAGGAACAAGCCTCGTGGCAAGTTCCTTTCAGCCTTGTGGACTCTGCAGATGGAAGTGGCTTTTGCCCTCAAATATTTTGTGAGGTATTTACATGAAGGGCTGTCAGATCAGCCCCGTGCCCCATCTTTTAGAGGCAAGCAGAGCCTACCAAACGCTGCCCCCAGCAACAAACAGTGCACAGGACGCTCAGGGCCCCTCTGCTCCTGCATCCATCTCCTGCATCCTTCTTCTGCTTTATTTACCCACCTGCTCAGCACTTCCAGCGGCACCACTGTACCACGTCTGTTCCCTGCCACTGCTCCTCTCTGTGTCTGAGGCTGGGTGCACGGACCCGTGTCCTCCTCAGAGGGGAGTAAATATATCAGGTGAGGAGATATCTCCCAAGCTGGCTGGAGGAAACCCAAACAGCTTTTCCTAAGCTCACAGCCCATGATGCTCCCAGGTTTATTGTGCGAGTGAGAAGAGCCACAAAGGCCGGGACGGAGGGAGAGCTTTGTGCAGCACCGGAGATTTACAGCACCTGTGGAAATGGCTCCTTCGTTTCACTAACGAACTCATTAGTGAAACAAACCTGTCGCCAGGGCTGGCTGGAGAGGTTTTTCCAAAGCCTTGTGACATCTTCCCCAGAGCAGCTGCCCTCACTGCCCCCCCTATTTCCTCGCACAAAGAACATCACGAAGATCACGTCTTCTGAGGAGAAAGCTCTGTTTCCACACTACATCCCCTAAAGCACCGAATCAGGGTGGTGTGGAGGTGATTTATTCCCTGGGTACGTTGTCACTTGGGGTCTGCAAAGGCATTTGGGAATTTACCTTTCCCCAGGTGTCCCTTTTGCTGATGTATTTCTGGGTAACAATGTGATAAATTAACGGCAAAGCAAAATGCTTTGTTTTCACATCACGAGGTACATAAATAAAGAAGCCTTTGATCTTGGCCCTCTAGGGCAAATAAACTTCAAATTTGTGAAGCTCATGGATGAAATTTGAAGTTTCCAGAGAAAACAGCAGAAGGAAATGGAAGCATTTGTGCTTTTGCAGGAGCTGATCTGATCTGGGGTGCGGGATGAAAACACGGAGGAAAGTGGTTTGGGATGGTCAGGATATGAGGAAAATGAAGGACCAATTCCCTGCTCCGAGGACTTTGGACTCCCTGTGCAGACGTGTAGGTGCTGCTCAGTCCTCTGGTGCATCCACAGTCCGTAATATCCATTTAATATGGTACTGTGAAGGAAATGACAGATTTAGGAGGTGCTGAGACATTTAGGTAACAGGACCACAGGAGCATCTATCTTACATAAAAGAGAAATACAACCCGTCCCTGCTGGCATTTTGCTTCTGTGTGGGTGGATATGAAGAGCAAAAACAAACCTTGGGAAAAAAAAAATCTCTGCCCTCACTCCCTGGAGCTGTTCCCTGGTTGTGCACAGCTCCTTGTTCTACCTGATGGTGGGGTGGGTCCAGCACCAGTCCCAAAAGCTGCTGCCCCAAATCCCACAGCGAGGTGTCTTCCTCACTCCAGCCCTGGATATCGGTTTTGGAAAGTGCCCAAGTGTTTTCTCCAGCCTGGAGCCTGATTTCTGTGAGGAAATGTTTTCCCAGGAGCCCGTGAATGTTCAGCACTGGTGGGAAGAGCTCTGGGTGTGTTACAGACACCCCTGAGCTCTCGGGGCTGCAGCAGCCCTGGGAATGCCTCCCACCATCCCAGGCTGCTCCAATCCCATCCAGCCTGGCCTTGGGCACTGCCAGGGATCCAGGGGCAGCCACAGCTGCTCTGGGCACCCTGTGCCAGGGTCTCCCCACCCTCATGACCTAACACTTGTCCCTTATAGCTGATCTAAACCAACTATTTTTCAGTTTCAAACCATTAATCCCCTGGCCTATTGTAACAGGCCCTGCTAAAATCTTTGTCCTTCCACCAACTGGTGCCTAAAGAAAGCCCCTGATTCCAAAGAGGTGCTTTCACAGCATCTTTTGGGATGGAAAAGACCTTTAAGGCCACCTTTAAGCACCTCTTTGCTGCAGCCCTGGAGGAGCTGTCGCAGGGCCTGGAGTTCAAACTTTGCTTGTGCACTCAGATTTCTCCGTGGATCTGCTGAGCCTGGGGATTTTTAGGAATGTTCCTGCTCAGCAGTCAGGTGCAGGATCCTCTGAGCTGCAAGCAGAGGCACTTGTGTTGTTCCTGCCTCAAAGATGCACAGAGTGCCCGACCTTCAGGTGCTCTTCTCCTCTTGCACAGTAAGAATTCTGTGCTGGTGGTGTTGTTCCGTGGCTGAGGGGTGGCCTTGGCAGTGCTGGGTTAATGGTTGGACTTGATGATCTTAGAGGGCTTTTCCAGCCTTAAACATTCCGTGGTTCCAGGGAGAAGAGTGGCTCTGCAGTCTCCTGCAAGGCAGAGAAGGCAGGAATAAGAGAATCTGCCTTTTAGCACCTACATTTTGTACCTGGTCTCGTCCTTTCTGTGTCCATGGGTCACCTGCCTCCCCCCAGGAGGGATCAAAGTCCTTTCCTTTCCCCCAGCTGATTTCCTTGATGAAAACGCCCACGCTTCTGCCTGTCCCGTGCTAAAAAGGACTTATTAGGATCACTCATAAGGAAAAAAATCTATATACTGCCTACAAATAATTGAAATCCTGTTTCCAGCTTTCTGGATGCATAAATCACTGTCCTGGTCAGCAATCCAAACCACAGCCAGGATTACTTCTGGTCCCGAAGGACAGCAAAGAAGGGAACACATATTATTCTCTCTTACTTTGGTCCAGGGGGAAATATCAGGGGATGACACCAGAGGCCTTTTCAGTGTTAAATAAATGGGAATAAAGCACTTCGGCCCAAGGAAAGAGTGGGAATGAAATTGAAATTGTTGGAGAGGAGACATTCTCTGGGCTCTTGAGATGTTGCCCAGTGAGATTTTTCCTTAAGAATCCTACCTGTGGTGGAAGTATGAGAAGATTTAAAAATATATCTGTAGTTTCAGGTAAGGAATGATCCATCTGAACTCCAGCTGGGTCATAGTTCTTGCAAGGTAATGGAAGTTGCAGCCTGGAAAATTATGTTTTCATTCTTTCTTTTTTTTTTTTTTTGTTCCATGAAGTGAAGTGAGAATGAATTCTAAACCAGGATTTAAATGGTGCCTGAGACTGAGTACAATGTCTGTTTGCCAAGCCGGTGTGTCCCTGCTGAAAATCAGCCTTCCCAATTAATATGCATTTATTCATTGCCTTATTTATTTATTTACTGCAGGAATAACTTCCTGGAAGCTCCAGGAAAACGTTGCAGCAAATATTGCTTTGCTCCCTACCTGGGCTGGTGCAGAAAAGAGAGACTGGAATGTAAGTTCAATGCATTATTTATTATCCAGGGGTTAACTTAACAAAGAAAGAGATAAAGATATTTACATCTGCTAATTTGATACTGAAGCTGAGCTGATCACTGGGGTTCTAAAATTGCCCAAGCTCTTATTTTTGTGTTTCTGTGGAGCTGCCTCTGACATTCCCTCGTTTCTCTGCCCTCTGCAGAGATCCCTCAGGAAGATTTGTCAGAGCTGGATTAGATCCTGGGAGCAGGGAGGTTATTCCAGCAATGCCTGAAGGACAATTAGTGACTATAGACACAAATTATTGACACAGTTTGGGCTGGAGACCTTCCTTGTCCAGAACAAATTTTAGGGGTCTCTGTGGACTACCGAGGTCTCTTTGTGGGCTAAGAAGGATGTGAAACCACTGGCCAGCATTACTCAGGAGTTTTATATTGTATGATAAAGCTTCTGGAAGATATTTCTCCAGACTGAGGGAAGAACAGTACATCTCCAGTGCTGCCTGAGCTATTCTGGTATAAATAAATTACCTGGGGTGTCAGGATGGTGCTTCCTGTTCAGCACTCATTTACACACTCACTGCTTCCTCTGGGCAGGGATTGCTCTTGCCTAAGCTCTCCATGTTTCCACCCACAAATTTCTCTCAAATGCTTCATCTCCAAACCTTTTGTTTTCCACCTGGCCGTAGCTCAGTTGAATTATGACGTTTTGCTTTCCTGACTGACATTTTCCATCCAGCTCTCTCCAGAGCACTCCTGCACGATTTTCCTGAAAATTTTAAATATTTCTGCTCATGCAGAGCCTTGACCTGGCCCAAATTTTGACATGGATTTGTCTAAATGGTCTGCTATGATGACTTTAGGAAAGAGGACCACGAAAGTTCTGGGTTTTCCCAAATAGAGGCACACACCAGGGTGATGCTGCTCCTTCATGAGATGCTCCGTGCTGGGGAGAAAGGAAAGAGTGGTGAGGAGAGGCCTCTGTTCCTCCACAAAGATCCCTCTGCTTTTACCTGAAAGAACTGGAAAACAGCTTTTCCCTGTCTTCTCCCAAACTGCAGGGATTCCCCCTGACCTGCTCAGTCTCTGCTGAGTATTGGAGCTTTGGGGTATTTATTTAAGTTCCTGCAGTAACTTTCATCCTTTCTTGCTTGGCACAGTAAATCAAAGTTGAAATAGGGAGATACTGCCGTGGAGAAATTATAATCTTAAAAAATTGTGGTTAATAATGTGCCCTAAATTGTCCTGATGGACCTTTGGGCTTTGGAGGGGACCTGACAGTGAATGGTGACTTGGCCACCACCACAAGTCAGGGTGAAGCCTCCCTTCCCCAGGGGATGCTGCTGGACTCACCTTTAAATGCAAATCAGGTCCATTTCTCAGATCACCTGGGAACTCTATCAGGCTCCCTGGCTACATCAAAGGCCAGGCAAACCTTTATCTGCCGTGCTGCTGAACACCACCTGAGAAAACTTCAGTGGGCAAATGTGCAAAAACATCACTTTGTGCTCTCGGGTTGTTTCAAAACCATTGAAATTTCTCCTTGCTGCAGTGCCTTTGTTTTCTGCTGGGGGTTGACTTTTCCGCAGTTAATTCACGCGAGGAGCTCTGGAAAGTGGAGCTCTCCCTGTCAGTGAGCTCTGCAAACAGGTTCTGCTCAGACCTGCGGGGCCGTTCTCACTCTGTGACCCCACACGGGGATGGGAAAGGGATGAGAATTCACCCCTCTCACACTGCATTTCATTCCCAACTGCAAAGAAGGATTGGAGGCACAGCCTGAGAAAAGATTTTGTAGCTTATTTTCAATTTATTAAAAAAAAAAAAAGCCCCCAAACTCTGTCAGCACGACATGAAAATTTGTCTGAGCTTTTGGCAGACTTAAAAATAATAACTAAGCTTTCTCTCGGAGTTGAACAGAACGTTCCTTTCAAATCCAAAATTAAACACCCTTTTCTACTTGAAAGCTTGCGTAAACATCTACAAATGAGAGGAAAATACATTTAGGAGGGAAACATTGAATTAAAAAACGTGTTGCTTTTATGGCAGGAAGCATGGACATACCTGGAGTTTGGGGTTTACTGTTTGGGGGATTTCTTCCCCACAGTTTCTTTTGACTGAATCAAAAATGAGTAATTTAATGAAAGTTTCAGATTCTAAGATTTTCTGCAATGGCCCATAAGAAAGGTTACACTGATCTTCAATGCTCAGGGTAGAGAAGTTAACACAAAAACAGATTTTTGAGAATGCTCTTAAAAATATAAACTGGTCGATAAAGCCTTTCAAGTGTGGAAGACCTGCACTGAGACCTTCACCAGTGGAATTCCAAATTTCCGTTTGGAAAAAGGGATCCATTTTCCAGTTCTACCTCTTGGAGCCAGAAATCCTAAAATTCCTGATGCCCCCAAAACCCCCACGAGCCGCTGGTCGTTGCGGGGTGTGAGGAGCAAGGAAACCCCTGGCAGGAGGTGAAGCCACCTGAATTTCTGAGGCAGGAGCTGGGCGTGGCCCAGGACTGGAAGGGAAGATCACAGCTCTCGTGTTTTTCACTGGAATTGAGGCGTTCTGAAGAGGTCCCGAAGCCGGGGAAATCCCCAGTTGTGGGTGGCAGGTTTAGTGGCATTAGGAACAGGCAGTGCATCACAGTGGGATTACAAAGGGAAAGTGCAAACTGCACCAGAAAATCATTTGAAATTTAAAAAGACTCAACCCAAACCTTTTCCAGGAGCTTGGAAAAGCCACTTTTGCCTGCAAGAAAATACCTGCTGAGTGACGGCATTGATCGTGTGGATGCCGCGCTGCCTGATGCAGCTAAGCCCTGGGAATTTGAACAGTTAACAGCTGGACTAATTAGAGAGCCCAGTATTATTGGGATAACTGATAACCAGGGCTAAGCAAGGTTATTTTGCGAGTAATAGATTTGACTTTGCAAAGAACAGTGGATATTTGCAGAGCTAATGAAAACGGCGCTTCCCAAATTAAAGTGCGAGCAAGCAGGGAAGGAACTGGAGTGCACCTAATTAAAAATGCATGCCGAGGCAGGGAGGCAGAGTCCAAGGGTAAACAAATGGCAGAGCCCAGATTTGTGTGCAGTAAATGTGGGAGGAGGGACGAGGTGACCCGGGGTGCCCAGGCCCAGGGAGGCAGGGCTGGAATCCTCCGCTCCAGCCCGGGGATGCTGCGGTGGGATCGCCATCCCTGGGAGCGCTCAAAGCACGAGCAGATGTGGCACTGCACAGCCTGGGGCAGTGGGGATGGGGAGGTGTGGTGGAAAGTTAGGCCTGGTGATCTTGGAGGGGTTTTCCAGCCTCGGTGGTTCCATGATTTGCTCCGAGCACACAACCTTGGGGCTCCGGGCTGGCTGACCCCAAGCAGGGCGCCAGGGCACTGTACAGCTCCCAGAGCCGCTCCTTAAAGTCTCTGCCTTTTCACATGCAAATGAGCTTTGATTTAATCTCATTAGCATTTCCCTTTCTCAGCCCTAGGTTGAGTTATTCTTAGACTCCTTTCTCTTGGAGGAATTATGACTTCTTTATCTGGCAGAGTGACGACCATCTCCCACCTCATCTTCGTAATCCAACGTAACCTTCACAGTTCTCCTCAGCTTTGTTTGACGAGGAATATGTCACAGGCACAGCTCAGTGGCATCTGCCTTTCCCAGCCTGGAGTTTGGATAAACTTCCCTTTGCTTTGGTGCTCTGGGCTGGTGCAGCAGGATCCCGGCCCTGGAAAAGATTCCCAAGGGTTTGACAGCTCCAGACGCTCACACTCGGGGTCAGGGTGGTGTTTCTGGTCCCCTCATGTCAGAGTTCGAAGCAAAATTCTCCTTTAATCTGCCTGAGGTTTCATTATTGTTATTATTATTATTATCATTATTTATTATTATTATTATCGGCCTAAGTTATCCCTCCCCATCTCTCCAACAGGATATTTACTGGGAATCATAGATGAGGAGGATATATAGGATAAGGCCTGGCATAAATTTTCAATATGACATAAATTGATTGGAAAACGAGTCCAGCAACTGCGTGGAATAAAGGTTTGCTGAGCACTTGCTGGTATTTCTGGTTTAGCTTTGGAAACAACTTTGGCGTGACGATAGGCATTGGGAATTTGCAAAAGCAAAGCTGTTCCCTCTGGATACGGAAAAAGCAGGGGCATTATATCCCATAATGAATGGCTGAGAGAGGTTCTCACCACCTCAGATTGTGCAAGTGAGGGATCGTTGGACATTATCCACTTTCACCCAAGTGCATAAAAAGGAGCTGATTTCATGTAGTGCCTGATTAGTTAGAGAAGTTAATTGACGCAAAAAACGGAGATGGATTCTAAAAGCTGGTCATTGCTAGGGATAGCAGAAGCAGCCGGTCTCTAATTGACACGGTTTTATCTCTTTTGTGCTTTAATAGAAAGACATGCACATATTTAGAGCATATTTAGCTGGAAATTGTAAAGGAGACACGAAGCCTCGTGCATCTGGGTTTAGAGCCACCTCGTTAATGATTATGAATGAAGATGGAGTGCCTAACAGCCCAAATTGGCATGTTCCAGACATCTCCTTCTCTCCAAAGCTTCCAGTGCCAGCTCCTTGTCAAAGAGCGAATGTGGAAGTGAAAGCCAACGGGTGTGAAGGAAATGAATTCCTGTATCCACACAGGGAAAGAGCTGGCGATGTCCCCGCAGCCAACTCCCGGCCCAGAGCACAGGACATTTGTCAGCTGTGGAAAACACCAGCACAAACTGCCTCTTAATATCCTGACATTATTGCAGCAGTTCCTGGCTGTAAAAAGTTTCCACATTTCAGGGAAAAGCTCAGATCTGTTCTGTTCAAACCACGGGGGGCAATTTATCTTTTTAAGGGATCCATCCCAGCCCGCAGGGGAAGTTGAGCTGAAGGTCAAGGGCTGTCCAGAGAGGGGCTTCCAGCTCTGAGTGCCACCTTCCCATCCTCATCATCCCGGAATTGGATCAACTCCCATCCTGTTCCTTACCTGAGCACGTCACTTTTTACCTGGGATGGACTGAAAGCCTCAGTGCTGCTGCACTGAAATGGCTGTAAAATCCCTGAGCTTCTCTTGTTTTCCTTAACCTAAAGTCATTTAAGTCACAAAGCTCCTGGAGAGCATTAGTGGGACTGGAATTCCCAGATGTGACCATGATTTAATGCAAAATGAAATCTTATCATATTAAGCATAATTTTTATCATATCAGTGACTTACTCAACAGATTAGTAAATGTTGTTTTTCTGAAATCACAAGACAGCTCCTGAGATGTAATTGGATTATGGCAGTTCATTTTCTCCATCAGCTTTGCAACACTGCAAAAAGCAAGGATTTGCCATTAGAGTATGGAAATCACTCAAATTTCCCTTGTAATTGGACTTAGCCTGCCTTTGCTGTTGGCACATAAATACTGGGTTGTATCATAGAGAAATCCCTGTTCCCTTTTAGGGATACACAGAATAAAACCCATGTGAACTCCTTAGTTAGAGCTAGAAAGGGATGAATTTTTAAACTCTATGCCAGAAGAGGTCACAGTTCATTAAATATTTTCAGGAGCATTTCAAAATGGTTTCAGGGACTGTCTTTATAGAAAGTGGAACTAGAAATGTTAAGATCTTTGCGATTGTTTTATATATATATGTATATATATATNAGTTTTCATGTTTGGAGACTTCAGACCAATTTCTGCTGCTTTTCCCTTTTCAAAGCCACTGGGCCATGAATTTGTTGGCCACTGGAAAGGTGACTGTGGTTCACAGAGTGAAAATAAGGGCTGGAGATTATGTACACACTCAAGGTCAAGTCTGAGGTAGTATAAATCCACCTCTATAGAGCTGCTTTAAAGTTACATTAAAGTCACAGCTGCTCCTTGTACTGAAAATGCTTTTTCCATACCCTGATCTGAAGTTTTTAGAGTCACCCTTGCAAGGAGCTTTGCTGCTACTTAAAGACTGATCCAGCCCCATAAAATCAGGATGAAGACTGTTTCCCTCTCTCCCCACTCCAGCACAGCTCATAAAATTCACCCTTTATTGACCAAGTGGATGTTACGTGTCAGATCTGAGCACCTGGAATATGTGGGGTTTATCACTGCTCTGCCAGCAGCAATAGGAACGTTATTCCTGCAGAATCTCCTGGATGGAATTACAGTCTATCCAGCAATATCCAGGGCTGTGAATTCATGTGCATGGATATCTCAGAGAGCTCCACTTGCACAGCACAAAATTTAGACATCTGAGCCACATTTTCATTTTCATATCATTTACTCTCGCCTACTAATAGCAATATTTGGAATAATTAGTTACAATTCAGCCTGAAGGTCTCAATTTCCATTTAACTGGCAAACTTTTACAAGCAGCACACATTAGCAGTTTGAAATGTCACAGCAAAGTTTAATCAGGCAAGACAATGCATGAAGATGCTTAAAAAAATATTTCTAATTGGCAACGCAATTATTTAATTTATTGTCTAAACTGTGGTGCCAGGTACTTTGTCTAAGGCTTTCAATGGAGACTTTCCAAAGTGGAAACTGTAAATCCAAGGCCAGGTTGGACGGGGTTTGGAGCAACCTGGGGTGGTGGAAGGTGTCCCTGCCTGGGGGTGGATGGAGAGGGGCTTTAAGGTCCCTTAAAATCCAAACCATTCCGGGATTCTGTGATCAGCCTGGCGATATCCTCAAGGACTATGGAGCAGTTCCTTATTCCAGAACTAACCCCACTAGTGCAGATAATGAGGTGTGAAGGGCTGAAAATGGGGGCGTTGCATATTTTGGGACAGAGTTTAAACCCGGAGGTCAGGGTTGCACTTTGGGGCAGCTCCAAGTGCCAAACACATCCCAGTCCTTTGCAGACCACTTGAGCCTGGCAATTCCCACACCAGCCAGACCACAGATCACCTTCCCAAAGGCCCCAGCCTCGGAGTAACAACTTCCCAAACACGTTTGCTCCAAATGTGTTCCGTGGTAAATGCCAGGCAGCGCTGGCTCCCTGCAGTGGGACCGTTCCCTGCCTCGCTGGGCAGCTGAATCCTGCTGCAGCTCTGCCTGCACCTCGGGAATTTCCCGTGCATTTAGGTAGCCATCTGGATACAGAGATAAATGAGGAAGCTGGGAATTCTCACAGGTCCTCAGATGAGCTGTGTCTGCATGTTTTTTAAAGGCACCTCCCCGGGGACCAGCAGCTGCTGTGTGTGTGTCCCTCTCCCTGCGCTCGCCATCAGTGGAGGGAGGCAGGCCTCGCGCTGAGGAGAATAATTAGGTGAAATAATCTTTCTTTACTGTGTCTTTCAATTCCCCGCTCCCTGCTCCGGCTTTACTCTTCCCCAGAGAGCTGCTTTTTACTGCTAACACTACTTTGGCCAGAAGGCTCCATAAATCACCTGCTGAAGAACCAAGGCATCACCTGTAGCTCTCCCCAGTCATACCCCATGCAACAGTGCCGTAGCACATCACTCCATGGTGATGGCTCAGATGCAAATTACAGAGCAGAATTCGAACAATTAAAGCAGTTTATAAGCTCATCCTATGGCCTTTTTGAAAGCCAGGGCTAAAAATCAACCGGGGTTCAAGCAGAAGGGAAATACCTTGTTTCTGGTGCTGCCACTCTCAAGGAATGTAAGGAACACAAGAACAGCCCCAGCTGGCCCGGCTAAGGATGAATTTAGCAAGGTTCTGCTCTGTGGCAGTGATGATTCTGGAAGGATTTAATAACCTGACAGGTAAAAAATAATCCTTCCTCCTCTCGGAAATCATCGCTGGCAAATGTTGTCCCTTTGGAGCTGTCATGAGCAAAGAATCCAGACTCTGACCCAGGACAGTGGAGCTGATCCGTGCTGCTCCCACCTTTTCCTCTCTTCTCCCTGCCCTCACTTCTGTGGCTCTGCCTGGAGAAAGGTGATAACGACACTTCCTGTGTTCTGTGTGGGGTTTTTTTACTTCCCAATCCTATTCTCAGGACACAGAAGGTGCACACGAATGGAGAGCACCTCACTCAGCTACTTGAGCACCATGGCAGGATGCTGCTCTTGTAACAACACAGCAAAATAATAGCAGTAATAATAATACTTATTAAAATAAAAGTACCTCTTTAAAAATAAAAAATAATGAGTTCAGTTTTGAAAAACCTGCTTCTCCTCCCTTTTCATCACTGTTCCCTTTCCCTTTCCCTGCTCCCTCATTCTTCTCCTCCCTGCCAGCCCTGCAGAACATGAAATGGATTTCCCCCCCCCCAGCTGGGAGCCTCTGCCAGTGGATATTGCTGCTGTGGAATGCTCTTATTTCAAGGTGCTGGCAGGGATTGTGAGACAGAGTTGAGCGAGTGAGTGAATTCCGGACTCACAAAATTACATGCCTACAGCACATCATATGGTTAATAAAATGGAAAAATCGAAGCTGTGGTCCCACAAGTTCTCCCTCTTAAAGCTCAGACACCTTTAGTTTATGAATTAGTAAGCCTTTTTCATTTCATAGTCCAGAGGGAATTGCTGTTTGCTGCCCTGCTCCTCCCGGTCCTGCTGTGCTGTGCTCTCTTATAACTTTTATTTTAACCTTCTACTACTTTTAATTGCATTTGAGCAAGAATTCTGCCTGGGAAAACACTCTCTTCCTCCCTGCCTGGCAGCAGTTGGCTTTGGAATAGTCAGAAACATCATTAAAAATTGGAATTATTTTCAGTTCACCCACTGATCATTTATAACGTTTCAAACTTACTCTGTGTAAACAGGGGGAAGGCAAATGCAGTGCTTCTCCTGCATGTCCATGGAGAAATTCAGGAGAAATTTCTTCATGGAAAGGGTGGTCGGGCATTGGCAGGGGCTGCCCAGGGAGGTTTGGAGTGCCCATCCCTGGAGATGTCCAAGGAAGGGCTGGAGGTGGCACTCAGCGCCCTGGGCTGGGGACAAGGTGGGATCAGCTTGGACTTGATGGTCTTGGGCAGCTTCTCCAAGCTCAATGATCCTGTCATTCCTGAGCATCCCAAATGGAATATCCAAACACAGCCATACCTGGGGTTACTCTGCATGCATTAAACACGTTGGGGCTGTATTAAACCCACACCTGCTTGCAGACAAATTCTCTGGAGCAGTAGATGCTCTCCTGAGCAGAGCAGCACCAGTTCTGCCCCATCCCTCACTCACATTCCCGAGCAAACCCCTGGATAAGGAATATCTCTAATCATTCTGATACGAGGCTCTATCAGTATAAAGAAAATGACTAATGGCATTTAACTCCCAGATTCTGTTTGTAAATGGACTCCACTTTAGTCCTTGGGCAGCTGACTTCAATAAACACTTGTGGAAGGCTTGTGGAGCACAAACACGTTGCTGAGGCTGGGATGAAATGGTTCTCCAAGGAATTCTTGCAACAGCAAGTGGTTTGGCTAATGACAGCCAGCAAACACAGTTTTGTGAAGTCTTTATTTACACAGAGCTCTGATTTACTCTGGAGCTGGGTAAAGACTTCTTCCCAAACAGGCAAACCCTCGGGAAAAGGGTACTGAACCTGCCTTTTTTTTGGGGGCCGTTACTGAAGCGCATTGCTGGCCGGGAGTGTTTGAGAAACAAACCACATCCGCAGCTCTTGGCTAAGCAAATGAGGCTTAATCTCCCTGCTCTGATCTCCCCGAGCTCGGGGGCAGCGCGGGCTCAGGCAGGTAAAGGTGTTTAACATGTTCCGAGTGTCAGAGCTCGCCTTCGCCTCCCCGCCTGACATTTGCTGCTTATCTCTGACAATTAGCTGCGCCGAAATCACCTTGTTTGTTCCATTATCACGGGAGGAAGACAGCTCTGCGCTCGCAGCTCTGCCTGCAGCCTTGTTTTCTGACTCTGCAGCGCGATGGAATTTATTAACCCTTCACTCCTGCAGGTCTTTCACTTTCGGAAATTTCTGCTTTAAGGCTTTTTAATGGAAAGGCAGGGATTTATTTTTTTCTAGGATGTGATCGGCGATACCCCAGGGATCTGTAATTTGTATAGGATTCATTTCTATATGCCTTGTAAAGTTGATGAATCTCCTGAGAATCTTTACAGAGACTACATAGATGGAAGATATATAATGGCAGTTATTACTACAGACTGGGGTATCCACAAAATTGAGATTATTAAAGGGCGACATAAGAAAAACCCTCCTAAAAATGTGCATAAAAATATAATGTTTTGATTAAATTAGTGATAACAATTTTCCTAACAAAGCCTGGTCATTTTTCATTTTGAGTATAGTTTTTCTCTCCCTTTCACACCTGCTTTTCATGATGAATTGTGGCCGTTGCTCTGCCTGCTCAAGCGCTGCTGGAGCCACGTGCGTTTGGGATTTGCAGTGGTTCATTTTTGAAGGAGTTGTGTGAAAATGATCTTGATGTGTTTGGAGTCAAAAATCAACCTTGAAAGAAAAGTCAAAACACCGCAACCTACACAGCTCTGATCAGTTATAAATCATGGTTTGGGTTGGAAGGACCTTAAAGATCCTCCCATTCCCACCCCTGCCATGGCAGGGACCCCTCCCACTGTCCCAGGCTGCTCCAAGCCCCGTCCAGCCTGGCCTTGGGCACTGCCAGGGATCCAGGGGCAGCCACAGCTGCTCTGGGCACCCTGTGCCAGGGCCTGCCCACCCTCACAGGGAACAATTCCTTCCCAATATCCCATCTGGCCTGTCCTCTGGCAGTAGAAGCCATTCCCTCTTTTCCTGCCACTCCAGTCCCTCCCTATCTTCCCTGCTGGCTCCTTCAGATCCTGTCCTGAGTTTCCCTCATAAAAAGTGCATCACTCAATTCATTAACAAATTCAGCAGAATTGTGACAGTCAGCACTCCTGATCCCTCCTGGTTTCTGCATGGTTGAAATCTGTTCAGCTTTCTCTACTGGGATCACTCTTCCCCACACAGGCTGCAGTTCCACATACAGTCAAAACTTAAGTTTTTTTACTCTATTTTGACTAAAAGACTTTATTTCCAAAGCAGTTTGTGAGAGAACAGATCAGGCTTAGCTGTTGCTCATTAACAACTGCCTGTTACAGTGTACATTTCAGACAGGAGCACAGAGGCACCACAGAGCTCACTCTCCATATTTCCTCTAAGAAGGTGTTTTATTCAGGGTGAATTATAAGGTTTGCTTACAGTTTAATGCTTTCATCTCCTTACTGCTGTCCCTGTGATAAATGCAGCCCTGGAGGACTGCTCTGAGGGGTGACTTCATTCCTTCACTCTCGACAGGAATATGATGAGTCCAGCATTGAGCCACGGTGATGCTACGTGATTTTTAGCCATAATGTTATTTAAAAACATGTACTCTTTGCATCATTCAGAACTGCTAAACTTGATGGTCCTCATCCCGACAGCCTCTACTTACGATTTCGTAAACCTTGGCTGAAGGAGAGATGAAGATTCACCTGATCCACTCAGTCTACCACAAGCAGCAGTGGTGGAAATCCTGCTCTTCCTTCCACCTTTTCAGCTCCACAGATTTGATCCCCATGGACTTTAAATGAGAATATTATTCATATTATTTGTACGAAGGCTACAATATCTTTCTTTTTTGCTAGTTAAACCTCTCCTGTGCAGGGGTTTCCTTAAGAAGAAGAAAGCTCAGCAGAGGAAGGAGGAGAAGTCACTGTGGGTCGGGCTGGCAGGTTGCTGGGACAGGAAACAAGCACCAGCATTTCCAGGGATGACTCCGACTCCTTTCCCTTCACAGGGGAGAGAAGTTCCTCTGAAATCAACAGAAATCTTTCCACCCGACACAATTTTTCTACTGCCTGACATAAGCTTTGGATCAGTCCTGGAGTAAAAAAAGGAGAAATCCAAAGGTAAATAATGTGTGCAAATAAGTTGGTTGTGAAGTGACGTGAGATGAGAAGAGCCCAGGGACGACACCTCTGATCTGAGCCTTCCCAGAGCTCTTCAAACACCAGCTCCTGCATTTTTGCATGGAAGTTGCATCTCAGGGAAGCTTCTAAGACAACACCACGCAGCAACAAAGTGATTGCCACGGCCCTGACATCGCTTTGAAAACGCTCAGCCTAATTCTCTCAAAATTTGACAATTAATTGAAATTTGGTTACTTGCAATCCCTGGAATGAAAGTGAAAAGGGGGAAGTGTAACAAGGCAAAACTGGTAATAAATTGCAAATCCTCTGTTTTAATTGCTTCAAAGCTGAGGAGCCTTTTGGTGGCACCCAGGAGTCAAATGTCCATGGAAATACAAGGATCCCCAACTGAGTCCAACCCCCAGGAATGGTGATTCCAGCTGGCTCAGGCAGGAAGGGACCATCCACAGCAGCTGGATAAAGCTGGATAAATCCCTCCCAACATCACCTGCTGGATTTCCATACTCTGATCTCTGCTCAGCCACTGCAAAGGGAGAAAAATGTGATTTCCAGGAAGGAAAGCCTGGATGGATCAGTCCCAGGGGCACTGCTGAGCACTGATTCCACACCTGGGGGTACAGAATAGAGCTGAAGTTTTTGAAATGCACAGAAGAAATGAATGTCTAGGAAGTGAAAGAGTTTTAAGTTACTTCTAAGGCTGAAGTTTTGCTCTCAGGGTCAAAAGGCCCCTGCACTTGCCTTGCAGAAGGATGGCAGAAATTTTAATTGCTGGCTAGAAAAAAAAGCCATGGTGAGAAAAGAATTCCTGTACTCCTTGAGATAAATCAGGGCAAATTCTGGAGAGCTGTGTGTGAATATAGCCACGGGGATTTAAATTAGGAATGAAAAGGAAGGTTAAGGCTCCAAAACAAATCTCCAAGTGGGAGGAAATGGTGTTGTCACTCAGAGGAAAGCTGCAGGGCACAGGACAGCAGAGTTTGGGGTTTGGCTCTCTAGGCTCAGCTCATTCCCAGCTCAGGAACAGCCTACACACAGAACTGATGTGAGATCCCTAGGGACTACCTGGCAATGGAATATCAGGTTAAAAAGAGTGACCTGCTGGGCTGTGCCTCTGTGCCTGGGGAGCTGGAGCAGCCCAGTTCAGTCTCCTCATCAGGGCCTAACAAGGGAAACGGAATTTACAAAATTCCTGGCTTTTTTTTTTAATAAATTGGACCATTAGCTGCTGAAATGAAACACAACGTGCGAAAAAGAAAACATTACTCCCTGAATAAAGCAAACACACTCTGATTAATTTACTTTCTTTCTGAGTTGACAGCAGAGGTCAGCAAGGAAGACAGCAGAAAATCCCATTTTCTCGGCTTGGTTTCAGGCTGTTTAGGGAGGTCACTGCCAGCAGTCACCCACCTGGGCACTGAAACGTTACCTCAAATTACCTGCAAGTCCTGGCCACTTTTTATCCAGCTGGTTTGTTGTCACATCGTGGGAACCATCGGCACTTTTTCACCTTTGGAAGTCTTTTTCCTCAGACACTGGATTGCATCTATTTTTTTTTCCTCCATAAGCTTTCATTCTATTATCATTATAATAAATTATGTTGTGAAGTTGGGGCTGCCCCATCCCTGGAAGTGTCCAAGGCCAGGTTGGATGGGGCTTGGAGCAGCCTGGGGAAGTGTGGAAGGTGTCCCTGCCCATGCTTGAGGTTTGGAACTGGATGAGCTTTAAGGTCACTTCCAACCCAAACCATTCATTCCATGAAGTGGGAAAAAAAGCCACAAAAATAAAATGCCATTTATTTTAAACAGCTGCTCTAATCCATTTCCCCCCCTTTTTCTTTACACTCATTATTACATTTTTTGTCCAAATATTGTATCCTTGGAGGAACTCATCCCTACAACACTCCTACAACAACTAAAGTGAAGCACTGGCTGGCTCAGCATTGAGTTTGCTCTTCAGCCTTAATCTCCCACCTCTTCCTTCAAAGCTTCCTGTTCTCCATAAACCCTGAACACGAGAAATAACATTCTGACCACAATTACCTTTTTCCAGAAAAAAGTAACTTTAAATGTAATATAGGGATGGGGTCCTATCATTGTGGTTTTAATAGAGGCAATGAATTTAAAAGAAAAAAAAAAAAAAACAGAAACAAACAAAACCAAAACCAAAACCAAACAAACCTCCAAAACAAAAACAACAAAAAAAGGGAAAAAACACAAGAAGTCTAGAAACTAACATTAATTTTATAATTACATTTGTGTTTGCATAGAAAGACTTATACAGAACAAAGATGTTGCTGGCTAGATTTTCTCCAGAGAAGAATTGCTTAACTTAGACATATTTAACACGCCCTTTTTTCTGACTTCTTTTTTTTTTTTTTTTTTTTTTTTTTTTTTTTTTTTTTTTTTTTTTTTTTCGGTAAGTCAATAAAAAATACCAGGGAAAAATATTTATTTCATCATTATAAACTATGGAACTGGGTGGATTATTTCTGTCGCTTCTGCAGTGCAGCACAGAGGTCTATTTGTAGGAGAAGCAGAGCCCTTCTTTGATGTGGGTGCCTTTAAATAGCTTAATTGCAAAGCAGATGGTAAGAAACAACACCAAGAAAAAAAAACAATAAACCCTGATGAAACAAAACCCTGCACAAAGGTGGAAAATTGCTTGAGGAATGCTCTGGTCTCACAGGGAGAAATCTTTCCATTTGTAGCTGGTAACTGCAAACTCCAAGGCTGTGATTAGGCTTTAATGTGGAAGAGGTAACACGATGTAGCTGATGAAAACATGTCAACACAGCATGAGGCGAAGAACAAGGAGCCAACTTCTCCCTCAAAAGAAAAAGTTTCAGATCTTCAAACACGCTTTGGCTTCAGTAGCAACAATTGGGGGGAAGAAAAGGCTTCGGTGTTCGAACAAAGCATCCAAAATACTTTATCAGATTTCTTCAGGCTTGTTAACATCGTGGGCGGCATAAAATGTGGGATTTTTCCCTGGGTTCCCAGTTCTAGGTGCAGTGTGGCGTCATGGGGGAATCTGGCACAGGACCAAACACAACCTGAAGCCCACGGGGACAGGAGCACCTCCTGTCTGGAGATGGGCTGAGAAAATTTGGGATGTTCAGCCTGGGGAAGGGAAGGTTCTGTGGAGCCCTCATGGAAACCTTCCAGAGTCTGAAGGTACCACAAGGAAGACAAAGGGACTCTGCATCAGGAACTGGAGAGGCAGGGTGAGGGGGAATGGATTCAAGCTGAAAAAGGTTTGACATAGGTAAGAAATTCTCCCCTGTGAGGGTGGTGAGGGACTGGAATGGAATTCCTGGAGAACCTGGGTCTGCGCCATCCCTGGAAGTGCCCAAGGCCAGGCTGGATGGGGCTTGGAGCGTCCTGGGACAGTGGGAGGTGTCCCTGCCCATGGCAGGGGTGGCCCTGGATGGGCTTTAAGGTTCTTTCCACCCCAAACCTTTCCATGGTTCCATGATGTTGGTGACGCTGTTGGTGGATCCTACAAGGTGGAGCATGGCCACAGAGGTGGAATATTTGGTGGCCTTACAGGGAATGCTGGAAGCTGCCAAAAAGGGCCTCAGCTCCGGCTGCATTCTCTGTCTTAACCATGTTAGTGATAATTGTATTACAGATATGGACACAGAGGGGCTTCAAGCCGAGTAATTCAATGGAGAAGACACCAAAACATGAGGGAAGCAGTGTCACCCATTACTCACCCAAAACCGGTCTCTCTTTAACATTCCAAAGCTAGGACTGAAATTCCAGCTGAAATAATAGCTCCCTGCAGGCAATACAAATGTTTAGAGGGGGAAAAATTGTAAATTATGCTCCGCTGCAGTCAAGAACCACAACCCTGATAGTCCCCATGGGATTTCGCATCAGCCCAGGCAGGGCATTAGGAGTGAATTACCCATGGATTGGATCGGGAATCAATGGAAAAGACAAGGTGTTCAGAGCACACATCATAATCAGCACGCCAAGAAAAGCAGTGGAGTTTTCTTGTTTCTGTGTAAGGATTGCAAGAGAAAAAAAGATAAAAATCTGGCCTGAAAGGGAAAATTCAAATGCAGGCTCACAAATCTTTGTGGTGACTTCAAAGTTTCTACAATGTCTAAGCAGTAGGTATGGGGAGGGCAGATATCCTGTTTCTGAGGAGTCACTGCTGTCATTTTAAGGACTTTTTTCTACCATTGCTATTTCATAGACTCATGGGATGGTTTGGCTTGGAAGGGACCTTAAAGATCATTTCATCCCTTCCACTACACCATCAGACCATGGCTAAATCTAAGTAAATGGTAAAAAAAAATAAAAATAAAAAT
>VZRQ01009977.1:1293671-1316466 GCA_013397975.1 Machaerirhynchus nigripectus
TAAAAATAAAAATAAAAGTAAAAATAAAAATAAAGCAATTATAACACCAGATATGGGCTCTGCCATTAAAATGTGGCTGTTTCAGGAAAGGGAAATAATTTCACATTTTTGAGGGAAAGAATAAAGGTAAAACCTGGACTTAGATGCAAAAGTGCCTAAAGATCCTCAAATAAATATATTTAAAGCATTCTTGAGATCATTATATGACAAATTTTGACCACTGGCTGTGGAATTAAGAGCTCTTTGCAAGGCTCTCCATCTAAATTTCACGACTGCCAGGTCCTTATCTCAGGTCCATGTCATTGCTTGTTCCATGGAAAATGCTGCTGTGATGCTCCCTGCATTCCCATTAGCCACATTTTTTTCCCTCCTTCTCCTGAGATTCTCCCAGATTTATCACCCTTCTGAGATTAAAATCTAGACCTAAATCCTCAAGGCAATTACATAGACAAAAAGCAGCAATCTCCTCCTGCTCAGGGAGCAGAAATCTCCGGATCGGAAAGCGATGGGAGATTCTCAACCCCGGGAAAAGGCACCACATCCTGCAGCAGTGATCAATACCTGGACAAATATTCCTACCTTGATCTCTCTCCTCTATAAAGCTGTAGGAGTTTGTTGCAGATTTTAATGGAAAGACAATTGAACAACATGGATTTTTCTTCCCCCTTGGGAAAGGGTGTGTTCAAAGAGCCCAAGCAAAACAAAGCAGGGGTGGAAACAGCAGCCTGGATTTGTTTTCTGCCTTTGTTTGAAGTAAAATAATACTGACTTTTTTGGTGTCTTCGAACACCTTTTTTGGTGTCTTCGAATACTTTTTTTGCTCTCTCAATTTTTTTTGTTTTCATTTAGAAATGAGTAAACAGAGAGAAAGAACCTGCTTTTGAGGTCCTCAAGAACTGGATTTTTCGAATGTATTGTGCCTGTTTATGTTCTAATGACTGGGAATGACATAAAAATGAATTCATAAATTTTTTTACAAAGAAACAGTTATAATGAACCAACCCTAAATCACTTTATACTGGCTTTGTTCCCACATGCACTTTAACAAGTCATGGTGCCCGGGATCACTACATTGGTATTTATTATTTATTTTAAAAGGCAAGAGGCAAGATTTTTAAAATACTTCCCTCCATTATGATCCCACAACCATCAATAAGTGAGCAGGCCTTTTTTTCCCCACAAAGAGACTATTTCGACTTAAATATGCACAGCAAGAGACTTTGCCTACAGTGTCACCAGAGCTGGGATTTCACTGGAAGCAGTCAATTAACTCCTCATTTTCCAAGGTGGGTGTTCAGTGGTGAGGGCAGAAATCAGCTTCTCTCAGGCCTAATTCATGCCTGAAGTTGTCCAACGAATTTGGAGATTTTTAAATCATAATTGCACATGGGAAGTGATGTGTAAACTGTGGTGTGCATAAAGTCTTTCCTGTAACCCAACACAGACCAGGCTGGATCTCCAAACATTCCAGTATTTCTTGTTGCTGCTGACATGATTGGAATCAGAAACAGGAATAGCTGGGAGATGATGGATCAAAATCACTGTAATTTGCAGATTTTACTGCATTACAGAAGAATAAACTGAGAAAACTTTTTTCTTTTGGTGCAGTTACCAAATATTACAGAAGACAAGAAGGTCAGAAAAGGATTAAAATAGAACAATTTAAGAGTCTTATCATTAGCCACACTTCTTTTATGCTATTAACAGCAAATCCACTGAGGTTAACATTAAAAAATGTTGTCTGTGAGGTTTGCTTGATTTTAAACAGAAATAATTAACTACTGCTGTAGCTGTCTCAAGAAACAAATCCTTCTCAAGATCAAATATCTCCTTTAAGGTACAGAGGGGATTAAGTGCTATTGCAAAAACACTCAGTAATTCTATTTAAAGCCATGAATTACGCAGGTAGAAAAAGACCTATGGCAGAAATAAAATAATAGTGAAAAAAAAGAAACAAATATAGGTGGGGTTTATAATTTCAGGGACGGAGGAATGCAGCCCCTGGTGCATCCCACAGCACTCGGCTGCGGGTGACAAAGCTATACGAGCCCGCAGCACTAAGAAGGGAAATTTAGATTTGCAATAAAAGAATTGAAATGGGTTTTTGGCCTACCAGGGCCCTCCAAATCAGCACCGTGCACCATTTGCACCGACCAATGGCTATTCCACCAGGCAGCAGACATTTTGATGTGCCGAGGCGTTATTTGACATTACTGAGAGTAAAAACTGGATTTACCTAAATCAACTCACAGGAATTTGATTACTGGTGACCTCCTTTAACTTTCACTCCGTGTTCTGGTCAATATTTTGGGGTATTTAAAACATCTCCTGGTCTTTAGAGGAGGAAACAATCAGTGGGCTCAGAGCAGACACATGAATTACACGTCGTGACTGCAGCTCTGCCAAACCACGACGGGAAAACGTTCCATGGGTGGTTGAATGTTGGTGCTTCATTGCCTGGGTGCACTTTGCCCTGGTTACCCTGGGAAAAAAATGCCTCCTAAAGATCCAGATCCTGAGTCGTTCACCTGGAAGGGCAAGGTTTTCCCTGTAAAATTGAGGCTCTGGAAGATCGTGGTCATGTAACGAAGATAAATAACACTTACAAGGTGTTTTGATGGGCTCATGGGTAAAGTCTGTGGAATGCTCTCAGTAATTTCATTGGGATTCAAACTGGAGCTTGATTTCCTTTCCTCAAATTTATATTTCTTGTAGTTCTTTTTAAGGTTTCCAGAGGGGAAAAAAGAATTGAAGATTGTAAACCGAGAGGAAGGAGTCTTAAATCCTTTGATTCTACTTTTGTTCTAATGGTGAGGACTATCACCTGAAAGAGAGGTTTTATGGCTGAAATATCATTAGCTGCTATGACTGAGGTGTTTAGGACGTGCTATAAATTTCTCTTAACTGCTGCTGATCCTGAAATATAATCCACATCTAAACCTCACGTCTAATCAGCCAACTAATCAACTTTTTAATCAACATTTCACGAGTAGTCTTGACCTCCCTAAGACCACAGCTTTATCAATGATCCCGAAAGGCACTGCTCCGAGATTGGGAAATCCTAAGCAGTACATGAGGCTCAGAGTTTGGATTTTTATTCAGTATTTTGACCTTGAAACCTCTGAATTCATCAGATTTGTCAGTGACAAAAGTAAGATCAAGTCCCGGGCACCTGGGGACCCTGTGGCAGTCTTGTTTCATTTTCATGAGGAGTCACCAAAGGGCAGATCTGGCAGCTCTCCAGCAGTGGGATGATCCCAAGGGATGATCCCTGATCACCAAGGGGTTTCCCAGGGCTGACAACCAGCACCCAGCACCCCTGGCAGGGGAGAGCCAGCACCGTTGCCCGTGAATTCGGCCCCACATCTGGATTACTGGACAGAGCCCACAGCTGTGCCTAAAGGAAGCTGCTCCAGAGTGGGGTGTTTTACCCTGGGGATGATCCCAGTGAGAACCGGAGATTTGCAGCCCAGGAAAGGGGAAAAGCCATCCCTGTTTGTCCCGTGGCAGCCACCCCTCAGCTGGCTGGGGCTCCAGCCAGATGAGCTGGATGTCAAACAGCAGCTTTTCACACCAGCATCAATAGCCACATTTGGGGCTTTTTTTCCTCTGAGGGACTGAGAGTGATAAAACCTATTCATGGCAAGCACTTGAGGAACAATGTGGCTCCATATGGGAAGGGCCTCTTGGCGCAGCTGCAGCTGCAGGGCTGTCACACACGGCACTCACAGCAGGCTCCATCTCCCAGCCTGAGTGGGATATTCCCCAGGATTTAGTCCTGCCTGGTGCTCATGGCTGACCCGGGCACAGGTCTGATGTTTGAACAGATTCGTTCCTCAAAAGGGTGGTGGATAACGGATTTAATTCCATGAACACAGCAATAACACAGCCACGCGTTTCCTCCCTCGTGTCCATTCATGTTCCAGGTTGGACTGAACCACCCAAAATCTTCTATACCAGTATCAGCAGCCCTAAGTGCTCTCCAGCCCACCACTGCCATCAGTCAGACTGGGGTTTAACTTTGTCTTTATTCTCACCAACACAAAACTGCAGAATTGCCGTTTTTGTCCTTGGCAACACTGAGAATAACGGATTTAATTCCACTTTAAGTATTTCTTTCTGGTTTTCTACAAGTGCAAGAGGAAGTTTGAGTAGCCAAGAGACGTTTCCCTTTCAGGGAATGAAAGGATGATCTGCTTTGGTGAAAATCTGTGGAAAATCTCTTTAAGTCCCCAAGACAACAGAGAACCTAGTGGCCAATATCAGCTAAAAGCTCCCCACCAGGACAGTCCCACTTTGTGGTGACAATTACGACCTCCATAACACTGACCTTTTTCTGAACAAGCTTTCAACCACAGGTCCAAATTACACACATTTATTACTGGAGATAAAGGAGTAAATCCATTACTGGGGGTAATAATAGTTTATCTTTTATGCACACGAGTCTCTGTAAGGGAATCCGGAGAATCCTTTGCCAGTGACTTCCAGGAGTGCTGCTGGAGCAGGGCAGAACATGGGAAGCTGGGTGAGGGAGTCACTGCTGGGATCACACAAGTTCACTGCTGAAATCTGTGACCTGCAAGGGCTTTTCCTATCAATGTCCTTGGAAATCGTTTGAAATCTCTTTGGTTCTCCTTCAAATGCTGACATTTCTTTACCCTTGCTATACCACAGCCCAAACCACACGACTGGGCTCTATGTTTAAGGAGTGTTTTGCTGCTGAAAGGTCACAATAAAGGTCTCTTTCCTGAGATAATTTCACTCTTCCACTTCTTAATTTCACTCTAAGACACCAGAAAATGCAAATAAAGGGTTTAAGGGGTTCTACCCAACGATAGCCTGAGTGATCATTTCCCCTGAGCTAATTAGAGTCATCTGGGGTGTTCTTAATGAGGGATTTTGATACATGGGCTGTAGAGTGTCCCCTCTTGTTCTACCTCTGCTTGGTTCCCTCATCCCTGGCAGTCCCCAAGGCCAGGCTGGACAGGGCTTGGAGCAGCCTGGGACAGTGGGAGGTGTCCCTGCCCATGGCAGGGGTGGCACTGGATGGGCTTTAGGGTCCCTTCCAGCCCAAACCATTCCTGTAGTTTCAACAAGGGTGATACTAATAAATTAATAATTAGAGGAATACAGAGACCCTAAGGATTGAGCACCAGCTATTACCAGAGATACACAGAGGATAAAATATGCTGTTTACCAGCTGAAATAACAATCAGGCTGATTTAGGTTATCAGCTCCCTCATAGCACAAGACAAAATTAAAATGAGCTACTGGGAAGTTAATTTGAGATGTTTGTTTTTTCACTACGCTTTCTGCACCAAGAGGAGAAAAATTGGTGGAACAATTTCTGTGAGCAAGTTGAAATAACTGGTGTTCAGGAGATAACAGGGAGATCTCTGTGTGGAAAAGGGTCCTGGTAAATCACTCCTGTCTTCTCTTGCAGAAGTAGGCTGAGGAGCTGGGAGATTCCATCCAGGATTAACGCACTGATAGAAGTTAAATCAATGTTTTGGGGATTTAAGTGTGGGTAATAACTCCTTGTGCCATTTCACAGAGTGATAGAATGGTGGGAGTTGGAAGGGACCTTAAAGACCAGCCAGTTCCAAACCTCTACATGGGCAGGGACACCTTCCACTATCCCAGGGTGCTCCAAACCCCATCCAGGGGCTATTCAACATTTCAGGTGGAGGTTGCAATTTTTTTTTTAATAGACCAGGTGCAGGGCTGACTTCCCCAAAATGTAAAATTTCCTGAAATCGGGCAGAAATGTGGGGACCAGCTTTTCAGAATAGCAGTGGCAGAGGCTGAAGGCAAATTATTCAAGGACGCGGATCCCTTTGGATTTAAGTGTTTGATGCTGGAAGCAAAAGGAAAGGTCTAGACTTAGTCTAGGGATTAGAAAACATCCCATAAAATGTCCCTCATTTTATGGTCTTTAAGGTCTTTAACCTTTAAGGTCAAAGGTTTAAGGTAACCTTAACCTTTAAGGTCTGAAGTGACCAAGATCATCAAGTCCAACCCTCTCCCCACACGTTTTGTCCAACAGTTGCAAGTGCCAGTTTATGGAAGAAGCACCAGAATTTCCAAGGGAATGTTTCACATAACTGTTTTATCCAGTACATTTCCATACAGGAAAAAGCACGTCAGCCAAGCTTTTCTTTTATGCAGGGAACACAACCAAGCTCTGACCTCACTGACATTTAGGGGGTTTGATCAGTGGCACTAAAAGCTTAACAAGCAGAGATTTGATTGCGTGGCATGAAGCCTGCATAATTTATTTTTAATAGTCTGATAAAATCCCTTGCACGGGTGAAAGATGCACAAAGATTTGGGTGGTGGAGAGGACTCTCCCCAGAAAGATTTACGTGGTGCCTGTGTTAGGGGAAGAGGGATGTTAAACTGCTGGGAACTGCTTGAGTAAGAGCTAAATAGAATGGGCTAAATACTCTCATTTTAAGGAGGACATGGAAATCAGATTCTCAAATACACACCACGAAGAGCGTGTTCTAAAGCTGTGTAAAAGTACATTCTAAAAATACTCTTGGAGATAAGGCCTGGTGGGCACGGTGGTGTTTGGGCAAAGGTTGGGCTCGGTGATCTCAGAGGTCTTTCCCAACCTTAATGATTCTGTGAAGAATATAAAAGTACCTGTCTCCAGGAAAGCCAAAACTGTCCCTGCGAGCTGTTCTTTGGCAGGTTTGTTATCTATTGATATCAGCCCTGTAAACATCTCCAAACAGGACCAGGAGCAGCCAGAGCAAACCTCCTGTAGGTTTCTCCAACATTTTGGGAATATTTTGAGCAAATAAAACCCTTCCTGAGCTGAGCTTTGCCTCTCACTAAGCTGCCTCCTCTGCAAGGTTTAACCTTGTAGGCTTTTATGCACCCCTGAAATATATTGGGGTTTAAAGCACAAAGCCAGGCTGATCCTTGGGTACGGCCCCTCTTATTATGGTTCTACAAGGCAGCAGCAACACAAAATCATCCTGTGGGATACAAAAACTGGCCTGCATTAGTTCATTTTCATTCGTTTTCATTCCACCTCATTATAATCATAAGCAATGGTGTGTTTTAAGAGAGTGGAGTTTTAATTAAGCTGATCTTTGAGGAGGAAGTTGATGGGATTACATAAAGAGAGCTCTTTTTCAGCGTAATGAAAGTTGGGATAACTTTACCAAATTCAATTATTTCTTCCCAATGCAGCATGAGAAATATTTGGGGAACAACTGAAACAATTCTTGGAGCAAATTATAGCCCTGTCAGAGAACAAGAAATCAGTGTGTCAAAACACGAGGATATTTCTGTACAAGGCATCCAGCAAGTGACTTCATACAGACGATCCCTGTCTGAATATTATATTCCTCATTAAATTTATCTGCAGCTGGAAAGAGGAATATTTTCTGTTTGCCACTAGAAATCAAAAAAAAATAATAATAACCCAAATGAAAAATGTCCTCAAACGTAATCCAAAGAAGGATGCAGGAAAGTGATATGTTTTAATTCATCTAAGCTCGCTCCATGGTGTAAGAACCTAGGTACAGCTTTACAGCTTTTGTGAGCCCCAAATAACTACATTTTTGTACAGTAAAACCGGATCTATAAAATCCCACTCACTCTTCTCAGGTATGCATTTCTAAGAAGTGGATTTTACATGGTGGTTCCCTAAAAGAAGGGCTGATGTTGCAGCCACTGTTGGACCGTGGGCACTGCACCGTTCAGGTTTTCAATCAGACCAAATTGTGAGAAAGGCAGAGAGGCTCAAAGATCCTCCTGGTGAGCCCTGGGGAGACTGGCTGGAAAAGCAGAGCTGGTGAAATTCCATCTCCCATGGACCTGATCCCACTGAAATTAACACCAGGCTGGAAATGAGGGAACCAGAGGAACAAGGAGGGAGCAACAGCACTTGAAGGGGTTTTTTTTGTCTCACTTTCTAAACCGATATCACAGAATCCCAGAATGGTTTGGGTTGGAAGGGACCCTAAAGCCCACCCAGTGCCACCCCCTGCCATGGGCAGGGACCCCTCCCACTGTCCCAGGCTGCTCCAAACCCCATCCAGCCTGGCCTTGGGCACTGCCAGGGATCCAGGGGCAGCCACAGCTCCTCTGGGCACCCTGTGCCAGGGCCTGCCCACCCTCATGGGGAACAATTCCTTCCCAATATCCCATCTGACCCTACTCTCTTTCAGTTTGAAGCCATTCCCCCTTGTCCTGTCCCTACAGTTCCTAATGAAATATCCATATTTTTTCTTTTCTTCTTTTAAATGAAGATGGATTTTTTTAAAGTTTACACCCAGCATTTTCTTGCAGGGCTGAAATGTGCTGAGCAGTGAGACACAAGTCTTCAAAGAATGCAAAAATCATAGAGAAAATTGAACGTATTTGCTGGGTTTAATCCACTTTTTCTCTCTCTGTGAGAATGATGCAGCATTTATAGATTTTAATTCCTAATACCTTACCATTAACTATAATAGACATTTACCTGATGAAGTGTAGCTACATTATTGCCCCTATTTGTCTCATTTTTGACCATCTCCAACCCGTGTCCCCAGAATCAACAACTCCCTGCTTCCCTGCACTCCTGCTCCAGATGGAGAGCGAGGAAGCAGCTGCTTGGATGAACATCTCAGTGGTGCTGGATCCTCCCTTGATGCAATTCCTGCTGATTTTCATTTCTTCAACAAGTTTTAGCCAGGAAATCCTGGAAGTCAAAGCATCATTGCTGCCCTTCATGTTCCTTTTGCTAATTAATAATATTTTCATTGATGAGGGTCAAAATAGGAAAATTCAGAGCCATCTAGAAATGCCTTTTACAGGTGTAAAGCTTTACTGCAGAACCCCAGTAAGAATAAATTACCAGTAAAATCTGCTTGACTTTTCTGCCCACCCAGAGCCCTCACAGAAGAGGATTCAGGGAATTCCATCCCACCACAGCAGATCTGTGAGCACTTTTGCCTTTTTTTCATGATTATTTGCACTCAGTGGGTGGGTCAGAGCCCTGGGGTTTGAGAGGAGGAGACTGACAGGGCCTCACCGTAGAGAGGAGCTGAGATTGCTGCTCAGAGTAGATAGTAAGCCCTAATTATTTAAATATTCAAATAAAAATATAGGTGAAAAGGCTTCAAATAATTTACTATTTTCACTAGCTCTAATATTTGCACATTTGGCTCTAATTTTCTTTCTCTTTAAGCATTAGTCACCTCCCCAGCATATTAAAAATCAAGGTGAAATAATGGATTTTTCAGCCTACTGAAAGGTAAATCTCCTCTTACCCAGCAACATTTCATTTTTCTCGGGGAATGGGGGAAGTTGAAGAACTCCAGACTCGATTTGAGTTCAGCAGAAAAACTCACCAGCCGAGACTTCTCAGTTTCTGCAGACACTTTTTTTTTAACACTTTTTTGCATTAATTAATTTTGATGTAGAAAGAGGACCATTAATGCTCTGACACAGGGAGCACAGCCGGGACCCCAGGCTGGGCTGACAGGGCTGACAGCGCAGCAGAGGAAATAAATTGTAGTGGTTCTGTGCACTAAAACAGCAATTTTCCCAAAAAGCAGAAAATCTGAAGGCTGAATAGTGCCAGAAATGGCTCCTTTCTCCCCGTTTGCCTCAGAAAACCATTGTTTCCAAAAGTCAGACTGGCACAGAGCAGAAGATGGGCAGAAGTGAAAAATCTGTGATCTAAGAAATGCCCCCTGGAACTGGAAGCAGAAGTGGAGTCAGACTGAGGAAAAACGGAGGGAGAAACGGAGCAGGGTGTCCTAAGGCAGGGCAGGAATGGTTCATCCTCCCCACGTTTCATTAACTCAAGAATTAACCCTCAGCATCAGAACAGGAATTTCTTACAAGCGCTGTGGTGGTGTAACATGGGAAATGGAAAGTGAGGAAGAGTTAGGAAGTACCACAAGTGAGTTTTGTCAGACTCCACTGAGCAGCACCAAGTGTCACCTGCTGGCATTTTGTTGTCCCAGAGGTCTGGGAGAATCCATGTGTTGATTAGAAAAATGAAATAATGATTCCGGAGTCACTGGGGAGTTGCAGAAGCATGGACACACAAGGGGAAAAAAATGGCATTAGTGTTATAGAAGCTGCAGGAAATTCATGGGAATGATGGAAAATGGGTCACAGGGTGGCAGTGCCACCAGGAGAGGGCCTTGTGCTTGCACCAGTGTCAGTGTGAGGAGAGGGAATAGGTGGCATCTGGAAGCACTTGGGAAAATGTGACCTCACAGAATCCCAGAATCATTAATGGAAAATTCCTCCAAGGTCGCTGAGTCCGAGCTGTGCCCCATCCCCACCTTGTCCCCAGCCCAGAGCACTGAGTGCCACCTCCAGCCCTTCCTTGGGCACCTCCAGGGATGGGCACTCCAAGCCTCCCTGGGCAGCTCCTTCCAATCCCTGAGCACCCTTTCCATAGGGAAATTCCTGCTGATGTCCAGCCTGAGCCTCCCCTGGCCCAGCCTGAGGCCGTTCCCTCTCCCCCTGTCCCCTCTGAAGAGCCTGCCAAGTGTTAGCTAAAAGAAAGCCATGCTCAGAAGGAGTAACTCGTTTGTAGCTACACCAGTGTCTGTAAATGGAGAGGTTTTGTGCATGGTTCTGTTTCGGTCTGGGCTCCTGAGCTCTCCCTCTCACGGCTGAGCGACTCTGGCAGCTGACACCCATTAGGTGGCATCTGGTGCCCTGGGCTTGCAGGCAGTGACATCTTTGTGGTCTCCTCCTCCACAGGGCACAGACGGCGGACATTGATCCAGTGACCATTTAGCACTACTGGGAGGGGAAGTGATGAAAGGACACTGCGATTCCCCGGCTCCCTGCTCCAGGTTTTCTCTCCCTCGAGGAGAATCAATGCAAAATGCGAGCCACTTATCTGATATTTCACATCCAGGAAGGTACAAGCACAAACACAACCCTGAAAATCTAGAAATGCACGACTGGTGTTTTCTCAGATGGCTTTTTCCTTTAAAAAAGTAAGTTTAAAAATACAGCAAAAGAAACACAGACACAAAAATAAGAGCAAAGAACCCCATCTCACAGAAAACCCTGAAGAAACAAAGAGCTAAGCAAGCTCCCCAAATTCTATGAGTAGAAGATCATGGCAGGATTAGCCACCAAGCCATTAAAGTCTCACTAAGGTCACTGTGATTGTCTGGAGAGCAAAGGTTGTTCAACAGTGATTGTGCTTCAAAACACAAACCACATCCTATAACACCGCCAGCTGTAGCAAAAATAACTCCAATAAAAACCTTCATACTTCTTTTTGCTCATACTTTTTAAATTTCCTTGGCCAATCATTTCCAATCGGGGCTGTCCTGGCATTAAAGAGCTCCCAGTTCCATTACAGATAAAGCTCCAGCTATTGATCGGAGCATTTCCCACCCCAAGAACCGGGACACGGGGTTTTGAAACCTGTTTTTCTGTGGCAGCAGAGCAGCTGGAAGCATAGGAACTAGTCAGGCTCCTCTCTCAGCATCATTCCTGGCTCCAGAGGTCACCTTTGCTGGGGGGATCATTAATAAGCCGCACATTTTGCAAGGATTAACACCCACTAAACCTTGGCATTTATTCCAGAGACGGAGATCAATGGGGCACTTTAGCACAGGACTAACAACATCCCTGAGCTGCTTCTTTCCCTCTTTAATCATCTTGGGTTGGGGGGGGGAGGTACAGAAGCAGCAGTTCAGAGGGTTTGTTTTCTGGTTTATTTGTGGAGCTGGGAACTAATTAATCCGCTCGTTATCAAAGCAGAGCCTCTGACTGGGGTTGTCCACAGCTCTGCTCCGTCACTGTGAAATGGAGACCTGAACAAACCACACAAAGTCTGAAGTCCAGGCAGAGGAAAGAGCTTTGTGGAATACAAACAAGGGATAAAGTAGCCTAATTCTGGTTCTTTGATGGGTCTAATGTGGCGGAAAAAAAAGAGACCAACAAGCTTTATACGCTGAATTGTGTCTTTTTACACTCAGCAGAAAATCTGTTTGAACATTCATCTATGTTAAACCTGCAGATCTCTTTTTTTTAGTGTCATGTCTCCATCACTGTGTGTGTCCCAAATAAAATAAAATCTACAAAAACGGAGGAAGAAACAGCTATTCTATATGAAAGTGTATTTCCTATAATTGACATTATTTTTTCTGTATTCCCATCCTGCCACTGAACTCACGGTGCTAAAACACATGGAGAAGGCACCTCGTGCTCTCTCCAGTAGCAGGGTAAGAGCATAATAAGAATTTAAAAATGAAAATTTAAAAAAATATTTACACAAAGAGGTAAAAATTGTGAACATTGCTTCCAGAGCAAATTCCTTTTTCTGGAAGGCTGCAGGAATAAGGGACTTCATTGCTGGTGTGACTGGACAACCTCCCTTCCTCGTGGTGGTCACTTGCCCAGAAGTCATGCAGAATTCAGGTTGGTTTGGTTTGGTTGGGTTTTCTTAGCTGTTTCTCTGCTCCAGCAGCAAAACCTTTTGGGAATTCAGAGTGCACTGATCCATTTTTGTGGGATTTCAATACCTCTTTTTTGCAAGAGCAGATCATTCCCCAGTGCCCGCACTGTTCAACTACTGAGCAGCTCAATTTACTTCACAGCACATCTTAATTTTTACAAAGCAAGTGAATTATGATGGATTTTTGCTCTCAGGTTTCCAATATCTGTCTCTGACAAGACTTCAAGGAATATTCATGAGGCAAAGGTGGTGTAACTCCATGAATCTGAAATTGCATCACCTCTGTATTGAAAAACAATGGCAAGGTTGCATTCCTGAAAAATTATGTTGAGATTTACTTTAGAATGTGTCTAACAGGACCGGGGGGAAACTGAGCCAGTAATTTGGGAAATGTTTACTGAATTAGCACTGTAAAATTAATGAATTCAATCTTACTTGAGCAGTGCCCTGGATTCATAAAGATGAGCAAGCTGGGAGAGGTGAAGGTATCCCTGCCCATGGCAGGAGGTTGGAATGAGATGATCCTTGAGGTCCCTTCCCACCCAAACCCTTCTGCAATTCTGTGATTCACAATTTTAGAGTAACCAAAACCCTCTGCATGGTGTAAACACCACACAGCAATTTAGGTGGGTTAATGGATGAATTTTGGAGCAGAAGGTGGCACTGACTAAATAAAGCATCTCCTGGGATGGAATAACGTATTCCTTTGTTAAAAAACCTCATCTTGGGCCTTCAATTTTGCCTTTGTGGTCACAGGGATTTGCCCTTGAGCAAAGCTGACGCTCGTGCACAGCGGAGAGTTTAGATCAGGCTAGTCCTGGATCTAATTCATTTTAAAAGTTGATAAAGACATCCTGGGTTTATCTCCTCTGTCTGAAGGAGAGATGGAAAAGCTGACAGAGCCACAGGGAGCTGGAAGGCTCTGGCTCCTGAAGGCAGGGTGACAAAACCCCACGCGTATCATTCCAAGGCATCTCCAATTTCCACCGAGGAAACAGAGGAGAAAGTGTCTTCCAGACCGAGTTTCTGCAAGAGACACCTTGGCTCAACTTCTGATTTCCTCCCGTCTCCCAGCCCCTGCTCCCGATTCTCTCCTGTCTGCTTTACAGACCAGATCCTATCTCCCAGGTATTTTTAGCCCCTGACAGCGTCCTGAAAGCTGCACAAGGACATTGTGCACTTCTTCCTGAGACGGGGAAACTTCTGCCACTCCAGAGCCAGCTTTGGAGGTGGCTGGAGGCCCCTCCCAGGCTGCTGAGGCTGCCCCAGTTTGCAGGAGTTGTCCGTGCCCTGACACTGTCAAAGCTCCGAGAGGAGCAGCCCTTCCTTAATGGTGGAAAAGTTTTGTTTCGGGGATTTCTGATAGCTGGGAACACAACAAGGTTACAGAGGTTCGCTTGGGGTTGTTTGATCATCAGTGTTTGCTCTGGTTTTGTTTATTTTTTTCTTAAATGTGTTTTTTTTTCTGACAGAATATCACAATTCTTTGAAAGCAAAATATTTGTCAAAGAAATTTCCATCTCAATGAATTTTTGTTTTGACAGAGTACTGGGCAAGCCCACAACATGTGGGTAACATGCAAATGTTTTATCCTGACCTCGAGGAAAAGACTGCTTTAATATTCAAATTTATCATCACTTTCTGTGTCATTTCTCAAAGATATGGGTCGAGTCTTTAATAGGGTATAAGATAGTTCAGAAAAATCTAAATCAGAACTTTACAAGTTCTAATAAAAAGAAAATTCAAATGTTCAGAAGTTCAATATTTGGCCATTGAGATGTTACAGTCTTTCTTGAATGTAAAAACTGAGACCATAGAAAGGTTTGGGCTGGAAGGGACGTTAAAGCCCACCCAGTGCCACCCCTGCCATGGCAGGGACCCCTCCCACTGTCCCAGGCTGCTCCAGGCCCCATCCAGCCTGGCCTTGGGCACTGCCAGGGATCCAGGGGCAGCCACAGCTCCTCTGGGCACCCTGTGCCAGGGCCTGCCCACCCTCACAGGGAGAGATTCCTTCCCAATATCCCATCTGACCCTGCCCTCTGGCAGTGGGAAGCCATTCCCTGTGTCCTGTCCCTCCATCCCTTGTCCCCAGTCCCTCTCCAGCTCTCCTGGAGCCCCTTCAGGCCCTGGAAGGGGCTCTGAGCTCTCCCTGGAGCCTTCTCCTCTCCAGGTGAGCACCCCCAGCTCTCCCAGCCTGGCTCCACAGAGATCTTGAAATGAACAATTAACCTTTTGAAGAGACATTTCTAAAATATTTTTTTCCATTCTCAGTTGGAAATGGAAAAGTTTTAACAGCATTAAGTTCCTCAGCAACTGAAAAATTCTGTTCCTAGTCTTGTTAGACAAGAAATGCATAAGGAAATGGTTTTTATTTTGACATAGAAGGCTAAATTTTTAATAAACTTTTAAAACTGGATAGAAGGAGCTTGGGTTAACCTGTTGCAAGCAACTTTTAGTCTATTCACTCTTGATACCACTTAGAAAAAGCCCTGTAATTATTTAAAAGAAAATTTTAATGAGGAAATATCTAAAATTCCATTTAAAATTTTATTCCTAATTAAAAATAGAGCTGCTAATTATAATGCCTATCTCCTTTGGAAGGTGCTGCAAGGCTTAATTAATTGTCGGTAAAGCTCATTTGGTGAAGCTCACAGGATGGAAGAGTAAAATTGTTTATGTTAATCAGGAGGAGGCTCCGAGAGCTCTGAACGAGGCTGGCGGGGGCTGCTGGGCACCTGGGTGGGCATTCCAGGAGTTCCCATGTCCTGCTGGCCCCATTTTGCAGACCACGAGCAGACCAGGACAGCTGAGGTGCTTCCAGCATCGTAAGAGGAGTCTCCAAGAGAGCTGGGGAGGGATTTGGGACATGGGATGGAGGGACAGGACACAGGGAATGGCTTCCCACTGCCAGAGGGCAGGGAAGGATGGGATATTGGGAAGGAATTCTTGGCTCTGAAGGTGGTGAGGCCCTGGAACGGAATTCCCAGAGCAGCTGTGGCTGCCCCTGGATCCCTGGCAGTGCCCAAGGCCAGGCTGGACGGGGCTTGGAGCAGCCTGGGACAGTGGGAGGTGTCCCTGCCCATGGCAGGGGTGGAATGGGATGGGATTTAGGGTCCCTCCCAACCCACACCAGCCTGGGATTCAGTGATGAACACAAGGAACTTTTCCTCACTAACAGAAGGACGCTCCCCTGCCTGACTCTGCCTTTTCTCTGCTGAAACAGTCCCAAGAGGGAAAATGGAAATCTAAGAAGGTTTGAAGTTCACATCACAATTTATGTCTGGGCCACTTTAGACAAGCAAGTGCCCTTTCCTTTTTTAAAAAAAATGTGTTTAATATATAGCACAGGAAGGGGCAGTTAAGTGTTTCAGGAGGTCACTGGGCGCTGGGATGTGATTCAAGTGACAACTCCCACCCCACGAGCTGAGCCTTACAGAGCCCAGGACGTGACTGTGGGGACCAGGACTAAACAAAACTGTTTCCACTCCTGCTCTAAACCTAATCCCGTGCAGTGACCCAGTTTCTGAGGAGAGAGGTTTGTGATTACCTGACAGGAGCTCATATTTGTACGAGAGGAACAGCAAGAGCACATTTAATCTTTCATGCTCCGCTCTGACAGCTGCGCTTTCGCTCGCTCAGCTTTCTTGAAGGATGAGCCAGGCAGAGCTAATTTTTATACATCCCAAATTTCCAGACAGGGATATGCACTAACTGTAGGAGCTGCTTATCTGATTGAGGCACTAATTGTGTGGGTCCTAGCTCGAGCAGCACGGGGAAGGCAGCGCATTTCACGCTTAGTGCCAGGGAAGAGACACGCAATGCTCAGTGGATAAAAGGCTCCTAGTCCCAGCTGGGAAAACAGTTCCATTATCTCCCAGCTGCACAGACCTTCCATACGGCTCCGTTCTGCCTCGCTGAACACTCTGCCTTGCTGAGAGCTCCGCACAGTCCTGCAGAAAATTGTAAAGATCCTGAGACATTTCCCTGCTCGGAGCTGTAAGTACAGAACCGCGCTGGCTGCTGCAGTGTGGATGTGCCGGGGAGCCGCGCTTGCCGGGCTGGGTTTTTATCCTTCCTCGGTCGTTTGCATTTGCATAAGGGGGAGAGAAGGGGGAAAATGCGCTGCTTTATTTCTGCTGCGTGTCTGGAAATGGCTGATGCTCCAAATGTGCGCGTTCTGGGCAGGAAAGGGCGCGTAGAATGGATTTGTATGCGTGTGAGGGCTGAGGCAAGCAGAGCCCAGCCTGTGCTGGCCACAGGCACCACAGGTACATCACTGAGGCTATCACAGCTCTGTGCTGCAGTGAAACGGGCGACACAGAGCATGACAGTGCTCATTTTGGCACTTTCAGAAGACTTTCTACGGCATATTAAAAGCTGAAGTGGGTAATGAGAGCCTAACCTCATTTCTGCCAGCTGAAGGTGGAAAAGCAGTAAACATAAATCTGCAGGAAAAATGTAGGTAAGCCCTAAAAAAGAAAGTTTTTCCCTGTTGCTCATTTGAATGATCAAAGGGAAATCTAAAGCAAGTTCACAGCCTGTACTGAACTTTGGGTCTGCACCCAAAGCTTTGCAGGAGTGTTGGTTTGGGTATTGTTATTTATTTACGCTGCATGACACAGCTTTAAAGGATATGACACTTCATCCAAAGTTTGGGAAGTCTGTGGTTCCAGAAGCAAGTGCCTGGCTAGAACTTTCTGTTAAATCTGACATTCCCATGGTGCTTTTAGGGTGAATCCTTGGATTCAGGCAGTGGTTGCGTGTGGAAAGGGGCTCCTCCAGCAGCTTTTGCACAAGCAGGATGCTCCAAGCTGACAATTTCCTGCAGCACTTATGGAGCTGAATGATCAAGCAAGATGCAAACACGCTGTCAATAACAGTGACTTGTCCTTTTATCAACACTGCAACCCTTTGCAGATAAATATTATGAGTTAAAATCCAAATATTTCCTCCTCTGAAGTAGCATTTCCACCTCCCCTCCTTTTATTTTTCTCCCCCAAAGAGAGGAGCCCGGTGACTTCCACACAAAGTTCTGAAAGTTCAGAGAATTTGTCCCTGTGTGCCACGAAATCCCGCAGTGTTTGTGATTCCAGGCGCCACGTCCCCACAAATAACCCATCTTCATCAGCCAGCTCTGCCCTCGGTGCTCCAGAGGCACTGTGTCAGTGTTTCACATTCCAGGAGTCTCTGCTTCGCAGGTTTTATGGCACTAAAAAGTCCCAAATCGGTACCTACATGAAGTTAGCAACAACCGTAGATCACATTCCGGTGTGTAAAAAAGGAAAATAAAACCCCCCAATGTTTGCAGCTGTGGGTTTCAAATGCTGGTGAGCTACTGCTGGCTGTGGATTGCAAGTTTTACCTTCTGTGCTGAGGATAAAATTATAAATAATCCATAACAACTTAAGTGCATTAAATCAAGCAGGAGCCATGTCTCTTCTCCTCTGCTTCCAGCTTTACGACCACTATTCAGAAAGGTTTGTGGTGCATAATAAGCTACCCTAAAATTAATTTCTTGCCATTGAAGCAAACCTTTCCCTCACAGAACAAGGTGCCAGTCTCCCCAAGGGGTCTTAAAACACAAAGCTGGGTGGCACAAAGCACTGTTTGTGTTTGAAATGAGAATTTTCATTAGAAGATGTTTTGTGAGTGTGTGGGAAGAGATCAGCTCTAAAAAACAGCATCAGATTTGTATTTCCCCCCCAAAACTGTGTTAGCTGCGTGTTACTACAGCGTTCCCTCTGTTTAAAACCGAGTTTATTGCAGAAGATTGCCCCAGATCGGCCTCTGCTCGCCTTCCTCAGGGACAAAGAGACACAAAAAGCATCTTCATGGTGCCCTGCTTGTCCCCAGCCTCCCACCCTCTCCCTGGAGCAGGGAAGACTCTTGCAGAGGAGGAAATCCAGCAAGTCTGGCCCAAAAAGTCATTGATTCCTTCTTCCCAAAGGCTGCACTCACAGCTGGTCACAACCCTGTGCTCGGCCGAGTTTGTAGCCGCCTCTGTGCAAGGGGGAATCTCTCCAGGAGCGGAGGCAGAAAGAAACTCAGGCACAGTTTCACAGCTACAGCTCCCTGGGTGGTAAAAACCATCCCTGGGACACAAAGAAAAACCCCAAACACAGCAGAATTTAGGTGATTAGGTGACCTTATTTGCATCCAAGCTCTATCAGGCTCCACAAATCTCTTCTTTACTCAAAGGCTTTCCACAGGAGCGGAGTACGCAAGGAAAAAGCACACACCAGTAAAAAGAGAGCAAAGCATCTTCAAGAGCTTTAATCACAGTGAATAAGAAGAACCCCCACCATAAATAGATCAGGGCGCTGTAATTAGGAATTCTCCATCTTTTGGAGGAAAAAAACCAACACACAAGTTGGAGCCAGAGCATCAGAGGTATGGAAACCCTGCCCCGGCGCAAGGGAGGTGCTGAACACGCCAGGCCAGCACAAACTAAGGAGCCACTGAGATACTTTTGCACAAAAATCCCCGTGGGGACGTGAACTCATCGGTTTCAAAGGCTGGGGGAGAAGTAGTGAGGAAAAGCTGGCGTTTTTCCATACCTTCCTGCTCTCAGCTCTGTCTCCTCTCCCTCAGGAAGCACCTCCAGCCGTGGCTTTTCCTGGTGGATCAGGTGCAGCTGGCCAGCACTTCCTGCTGCTTTTATTCTTGAGGGCACAGGTGTTTCTTTCTATTTCTTTTGGGACTGCAAAAATGATTTTTCTGTCTTGTTGCAGCCTTCCAGGGCCTGAAGGGGCTCCAGGAGAGCTGGAGAGGGACTGGGGACAAGGGCTGGAGGGACAGGACACAGGGAATGGCTTCCCACTGCCAGGGGGCAGGGCTGGATGGGATATTGGGAAGGAATTGCTCCCTGTGAGGGTGGGGAGGCCCTGGCACAGGGGGCCCAGAGCAGCTGTGGCTGCCCCTGGATCCCTGGCAGTGCCCAAGGCCAGGCTGGACGGGGCTGGGAGCAGCCTGGGACAGTGGGAGGTGTCCCTGCCCATGGGATGAGATGAGCTGTAAGGTCCCTTCCAATGCAAGAAATGTTATCATTCCATGATCCCATACCTTTATTCATTTTGGGGTCCTTGTGTTTTGGGTTTCCTAAAAGAGTTAAAACTCCAGAGCACGCAGGGCTCAGGGGAACCCCTGAGGGAGAGGGATGGGGAGGAAGGCGTTGGGGAGAAGAGTAATTTCCCTCACTTAGAGACTCTGATGTATTTTTAGCCTCTAAAGACCAGAAGGAATGGATCAAGTGAGTCAGAAAGGCAGTTTGTTTTATTAAAATTCTTGACAGCATCTGCTGTAATGCTCTTGTTAGAAGAGATGGAAAACAGCAGAAAGATGAGAGAGGCCGTGTTCTGTCCCTGCTCTTTACACAACATCATAACAATATGGAAAGGAGCATAATTGGCTTCCCCCTGACTGGATTTATTGGCTGTATCCAAACTCAAGTGACCCAGGTACACAACAACCCTCCCCAGGCTCTGAGCCCAGCTCCCACCAGAGGCAGCTCAAACAAATAAAAACATTCTGCCTACTTTTCCTACAATAAATCCTGATTTTTCTTTGGGACACCCTGATGTGGTCACCAATGGGATCCATTTTCTAGATAAGAAAAAAATACAATTGTTTTGTATTTGGTAATGAATTCAGCTCTCCCATGGCTGTGACCAAAATATGAGGATCCCAAATCCCTCTTTATGGTGGTGCCTGCAAGGAATCTTTTATTAAAAATCTCTTATTAAAATTATTAAAGGGGGAAGACTGGCTGGCAAACAAGGATCCTGTGCTGTAAAAAGCAGCATAAAAATCAAGTGTGTGCCTTTGAGCAGCGCCTGATTTTAATTCCCATCCCTGTGATTTACACTGGGAATGTAGAACCTGGCTGGGATGAAGTTCAGCACCAGGTTTCTCACTGAAATTAATGAATTTTCAGACATTTAGTGATTATTTCTGCTTCAAACACGCCTTTTCCTTGTGTGTGTGTGTGTGTGTGTGTGAGGTTTCACCACGTCCCACCGCCTGGTCCATGGTGAGGGCAGGACATCAAGAATGGGCCTGCCTGGGTCACGGAATGCTTGGTGCTGTGTCTGAAACCCTGGTGCACCCGAGCAACTGAAATCCATTTCACCCAGACGTTCATTCCCTCGCTGAGTTTGGTGTGTGCAGAACACGAGTGGTACCTTTGGTGAGAGAAATGGGGATTAAAGGCACTGGGGTTTCTGCAACTTCATCTCTTCGAGCAGTTTCTGATAATCCTACCATGAAATTACAAAACCAGCGGGACCAGAGCAAACCTCCCTGGAAACCGTGCTCCCTCCATTTGTAAAGGAAGCCAGATAAGGTGTAGATTGTTATCAGCTAAATGAGACAGCTCTGTCACATGGACTCCCCAGCACCCCACCCCTCGGCTGACACCCTCAGCCACGGCAGGGTTTGGGCCGGCGTGCGCCGGGTCCGTGGAGCCCTGCCTTTCCCAGCGCGGCGCGGCTTCCAAGGAGCTCGTCCTTGAGCCAAGGAAACAAAACCAAAAATGAAACTGCCCCCAGAACCAGCACAGAGCCACACTGGGAGTCCACACCGTGACCTCCAGCAGAGCTGATGAGTCCCCCTTGTGCCTCAGTTTCCCTTCTCTGGCCTGTCAGCTAGCAGCCACTATCCCAGCTACTCCTGATGCTTTCGAGGGGGATAACCCTGGCTGCTGACTGCTGGGAACTGTTTCACACATGGCGCTGCCGCTGGTGCCACAGCATTTAAACTCTCCTCACGCTGATGACATTGTGCTAATTTCCTTAATTTACCCACTTAGCCCCAAATGGGTTTGTTTTCCCTTGGCTGGTGATAGCAGGGAAGCTCTGCAGTCCCCAGTGAGGAAATTTCTCTCCCAGAAATTGTTTTGCCTGCTGGCTGAGCGGGAGCACTTGGGCTGCACAGCGGGTGAGAGGTTTTACCCCTGTTAGAGTCACTTAAACTGCCACCTTTCCCTCAGCACTGATATCATTAGTGGTGACACATTGCTGAGGCCTCTCCACAGAGGTCACCCAGCCCTTTCTGGAGCCACCACACAAAGCTAAGTGCCATATATATTATATTTAACCCTCTCCTTTCGTGTGTTACTCCAAAACCGCTGGAGGTGCAGGTCTAATTTCTTCCCTGAACACACTCTGGTCCCTCCATTCCACCAAATCCGTGAGTTAGGTTGGTATTTTCAGTCCTGGCTTAATTTTCCCACCCCAAAATCCAAATAAATACCAGTATTTGCTTCAAAAATGTAATGCCAGGGCAGCTCAATTCCCATCTGTTTGGGAGGGCAGAGCAACAGGGGAAAGACTTATCAGAGGGATCTTCTTCTACTTACAAGGAAAATCTTCGTTTCCTACACCACTGAAATAGGAACAGTTATTCATTAATTCCTTTGCAAGAGCCTGGGCAAGTGGAAGGTGTCCCTGCCCATGGCAGGGGGTTGGAATGAGATGATCTTTATGGTCCCTTCCAACCCAAACCATTCTGGGATTCTCTGAAAAACCTTACATAAAAATAAACAGGTCCATTATTTATGGAGAGAATTCTTGTAGAGCTCAATGTCCCCTCAGTATTTGTTGTTGCTGTTCAAGTACCAAGCAGCTTTTGACCAGGATAAAGTCAGGCTGGTACCTGTGCAAAAATTCCCAGGAAAAACAGCTGTCCCAGGCTGGAGGCGTGGGGTGGTGGGAAATGCAGGTGTGGAGAGTAAGGGTGAGGAGGTTTGGAGTGCCCATCCCCGGTGGTGTCCAAGGAAGGCCTGGAGGTGGCACTCAGTGCTCTGGGCTGGGGACGAGGTGGGGATTGGTCACAGCTTGGACTCGATGATCTCAGAGGGCTTTTCCAAGCTCAGTGATTCTGGGGTTCTGTGAAATGCCCCTTGGTCAGGTGGGGCTCTGGAGAAGAGAGAGCAGAGTCCATAACTGAGTCCCTGATTGAGTCCCTGATTGAGTCCCTAAGTCCATGGCTGAGTCCCTGAGTCCATAACTGAGTCCATGGCTGAGTCTATGACTGAATCCCTGACTGATTCCCTGGCTGAGTCTCTGGCTGAGTCCCTGACTGAGTCCCTGGATGAGTCCCTGGCTGAGTCCCTGGCTGAGTCCCTGAGTCCATGGCTGAGTCCCTGACTGAGTCCCTGGATGAGTCCCTGGCTGAGTCCCTGGCTGAGTCCCTGAGTCCATGGCTGAGTCCCTGACTGAGTCCCTGGATGAGTCCCTGGCTGAGTCCATGGCTGAGTCCCTGAGTCCATAACTGAGTCCATGGCTGAGTCTATGACTGAATCCCTGACTGATTCCCTGGCTGAGTCTCTGGCTGAGTCCCTGACTGAGTCCCTGG
>VZRQ01009977.1:1316656-1331364 GCA_013397975.1 Machaerirhynchus nigripectus
CTGAGTCCCTGGATGAGTCCCTGGATGAGTCCCTGGCTGAGTCCCTGGCTGAGTCCCTGGATGAGACCCTGGCTGAGTCCCTGGCTGAGTCTCTGGATGAGTCCCTGGATGAGACCATGGCTGAGTCCCTGGCTGAGTCTCTGGATGAGTCCCTGGATGAGTCCATGGCTGAGTCCCTGGCTGAGTCCCTGGATGAGTCCCTGGATGAGTCCATGACCGAGTCCATGACCGAGTCCATGCCACCTCCTCAGCACACTCCTGCTCAGGTGTCCCACAGCCCTTTCTGTTCCCTGTGTGCCAGGGCAGCTGAACACAGAGCTATAGGTTTAAAGCACCATTTGGCCACTTTTCCGTACGTTTTTCTGCCTGTTAATAGGATTATCCACCCCCTGTGCTGCTGCCATGCCCCAAACGTGACTCAGGGCCGATGGGTCCATCCTTGCCATGGTGCCAGAGCTGCTTCATCCCGCTCTGCTGCCCCTCTCCAGGTTTGATTCCATCTGAGACATCACCTCAGCTTTTACTCACTGCCTGGAGCAAAGGAGAATCCTGGCTCATGAACCTGCACACAATTGCTGCAGTTCCAGCCAGGAATAAACTGTTCTTAACCTAAATACTCCTCTGAGGACGCTGAGCTTGGGGGAAGAAACATAACTGTGCTGTATCTGGTGCAAGCAGGGATAAGTGAGCCTGGAGACGCTGGATAACTTGGGAGAGCAGTTGGGAAGAGAGGGGAGGGAAAGGAGAACAGTGGTGGACGCAGCTGAACTATAATGACCACTTTAGATTGCAGCACATGCAATGCTTCCAAATAAAAACAGACTGTTGAAGCTACAAAGAATGGAAAGGCTGCCAAAGTGAAGGATTTGACCAAAAGCAGCCCAAAAAATACCTCAAGGAGAAGGGAAGCTGCAGTGTGTTGAAACCCCTTCCACAGTGGGGGTGAGGTGGGGCTGTGGTTGGAGCTGGGCACCACGGGGAGCAGCACCTGTGGAATAACTGATATGGCAAATTCAAGGGTGGTAAAAACGATAGAGCAGAGTGGGCAAAGCTCAGTGCAAGAAGAGCTGGTGTGGAGTTAAATTTGCAGGAAAAAGCTTTTTTCACTTTAATGCAAAATGCCCACTAAGGTGAGCCAGGATCCGCCACTGAATCTTAGAGAAATCTTGATAACAAGAGACTTCTCAGGTATTTTGGGATGCTGTGAGGAAAGTTATGGGGAGGTGCTACCTGGAATTATTCTGTACTGGAGGTATTTCAGCATTAATTGCACAGCTTTACTCAGAGATTACTCATTTTCAAGTTAGTCTTACCAGAGGTGTTGAATAATGGATGATATTAAACTTTGAGTTGGGGATTCAGGGGATTGATTTGGATGTTATAGGTGAGACATCCCCAAAATCAAACTCCTGTCAAAAATTAGCAGAATAAAAGTTACGTTTGAAGTGCAAGAACTGAGAAAAAGCACCTTTCTCACTGATTCAGGCAAAATAAAAATGACTAAGCCTGTCACGATTTTACCTCTTTGTCTGGCTGACTTTCTCAGCAAGATTGATTCCAAATCCATCTAAGTCCTGAAAGGAATTAGCAGGAAGCTGCTTTGTTGGAGGATGCTGAGGGGGTGGGTTGAGCAGCCGGAGAAGCAGCAGCAATACCCAAAAATAAAGCCCCAGCCCTGACTAACCAGGGGACCTGTTGGGCTCACTGAAGTATGAGTAAGTCGTAAAACCTCTCACATGAATCCACAGAGGCAAAAGCAATACTTTGAGAGAATAAAAAGCAGGTTAGGAAGTGTTTGTGAGATCATAAAATCAGAGAACACAGGGTGGGAGGGACCTTAAAGATCATCCAGTGCCACCCCTGCCATGGGCAGGGACACCTCCCACTGTCCCAGGCTGCTCCAAGCCCCGTCCAGCCTGGCCCTGGGCACTGCCAGGGATCCAGGGGCAGCCACAGCTGCTCTGGGCACCCTGTGCCAGGGCCTCACCACCCTCACAGGGAACAATTTTTCCCCAAAATCCCATCTAACCCTGCCCTCCTTCAGCTTAAGCCATTCCCCCTTGTCCTGCCTTTCCATGCCCTTGCACAAAGTCCCACTGACCCTTCTGGTAGCCAGGAGCAGGAAGGCTTCATCCAGAAAAAGGCCCTGGGTTGGATTCAGAGGTAGATTCACAGTTTTATATTCGACTGACTTTATAGAAATGTTTGTATGTAAACACTGAAGTAGAAGAACTTTATGAAGTAGAAGGGGTGCAGTCGTGCTTGTTCTTGACAGACACCTCCAATAAAAACTCCTGACCCTTAAAGCAAGGAGGTGAGGCACAAACAATCTGTCATTAGAGGTGTTAATTAGCATCATTCCATCCAGGACTGTCCAAGGCCAGGTTGGACAGGGCTTGGGCCAGCCTGGGATAGTGGAAGTTGCCCCAGCCCATGGCAGGGGTGGAATGAGAGGAACTTTAAGGTCCCTTCCTTAACCCAACCCAAAGCACTCTGGGCTCCTGTGACTGCAGGGCAGCAGGAGCTGTGCATTTGGAGCAGCGTTATTCCCACACCTGCTGGCAAGTGAGGCTGAGGCACCAATATTTCACCCTCTGTACCCCGGGGATGGATGGGGCATGGCAGAACGTGACCCAGGAGCAGCAAACCTTCCCTGCAGTCACGTTCCTTGTGCTTGGTGCTGGCTCCCAGACCAGGCCTCGCCCAGGGCTGAGCACCAGGCCACAGCCTGTGCAATTAGCCACTCCAATAATCAGTGTCTGCCTCTGATGAATTACAGCCCGGGCTGGGGATGGCTCGGAATAAATGAGCTGGGATGAAGGGTGTGGCAGGTAACAAAGCATTTGTAATGGGCTGTACAGCTGTTAAACCTAATGCAAAATAAAAAGGGCCACTAAAATATGTGTCAGAATAATCAGAAATAAAAATAAAAGTCTATTTTAGGCCATGGTTCTTGACGTGGCGTGAGAGACTGAAAATTAACCTCACCTGCATAAGTGCAGGAGGGTGTCAGGGAGGTTCTCAGGGCACTTGTAGATAAGCCACACTCAAGTTTTGGGCATTTGAGGGGGGTGTTTCTCCTGTCATGGTACAAATTTTGGCTACTCCCCCACTGCTGTAGGCAAGTCTGTCTGGGCTGGCCATGGACAGTCAACAAAAGGTGCAGGAGATGCCTCCAGGAAGGTCTCAGAAGATGCTTCTGCACTAATCAGCCCCCAGGGCTTTGGGTTAAACTCTTGCTGTCCTCTGAAGCCCTTCCTAACCCTGCACATGCACCCCAGGCTGGACAGGGCTTGGAGCAGCCTGGGAGAGTGGAAGGAAGAGCTGATCTCTCTCCGAGTCTCACACAGGAAGGGACAAGGGGATCTCTAGGCTCTTTCCAGGAATTTACACTCTTCAGAGATGTTTCTGGTGGCTACACTGTTAAAAAACCCCACAATGGATGTTCCTGTCCTGCTTTTATTTCAGTGTTTTGGAGGAGCAGTAATGCTTTGGGTAAAATTCAAATCAATGCAAACCTCATAAGCCAATAAAAGTTTATAGATGGTTATCCAATATGTAATTTGTTACACAATTTCTCTGTGGCTTCTGTTTATTGAGACATAAAGACTCTGCTTTTTTTAAGGGAGATTTTATGTGAGGAGGGCATAAGAAGGAATAACCTTTCATACCTATTGTGCCATAAACTAAATTACTCTTAACCCAAACCATTTATCTTGTGGTGGCAGCCTAATGAGACCAAAGGAAACAGGAACGATCTGCCTGGAATTTTCTTGAAGGGAAAACTTTTATTTCCATCAAGCCCGTAGCTTGCCAGGTTGATTACATGGATGTCACAGTGGATAATATCAGATAATTTAATAAACAACAGTCCAAGAAAACGATGAGGCTCTAAAGCTTGAGAAAGGGAGCTTTACCCCACCCAGCACAGGGTGTGAGTGCAGAAGAGGTTCTGGGGTAGTGGCACACCCCGTGTTTATTTCCTGGGAGGAATTTCCTGCTGGATGTGAGTAATGGAGGGAAGGGAAGGAAGCCTGAGCAGCAGCCTGGGGGCTGCTCAAATAGAGATCATCATGGCTTTGGTGGTTTGGATCAGGAGGGCTGGAAAAGCTCTCGGGAAGGACGATCCCCACCCTAGTGGGGAAATTCACTGCAATGCCTTGTGCTTATGACTAAGATGTTCTTTTTCTAATACAACTTTTTGCAATATCCTTCGGCCTGTACACAACATCATTTTTCCCAGTGTAATTTCAAAGCAAAGGAGCAAAACTTGGGAGCAAACGCGACCTTTCTTTTTATGTTTTATTTTTTCGAGCCAGACACTCAAACATAAAAGGAGCCTTTACTCAGTGGGTCCTGCTTGAAGTATGAGTGCACTGACCTGGGGATACACGCAGAGTAAAAGCCTATTTGAGGCTGTCTCCTAAGTTAAGTGAAGCTCCAAGTCATAGGAAAGCTGATCTAAACCTTGCTGGAATCAGTGGGATGTGCTTCTCTTTCCCAGGACTGAAGCAGCCCTTGCATGCTGCTTATTAGCTCCATTAATTCCTGGGTGATTTCCCCTCCACATGATGCAGCTGTGGCTGAGAGACTGGGCTGGGTACAGGAATTGGAACACCTGGTGATGAACTTGCAGTGTGATGAGGACTGATTTGCCCATTAAAGAAAGAAAAGCTAAAGGCAGTGGATCCCTTCAGACCCCAAACTTGCCATTTCCCTGAAGGGATGACAGATTTTTGGGAGAGGAGCAGACCAAGAGAGGAATATGAACAATCTGTGTGTCGCTCTCAGCGTAGAGCTGGTGGAAAAAATGGATCTGTGTCGCTCTGAGATAACAACATTGTTTTATATGTCAAGCAAAAAAGAGAAATAGCCCATTATTTAGATCAGCACCAGTAAATGGATGTTTTTAGGACTGAAAAGCAGGGCCATCTCCTCCTTATCATCTCCATTCAATCTCCTAAACTCTTGCTGAACCTATAACAGAGCCTGGGCTGCGAGAGGGAGAGAGCCAAGGCTCAGAGTGACACAGAGTGACATCAGCAGGAGTTATTAGAGGAATTTATGAGCACAATCAGACACGGGGATGACAGAGAGTTGGGGAAGAGCTGCAGTATCCCAGGAAACAATCTGCATTATTGAGAGCACAACTCCAGGGAAGGTGTGATGGGCTTGACAAAGTGCAGACACTTCACTTCGGGATCCTCCTCAAAGTCTCTTCCTCAAAACGAGATGCACTTTGAAGCCCATTAGAGTCCAAACTCTATTTTGGGGTTTTACCACTGCATTTCCAAGGAAATGTGGAGAAACTCGTCGATGGAGCAGCTTTGCAGGGATGTGAGGCTGGAAACGAGACCCTTACAACGCTTTTTCTGCAGTCGTTGGGATGGGTTTGATAGTCCTGGGAAAGCACCAGGTTGGTTGGGTTGGCCAAGGCTTCAAAGGTGGCTTCAAAATTGGGGTCAGAGTTGGGGTGAAACTGGTCCGAACCTTCCTGAAACGGGGCGTAACCAGCCCAGCTTCCTGAGTGTTTAAAGCAAGACCTGAAAAGGAAACTTCACTGGTGAATATTTTGGATCCCTGTCCCCTGGAAACACTCACCGGAGGGGAAGGAAGGATGTAACCACGGGGGTTTGACTGTTCAGGTTTGCCAATCAAACTGTTTCAAAGGACTTGTTTTTTTCCTTTTAGTGTATAGCCCCAATTCAGCAAAACACCTAAATAAACATTTCCAGCTGATACGAGAGTGATCCTACAACTACAGCAAAGATTACACCTGAAAATACGTTAATTAGTAATTTCTGCTATGGAGCAGCCATTCCACAAACCTGGCTTTAGACAGACCCCAAAGCAGGGAGCTTTAATTCTAAAAACCCTTTAAATGCAGCGTTTTCCTTGAACAAATCCTTATTTTTCTCTGGACTATTAGCAGTGCTAAATAGCCAGCCTCCAGTTTTGAAGGCAATTTATCTTGGGCACCTTTAACAACGAAGGGAGAATTTGGGGTGTTGACTTGTTTTGTCTTTACTGATGTGGAAAGTGTAAGGGTGGTTCCTCGATAACAAATGCACTCAGGGATTTCTTGGGACAGAACATTTTTTTTTCACGTTCTAAATGCAGTGGGTTTGGCTTAAAACAAAGGCCAACCTTTGTAAGAGGCTTGGTGAAATCATGTGCTTTAAATAGTGGCTCCAAAAGGCAAAAGTTGCTTTTGATAAGGGATAAAGGAATGACAAGAGGATGAGGAAAGCTCCCCTTTGCTATGGAAAGACAGATTTTGATATTGTTAAATTCTGCTGAAGCAGCGCTTGTAAGAGTTTACAGCAAAGAGTGATGCAGGAATGAAACCAGAGAAATTTCGCTTTTTGTGCCACCGCAAAAACGCAGCCGGGGATGGATCGAAGGATGCAGGAGCTGCTTGGGAAGTACACAGGAACAGGGTATGAGAGTGGAATGGAAAATGCAGAGCAGGGGGATGGAAAGGGAAGGAAAACCAGCTAAACATGGAGGTGAATTTTCACCAGCTCCCTTTAGCTGGCACAACAGCAACATTCAAACCCCCAGGGTTTCGCAGCGTGGTGATTTCTCTGGTTGATTGTGAGTTTTCCCTGCACTTTTCCTGGGTGCTCAGGACCTTGGTGGTGAGGGATGGGAATAATTCCCCAGCACCCCGTTGTAATTTGGGCACTTAATCAGCAAAATCATTTGCAGCAGGACTTTGCCAAGTGAGTGCTCATCAGAACGGCCTTGGGTGAGACAGCAGAGTTTAATCCACTCCTTTTTCTTCTCTGCTTTGTAACACATCATTTGGCATTGTGCAGGCTCCTCTCAATTATTCTCTGTGGTTCCAACAACACATTTTGGTGCATAAAGAGAGTGGGGATGAAAGCACTGAACAGAAGGGGATAAAAGAGGCTCCTTGGAGAGCTGATGTAACGAGGCAACAGGTGACAGTCCTGTTGGATTTCCATGTCCAGTTTAATGGATGAGGAAACAAAGCAGAAATTAAAAGGAAGTTCTGCCTCTGGGATTAAAAACAAACAAAAATGTGCTGCCAGGAAAAATCTCTCGCTAAATATTTATATCCAGTCCTGGCCTTTCACGGCCTTTCGTGGTTTTGAATTTTAGAATTGGTTTATTTTAAATAGCTGCATACATAAATAAGTGCATCCTAAATATATCTCTTTATGTATTAGGAAACTCTAAGTGAAATTATTATTCTTATCATAAACCAGACAAATTTAAAGAGTTCTTCTCCCAAATATATTTGGTCCTGGTTCCCAGCTGGTGCAAATTTGCATTTCTCCATGAAGGTCAAAGTTTTCCTGCTCCCACCATGGAGTAGCCAACCCTGTTCACCTGTCAAAAACCCAGAACTCCTCCAGAATAGCAAGTTCGAGATCTTTGGTGTACCCAGGAAGGGAAAACATTCCGAAATCCTGATTACTATTCCAGCTAACATTTTGCTTTTCTAACCTGTTCCGAGTTTGTAGGAATTGTCTGCTGCATATCCAGCAGATGCAAATGCATCAGTCCCTGCATGTGTGACTTGTTTGGAGTGCAGGGCAATTATCCAGGAATAAAATCAATTTCTAACAAATCATCTGCCATGTGCAAAGCAGGACTCTAATAGTAATTAAAGTCATAAAATGGATTAATGTTTCTCTCTATCTCTTTCCTTTACCCACTGGTAAAAACAGCTCATGCAGGAGTTCTAGGAAAGAGCATGAACTGCAGAAGAAATTAATTAATAAGCAACAAATAATCACAAATCAATTCATTTCAGGCCTAGGATTACATCATGATTTTCAAGCAACTTGGTGCAATTGATCTATGTCATGTAAACTGACTTTGAAGTGACTTTGAAGGAATTTAGATGTTCATAGGGAACTTGTAGCAAAAATAAAAACATATTTAACTGTATAAAAAAGGAAAATAGATTGGACTTGCTTTAAATGTGCCAAAATGTTCTCTGCAATAAGACAAATCTCTAAAGCTGTTCTATTTAACTCACACTAACGTGTGCTTCTCCAATATACTCAAACACACCGCTCATTATCAAGTTTTCTTCTCAAATTACCAATTTAAATACAAAAAAATAAGTCTATAAGTTATTCCATGCCTTGGAACACAACCATCTTACCAAAATCAGAACAGTGGTTAATGTTGTTGAAGTCGTTACAGAAAGACATGGCTATTTATATTTATTAAACCCTAATAACTCATTAATTTTAATTGAGAACAGTGGACCTTCTGCTCAGTCTGGTCAGACTCTGTTGAGCAGAGAAGCTTTTCCAATTTCCAGTCCTTGTCCTCCCTCCTCCCTGGCTTGGCTGGTGTGGAGCAGCACCCTGAGTGCATCCCCTTTTCCTGCCCAGCCTTGTGCCAGAGGATCCCTCTGCTCCTCCCTCTTGCGTCACCCAAACCCCTTCAGGATTTTCCATGGGGAATCCTGTAGGAACTCCAGCCTTTCTCCTTGGCTCTTGTTTAAAGGACTTCCTTCCTTTCCTTCTGCATTCCACCAGCACCCAGCTCTTGAGGTAAATAATTTGTATTCCTCTTCCCATCTCCAGATCATCTTGAAACCTGTCTAGACATTAAAGCAATCTGTTTGCTTCTCTGATTATTCCACTTGGCCATATCCCCTATCTCAAAGTACATAGATTATGCTGAATTAAGCCCAATTTAATCCAGAAACCAACTGATTATTTTCTTCCTTTTCCTCATTATCCAAGAGATTCTAAATGATAGCAATAAACAGCAACAGCATCACCAAGGAGGAAGGGAATGGGAAGGATCCTCATTTCACACTGAATCATTCACTTGTTAAACAATAAGCCTTGAAATTAACTTTCCCTCCTGACACCCCTGCATGCACATATTCAAATAAAATGATTACAGGCTTCATCTTGGGCAAAAATAATGGTCATGGATGGCTCAGCTAATCTTAAAGTCACCCTGGAACTGCAGCCCGACTTGTTCCTGTTTATGTTGGTTGGAATTCCACCTGATCATGGTTTAAATCCGTGGCCACCCAGGTCAGCCCAGAACCAGTCCTGGCCACTTTATTTATTGCTGCACTGCAGTGTATGGCTATTAAAAATCTAAATATTTCCTGACAGCTCTCGGGGGAAATCTATGGTTCATCATTTCCTTTCATGGTACTATTAGTACTTCCTGACAGGCTGAAAGCCAGTTGTTAATAATTTGGCGGATTTCCAGCTTCTTGTCTAAAATTAGCTTCAGCTTCACTTATTTTTCTGGGGTTTTTTTGCACATCTGAACCCCTGATCCAGAAATTTCTGAGGCAGGAGTGGCAAGTGGAGGCCCTGGTCCCCTTCTGCAGGTGTTTGTCCAAGCCTTGAACCTCCCGGTTCAACAGAGCATTGCTCCGAGTCCAAAACTCCAGGGATGTTTTGCTCAACTGCACATTCCCTTTGGGAAGAAAGTTTGGTGGATTGGTGGGTTCTTTGTGTCCAAAAAATTGCCATTTTTTCTTTTTAAAGGTGTTGTGAAGGCCACCAGCTGGAGGACCACACGTGTAAGAAATGCAGCAGCAAAAATAATGAATACTAAAGGCATTGTTTTATTTGAAAGGAGAGCCCCATAAAGATATCACAATGCCTTTAATATGGATGTTAATAAAAGGATCGGGGATATTGGATGTGAAGAAGCAAAAGATTAAACTGCAAACACCGAGTAAGAGACTTTAGGGTGGCACAAAGGGAAGCGTTGCTGGGATATGAGGCTCATAGGGAAACAACTGCTGCATGAGATCTTGAAAGAGATGAAGTCTTCAAGATATCGCTGTAAAAGTTTATCAACAATTCCTTTATTAATCTCCGTATCTTTGAAGAAACCTGCGCGGTGTCTTTTGATGATATTCTAATTTTGATCCTCTTTTTACTGAAGAAATGGGAATTTCGCTGCTGACTTCAGTTGAAACAGAATCAGTTTTTTAAACAGTATTACACTGATAATATTTGGAAGGAGGTTTTCTTAAGCTTCTACTCATAGATATGAAGTAGATGTTAAACTTTTCACCTGGGAAGAATAATGCAGACTCTTCATTCCAAGTATTTGAGTGCCATCAGGATCTGCAGCTTTAGGGTTTGTGAACACGTTAAAGGAAAAGTGATAATTGCTTTACAAGTGATATTGTCAGGTTTGGTAAATTTAACACTTTCAGATCTCTTCTAAAACTGTATTTCATAATGTGTTGAACTGAAAACTGATCCACACTTACGCTTCAGCCAGACCATGGAAGCTTTTTTATCAGACTTTTGCCATCCCAGTGTTTGCTCAGTAATTCCTGCAGACTGCATTGAGTGATTAGGAGAGAATCTTCTCGTTGTTGGGAATTATCTTTATGATGAAAACTTCTAACTTCTAATTCACATGGAAAACATTCTCTTCTGTAGTTCCCACAAGTCTCTGAGGAATTACTGAGGTTTTGGTCCCACCAACACTTCCAGGACAGATTTCACACAGGTGTTGGAGGTCCATTCCCGCATATTTAGGGATGAAATGAGAGCAGCACTGTTTTGGCCAAAGAATGAGCAAAGCCCTTGCCAGTTCCTCAACAAAGAGCTGGAAATTCCTGCACCAGGATGGCTGGAATGACCCAGGAGTACTGAAATCATAATCCAAACCTTTAGATGAAGTTAATGTGAAGTTGCCATCGCTTTGTAGCAGACACGAACATTTCTGTCATGTCTTTAGGTATTTTGATTTGATTCTACATGAGAACTTGGGCTTTAGGCAGTTCTGATACAGAATTCTGCTTTACCTTATTCAACATTGTACAAATGTTCAGTAACTGGGATTATTCCTGGTTTCCTTCCATAAACATTTTGATGGCAGGTGACTCTCCCAGTTGTGGTGCTGAGGCATGGAAGGGGGTCAAACTAAAAGAGCTCTGTCCTGATAAGAGGGACAGAGCCCGAGATGACCAAAGCACGGTGTTGGAGCTAAGGTAGGATTAGATCCTGCTGCCATCATGAGGAAGGAGCTCCAGAAGGGATGAAGGATGGGTCAGTCCAAGCTCCCAGCTCTCCTTCCAGTGATAACCCCTGGGAAGGGTTGGGGAATGGCTGGATCTTGACTCCCTCTGGAGTTACTGGGTTACACGTTCAGTGTATTCTCAAGTCTGTAACATGCGGAATAAATTCTGCCCATCCATCCAATGAGAGACTTAAGCTGCACAACAAAAGGGAAGCGACATGGAAAACAGTATCTGGGGTTAATTCTTCCAGCTCAGCTCCAGCATCTGTGTCTGCAAACACAAAGAGATGGAATCGCAGCAGCACGTCGTTTTTGGGGAACCACTTTCCGTATCTCCTCTGGATTCTCCAGAGCTGGAAGGAGATCTGCCTTCCCTCAGTTGCTGGAGATGCAGAAGTCAGTGTTAAATGCTGCTCCCACTGCTGCAAATCTTTCTTTCACCTTCTCCATTTTGCCCCAGGAAGCTTTTGAGGCTGACATTTTTCTGTCTCTCAAACAACACAGGATAAATTATGACTCTGCTTTGTGTCACTCTACTGCTGCCTCGCTTCTGTTTAGTTCCTGAAAAGAGTTCTGAGCTAGAGATCCACTGTAAAGGACACCAGTGCTTATCCCAGCTGCAAATTTAATGCAGAAAACACATTTTCCAAAATTCAGAAGCAGTAATTTCTGCTCAGAGCAGAAAACACAGCAGAGCCACACTGAGCACAGCTGCAGGAGGGAATGAGACCTCGTGTTTCTTAATACCCCACTTCAGGGCCTAAAAGATGAGGAACTGACTCCCTGTCAGTGGGTGCTGCCTCAGGAACATCAGGAATGAACACCAATGGTCATGGGATATTTCTAAGCTACTTAAACAGGAACAGTTTCTTTTTCCCCTTCTATAGGGTGAAATGGTGTCACTAATAAACAAAAAAAAATCGCATTTTTTAAGGGACACATGTAATGATGTGCCTCGCTTAACAAAGGGACAAATATTTTATATTGAATTTGGACATTTTAACATATAAATGATGTTCCAAAAGGCACATCTGTGTATGACAGAGACTGCAGAATAGAAATTACTACAAACTAACATACTGAATTATAACTCTAGGTTGTCTTTGGTGGACTTGACTCATGGCACGTTCAGCTACAAATCCAGACATGATAAATGGTCACAGAAACTATGGAAAAGGGATTATAAAGAGGAATGCACTTATTGGGATTTTATCTATGACGAATTCAGGCCCACAGTTCTGGCAGTGGGATTGGAGTTTCCTTGAGTGCCATGAACCATTCTGGGCTGTGTCAACTTGAACTGGTCAAATTTTTATCCTCTAAAAGGGATTTGTGGACGATGTCTGGCCTGAAGCCAACCCTTGGCACAGCTGCAGGTGTGCAGACACACCTGGATCCCAGGATACTGGCACCCCAACACTCCCCACACTCATATCCTTCCTCCCTGGGGCCCAGAGTGAGACCAACAGACCAGACAGGTTTATAATGAACAGAAAAGGCTTCACCACTCTTCAAACAAAACCAATTCCTGTGTCAGTCTAATTCCACCACACCACGGTGAGATAATTCTGTATTTATTTATCAGGTAGAAAAATGGCACCATAATTTTGGATATTAAAAAATAAAACCCCAGCAGTGCAGATGATTGAACCAAATTATCCCTTTGTATTCTATGAACATACACAGACTCACATATACAAACATATATAGACACATGGGCTATGAAAAGCTGTCTCCATCCCTAAATTACAGGAATCACCACCAGAAATGTTGGTTCCTGGGCAATGTGAGTGTGAGAAGCAAGATTTTGTATTGTTTCAGCCTTTCAGGCTGATTAGTGGCGTTGCATAGTGTATAAAGTTTAGAAAAGAGTGTCAAAATACAACTCCAGGTGATGTGGTTGTGTGGGATAACTGCACCCAGGCTCGAGGGCTGGGATGGGGTTGTGCTCAGTTATGTTCATCATCACTTAAGCTCTTTGCTGTTCAAAGACATTTTACGGCTGATTTGTCAACAGCACAGCCCACTGGGGTTTCCATCTTTCTGTCTTTCTGTCTGGGTTAAATACAGCGAAATCTCTCCCTGGGCCTTGCCTGTTGAGGGTTATTCACAGCTGGGGATGCCCACACAGGGTTTGCCTCCTGCTCTGCGCCAGTTCAGGCACTCATGAAGGACTGAATGAAAGGCAGCACTCCCTGAGCCCTTCCCAGCAATCCCGGTGGGATCCTGAAACACGCGGGCACGTTCTGCAGTGCCCCGGTGGCAGAGGGGGGGTTTCTATTTCTGCTCCCAAGTTTAAGCTGCCTAATTGTTGCTGTGAAAATTTAAACATGGGAAAAAATCCAAGATTATTTTGAAGATATTTAAATCCTGCTGTGTCTTGCACTTGACTGTTAAAGAAGTTGTGAATCCTTACAAGGATGCTTAGAATCTTGGAATGGTTTGGCTTGGAAGGGACCTTAAAGCCCATTCAGTTCCACACCTTCCACTGTCTCAGGGTGCTCCAAGCCCCGTCCAACCTGGCCTTAGGCACTTCCAGGGCTGGGCATCCACAAATTCCCTGTGCCAGGGCCATTTCAGTGCTGGTGAATCCATTTGGGAAGGTGAGCGAGGCCTCGTCAGACACCAGAGCAGAGTCCAGCCCATTTCTCCTCAAATGTCTTAATTTGGGGAGTTTAAGACACAAAAGCCTCCGTGGTGTCCCACCCTGTAGGATCTCAATGTCACCTGAAACACAACGAGCTGTTTGCTCGGATTTAGGAAAATGTTTTGAAAACACAAGATTTAAACCCTCCCCGAAGGCTTTATGCACAGAATTTGAATTGCAAACAAGCCACAGTATTTTGTGCTTCCCTAGGAAAAGTAAGCAATAGCAGTCAGGAGTGAAAACCAAATGAAAATCCAAGTCCTTTTGTGAAAGAGGAAAAATAGGAGTGATCAGTATCGGAAACCTTTGTTAAATAGCACGGGGTACTTTTCTCCCTCGAAATATGGTTCAATAATTCTAAATAAGCAGTAAGTACTCCAACAGCATACGTAAATCTTGCTGGAGCCTGGAAAACTGGGCGCTTCTGCTCCTGCTCTGGTAGCTGCAAGTGTTTGCTATTCACTCTGTTATGGATGTCTGGAAAATAGTTTGAGTGCAGAAAGCGCCTCAGGGGTAAAAAGTTTGGAAAGAAAAATGTAGCTGCGTATCATTGGCATTCATGAGAAAATTCACATTAGATGCCTTCAAATCAGGAGCTCGGGAGACAACAGAGAGATCAGGAGCAGTGGTGTGCCAGGAATGCAAGCCTGGCTGGGACACACTCGGCTTTTTCCCTGGCACATGAGGAATACAAAAGCGTGGAAGACCAAATTCAAAAGATAATATAGATGTGTGGAGGCCGGTGGGAGGGAAAGCTGAGGCTGCAGAAGGAAAAGGCTGGGAGTGCACTCCCTGGGTTAGAGCCTTTCCCTCCACGTCTCCATTCCTTTCTTCTCCCATACGAGCAGCAGGTCTCATTCTCTGGGTGGTTGTTGGAGTCCAAGGCATGCCTCTGGCAGCCCTGGCAGGTCAGGGAGCCCCGGAGCCCCAGCGAGGGGGTCCCAGACCCTGGCTGGAAGCCGAGAATGAAGGTGGTTTTGATCTTAGTCCATAGGAAAAATTACCAACACTGCGAGAAACATTGCAAAACACAAGAGTTTAAAATAAGTAGTGGTTT
>VZRQ01009977.1:1331528-1357355 GCA_013397975.1 Machaerirhynchus nigripectus
GAGATAAGAAGAAATAAACAACCTGAAACAACATCTGCAGGCGTTTCTCATCTGTTCGGGCTTGAAGGTAAAGCTGCACAGAGGAGAGAGAGATAAAGGACTTGTGTGGAGTCCAAACTCCCACAGGTGGTTACACCAACAAACCAGTCCTGGAGTGAAGCTCCTCCACCAGCACCACTGTGGAATTTGGCCCCAAATCCCTGTTGCTAAACATTTTCTCTCCCAACAGGTCAAAAAGTTGCTCTTTCTGCAAACACAGCTACATTTTGCCACGGGTAAAAATGTCAATTTGCTGGAATTTAGCTGAGAGCAAAATCGCATCATTTCCAGTGCCTGACAGGTTTTACCCCAGTTCGATGTCACATCACCCCCTGAACCAAGTTTTGTTTCCAGAAAGCTTCACAGAAAATGGTGGCAGAAGTGGGAAATGGGGCCTATTTCCATGAAAACTCAGCTGACACCAGAAGAGCATTTTGTCCTTTGGCACAGGTTTGGTCTTGTAAGGGTTTTGTTACTCAAAAAATAAGCAGTTGTAGAAGTTAAAGGTCTGGAAACCCAAAGCCTCAGCACCAGGCTGGGCTCAGTAAAGACCAAGATATTTATGTTAATGTGTTAAATATATGTCAGATCATTCTAATTAATAAATGAATCCACAGCCTGTCCCCCTCTAAATTCCAAGGAGAACAGCAGTACAACTGCAACCTTCAGCCACACAGCCAGACAGCCTTTCCCTCCGTGTGCTGAGTGCCAAGTCACTACACAAACCCCACTTTTAGACGGAATTTTTCAATATCCCACAAGTCCAGGAGGACGTGTTTGATGACAGCAATACTTCCTTTCCCGTGACACCACCCAGAGTGTCTGCAAGGGGAAGCAGGTGCTGCACAACTCCTCTGTGAGTGCTCCACACAGAGCCAGTGCTGACCTGGGTATTTTATCCACCTTTTCTGTTTATTCAGCTCCTATACATCCCTGCGTGCCCCACACCTCACGTTTGGGTGTCTCGGGAGCAGATATCTCTCCTTCCCCCACAGGTAAGAGGGAAATCGGACAGGTATGAAGTATCTGAGGACTGAGTTCTTTCCTATGGACTTGTTTTCTCTAATGGGAAAACAACAAAAAATGATGTTGCCTACTCCTGTAACAAACATATTTATATAAATTACACCCTGCTGACAAATGGACACGCAATCAGGATTTTTAGGGGGAAATGTAATGTTTCCCCCATGATCATATTTAACATATTTTGTTTTCCATCTATCTCTCTGCTCAAACTGTGGCATAACAATTAGAATAAGTGATAGCAGCACATCCAGAAAACAAAGGGTATGATGGCAGAATTTATCTTGTTACATTTCTTGATTTAATGCCAGTCTGGGATTTCTGGTCTGAACCAGATTTTTCTTATGCTATAAATATTTCAGTTTTTTCATTTATTCTTGATTTAGTTTGACAGTAAATAATCCCATGGAAGCTGCTGTTGGAAAGATGTTGTAAAAATTATTAAGTGCCTGCTTGCCAGTTCGGTCCTCGTGTTTGTCAGAGGGAAGGGAGTAAAACAGTTGGGTTACTTAAAGGAAATATGTGTGTGTGTGTGTGTGTATTTACAATAAAGCCCCATAATTTGCAGTCCTAGGAGCAGAAGAATTACAGTTCTGAGGATTGATCAATACCTTGTGTGAATACAAAGAGTTTGGGTTGTATATTCTGGATATTGGCAGCTGCAGGTTCTTGTTTCAGGGTTCCAAAGAGACTCATCCATAACCCAGTGAGAGGAGAATAGAAAGCAGGGAGGGCTTCAAAAGGAGATTTCCTTGCTCAAAAAGGACCTGTCCTATTGGAAAAGGGAGGGTCTGGCCAGTCACTTGGCTTTTATTGGCTATTTTTTATTTGGAATGTCAGGAGACATGTGAGTAACTCTGGATGGTTTAAGTCCATCTCCAATTTTCTTTGGGAACTCTTTCACCTTTAGAAGGGATTTCTGCACTAAGCAGCTCACACACCCCATGTGGAAGGACCAGACATGGGATGTGCTTGAGAGATCTTGAGGAAAAGGGGTTGGGTGGGACCAGCACTGGGAAGTGCTCCCTGCCCAAGAAAATCCACCACAGAAGAATACCCAGCACGAGAGGAGGTTCCAAAGAGAAATGCCAAGGAAAACACGTGGGAATGTGCAAAACTCGTGGCAATAACTTCAGCAAAAGGGGACAAATTGCAGACAAACCCTGGTTGTTATCTGCTGACAGCCAGCTTGGCATCCACCAGGATGATTTGTCAGTAAATGGGCAATTTGAGCCTCCTCACCCCGCGGTGCTGCTGCACACACAGGTCCTGGGTGCCTGGGGAATCTTCTCCCTCCTGCTAAGCCACAACCAGGCAAAAAAAGCTAAAACTGGGACACAGCTAAAGTCACAAAATTAATACAGGAGGAATTACCATGATATCTAGGTAATTAATTAAAATCCTAACTTACAGTTTTGGATCTGGATACATTCTGTTCAGGAAGGACAAGGGAAAACAAATTTAAAGTGGTTTTTTTTTTTTTGTCTCAAATATCACAGATATGTACACGAGCTTCAAGGCAAATATTGACAAGCAGGAGGAAGGGTGTGAAATAAATATGATGTGATTCAATAAGGAAAGGCACCAGGTTTTCCACTGAAGCAGAAATAATCAATGCCTACCTTCAGTATCGACAGGTGGTTTAAAGGAGGGGTTGGAGTGGAACCTGAACCGAAGGCAAATGTTTTTTAAAAAGCACCAAAAAGGTATTAAAAAAGAAAGGAAATATTGACTGAGGGTATTTAGGTGCAGTTACTGCTGCTTGGGGCAGGGTTGATGTGTAAATGTACAACCCAGCTCCTCCCTCTCTGTTTCTACTTTGACAGAATTATAATTTAGGACTTTTTAATCCTTTTCCTTTCAAACACTGATAAATTTTGCAAACGTTCCTCAGCAGATCTCAGCTGTGTGTGAAGTAGGACATCATGAAAGGCTAAAAGAAACTCTGGGTTTTTTCCATCCTTTTCTTCCAAAACTCAGAAGCTTGTCAAGGTTTGATCATTCCTCGGGTTTCTGTCTCCCCCGATACCACCTGCAATTTTTAGGTGAAATTTATAGAAAATATGAACAGAATTAAGTCCCTTACAGAAGTGGGATGGCTTCCAGAAGATCTGGATTTCTTAATTTTCTAAAAAACATCCTCACTCCTATCAGCAGTAATTTCCAGGGCAACCCTATGTGAGAACTTCTCACACTGCTGTGAAAAATGAGACAAGTGTGATGAGAATATGGATCCGTAAGTGTGGCTCATAATTGTAATTTCTCAGTGGAAAATTTTCCACACTTAAAAGGTTTGGAATGATTTTACAATTTTGTAAACTCGTTTTATTAAGTGATTTCTGGTTTCAGCCGCCTTATGAACTGATCCCCAACAGTAAATTACCAGTTTGCCCTTTGGGAGTATAGGCCAAACAGATTCTTTTTCCTGGCTTAATTCATCATCTGTTGACTGAAATGTCAAAGGAAATTAAAGGAAATTGTTGTGTAAATCCTTGCGGGAGGATGGTTCATCTCTGCAGGATAAAACTTCGCACAAAAAAGGTGATTTTGCTTTGGTGGGACGCTGTGATCCCTTCTCCTCCCGTGGGAGATCAATCATTTGCACCAGGATCTGCTCACCCTGCAACACATTCACCAGAGGATCCTGTCTGGGATCAGAACCAGACCACTATGGAATTATGGAATCCCAGACTGGTTTGGGCTGGGAGGGACCTTAATGCCCATCCAGTGCCACCCCTGCCATGGCAGGGACACTTCCCACTGTCCCAGGCTGCTCCAAGCCCTGTCCAGCCTGGCCTTGGGCACTGCCAGGGATCCAGGGGCAGCCACAGCTTCTCTGGGAATTCCATCTCCCCCTCCCCACCCTCAGAGGGAACAATTCCTTCCCAATATCCCATCTCCTGCTGCCCCCTGGCAGTGGGAAGCCATTCCCTGTGTCCTGTCCCTCCATCCCTTGTCCCCAGTCCCTCTCCAGCTCTCCTGGAGCCCCTTTAGGCCCTGGAAGGGGCTCTGAGCTCTCCCTGGAGCCTTCTCCTCTTCAGGTGAGCACCCCCAGCTCTCCCAGCCTGGCTCCATGGAAAGGGACTCCCTACGATGGAACAAGAAATATCTGAAAAGTTTGAGGAGCATTTAGGAGTTGGGAAAAGCCCATTTTTCCAAACAGCTTTTCTTCCATCCCAGCGCTGTCTGGCAGAAGAACCACAGGCAGATTTTTCTTCCCTGCCTGGAGAAACTCCCTCCCATCCCAGAGGTCTCTGTGCCACACGGAGTGGATGGGAGAAACCCCAACATTACCTCTGATTTTCATTCCAACTTTGTGTCATTTCGGAATTATTTTCATGCCGGGATGATCCTATCCAGACTATTTACTGCATTTTTAGTGTCTGAGTCTCCAAACGGTGCAGTAGAACGTGATTTTTACCTGGGGAAATTTGGGGAATTTGTCTGGAGTCTGTACTTTAATTGCCCAATATCTCTTCCTGTTTTTGCAGAATATCCAGGTAGTCACAGGAAGACACACTTTACTTTCTTCCACTGATTGGATGGGAGGAATTTTTGACCTTGGAAAGTGGAGATGGTGTTGCTATGGAAACTAATAAGTCTGCTGCCATTCATGAGCTGCAGCACAGGTAAAAACGTTCCACTGTTGGTGTTTGTGATTGATAAATCTCTATCAGTGTCATAATTCTGGGAGGAAGGAGAAGCAATTAGCAAAATTAACAGTCCTTTTTTTGTATGAGCAAGTGACTAAGGAGCTTTCCATTAGGAGACGCTTTAATTTTAAACAACTCCAGGTGCTGCCTTTGAACCAGGGTAACACTTTTCAAGATCATGAGAAAGCTGGAATCCAGGTAATAGCTTTAAAAAATAACCTAAGCTGTAACAGTGAGAAAAGAAAACAATTGTTACTTGGGTGACAACATCGTGAGGATATTTCTTGGCCACAGCACCAGCAAATGAAGCTGGATTGAAAACCAAACCAGTCTGGGAGCACTGAATGAATGGTTTGGAGTCCACATTTCCTATCACGCCCTTCAAATGCTTCCATACAAGTGAAGTGTCTTCAAATCACAGTTAACAGAAAGGCAAAATAAAGCATTTATTCCTGAAGTCCAAAAATGGGTGAGAATCATAAGGACTATCAATATAAATACACAAATAGGAAAGAAAATCTTGCTTAAAACCCAAAGAAAATGTAAATATTTCTTCTTTGCATCCTGCTGGAGCTGTGATGGACCCTCATCCTCCCACCCTGGCATCCTGACACTCCTCAGGCTGCCATCAGAGGACAAAGTGTGGTTGGAGGAAGCAGGACTGCGTTCCCCATTCTCCTTCTTGAATATCCCTTGTGCTTAATTAAAATATCAACAGTTTGTAGCATATTGTGAGGTAAAATGTTCTTTTCTGCCTGGCTGGGCATTGCTCACAGTGAGGGTTTGGTGTTCTGAGTCCGTTCCTTTCTCTGAACCTTTCTTCTAATTAAAAGCATATAACTTGACAATCCTGCTTCATGGACCCATAAAAATGGGATTAACTCATGTGGCTCATTACAGCCTCGTCTCCAAACGGGCACGGAATGGGAACTGAACTCTCTGAGGTTATAATGAATTTGCGGATGGACTGACCCTTCGCACTTGGCTGTGATAGAAACCATGACAACTGACTTTTGTCTCCAATTAATGCACTGAACTCCAAACAGCCAGGATATTACTCATGTACTTACAAGGAAATTGTATTAAAGTAACCTCAAATGATACTTAAATTAATTATGTAGTGCATGAGTCAGCAGCTGTTTGAAGTGAAGAAACAGAGCAGAGGGCAGACTTCAGCAGCATTTTAAAATACGATATAAATGAAACTCGATGCTGTTTTATCTAAATGTAAAATATAAACCTCAGGATAAAAAAATGTAAATCTCGGGATCAGACTTTCTGTTAAATCAATACAACGTTTCTATTTCAGTAACAAACAACCAGCATGTTAAGGACTAAAAAGTCCAGGTTAAGGACTAAAACCCTTGGAGCAGATAAAATATTGTAATATATAAAATATCTCAAGTGAGCAGTTGCTCATTTAAGCCCAGCTTTGCTGAGCTAATCACAACAACCATGTGCTTAGGACCCAAATCTTCCCTTTAATTTCCCACTGCTTCTTGGGAAATTGATGGTGATCCTGGAATCTGAGTCACTGGAGGAGCAGGACAGCTGCGTGAGGGACAAGACATTCTTACACCCATGATTTGCATCTCCAAAAAGAACCTTTTCCTTCACTTTCCCCCCCCCCAAAAGCTTCCATTTTTGAAACTTTTTATTATCTTCATCATTCTTGCCAGAGGATCATCTTTAATGAGCCCGGTCCTGGGCTCCAAACCTGAGTTTAAAAGTACCGGGAGCTCACTTTTAGATGAACATGTTCAGCTTTTAAAGACTTAAAAATAGCCAAAAATGTAAATGTTCCATATTCCCAGGCACCCAGAGCAGCTCACAACGGCACTTTTGTCCTGCTCCTGCTCTCAGTGAAAGGAACAGCAAATGTCCCACTGACTTCACTGGGATAAGTTAATTTGTACCTGGGTAGAAATTAACTCCGCTGGTTTCAGCAGAGCTCTGCTGATTTTCACTCCGTGACACCCTGAGGTATGCCTGATGGTAACAGTCCAACTGCCCTTATGGCAAACCTTCTCTGATTTATCACGTGGAAGGTTCACATCAGTTTAGGAATAATAAAGCTGAGAGGGAAAAATGAGGAACCAGTCCCGATGCTGAGCAGAGCGGTTTTGTAGGCTGGGGATGGAAAGGTAATTCAGGATGTTAGATGGCACTGGTCACTCATTTCCTCCTTGTTCCTACCTCAATTCCACCTGACATGTACAATGAAAATGATTTTGACCTATAAATTAATTTTAAATCTCAGGATTAAATGTGCTGTGCAGAAGAGCTGGGTATTATTAGCCCCCAAAATGGCAATTCAATTACTCAAAAATCAAACTGCCCTCTATATTCTCTTTATAGGGAAAAATCATGGAAAGAATAATGTTCCCTCCAACTCTTATTTTCCAGCAGAGCTTTTTTATGTGTCTCAATGCGGGTCTTTAGGGTTTTCTTGCATTGCCTTAGGGGACAAAATAAAATAAAGTAATGCATGCACAGTGACACAGCAAGGGAACAGATTAGATTTTTTTCATAACCCATTGCTATTTAAATGAGATAATCTGATCTAAGCAGAGCACCAGAGGCAAGAAGGGTGATGAAGATAAACTCGGAGATCATTACTTTAAATTCTGTGTACTTGCTATAGAGATGTACAACAACCATCTCCTGATGTCGTTGAAATTTAAACATTATTTGATGTGAGTATGTTAAGAAAGAGCCTTCACTTTCTGGATTAAAGACGTAGACAGGATTTTGGGAAGTTGAAATGAACAGACCTGTGCAAAGTGCTCAATAAAATAAAATAATTGTCTCTTCACACCAAAACCCTCTCCCGTTTTCCTCCTGTGGCTGCTCCTGGGTTGTGCTGGTTCCTCTGGAGTTGATGTGCCAGGCAAGTTGCCAACAATATCTTGATGAGGGAAGATTCCGTTTTCATTTTTAACATCACATTTCTGTCTTAAGCATCCATCAGATGCACCTCAGGCTGTTCTTTGGGTGTGCCAGGTCAGGTTCTCCATCAGGTTGGAGGAACGGTTTCCTCATCTCTCAGTCTCCCTGGTCCCTCCATTCTCTCCTCTGTCAATAAGCAGTTACTTTTGATTATTTCTAGAGTCTGTCTTCCTCCTGGACAGCTTATCCACATTTTCTGTGCCCCTCCCGTTCCTATGGGAAATGGCACCTCTCTTTGACCAGATTCCAGGTGGCTTCTGCCCTTCCAATAAATCCAAGCATGGAGAGGTGGCCATCCCAACTCTCCTTTGTTCTGCCGATGGTCTTGGCCCCACCGCTGGAAGCGAAGGGGTTTTCCAGGATTAAAGATAAGCAAAAAGCAGAATGGCAGTAAATTCTGTCAGGCTGCTAAAAATAGCTGTGGACAATAGCAGCATTCCAAGCCAGTCTGACCTGCATTTTGGAAATGAGGCAGTAACACAGCCCTTTGGCTTCTTGCCTCCAAATTAATCGAAGATGCAACCGCGACCTCCCGGGCTGGGTTGTTGGCCCATCATCTTGAAACTGTTAAATTGGAGAGAGACATCTCCTGATGTAAAGTGTCCTGATCCTCCTTTGGGTCACAGCAGGATGAATATTGAACACATCCCATCCCACGCTCTGCCTGCAGTCTCTCGCAGATTTATTGTTAGCATAACAGCACCTTTAGGGATGGAACAGCAGACCATATATTTTAAGACAAGTGACATCTTTGCTATTTCTAACAGCAAAATGTGGAGATGAACTAGTCCAGCCTGGAAATGTTGAGGCTTCTCTGAACAACCAGAGGCATTTGGAGGTCTGCTGATGAGTCAGACAATGATAATAATTAGGTGTCCCTTAGACAGCATGGAAGTTTTCATGGGTTTGGGAAATAAAAAGCTGGATTTCTGTGAATGACTTGCAAGACTGTGGCAGGACATGGCTGATACTGCAATGACTTTCCCAGGAGAGGGAGGAGGGATGCTTGAAGAACTTTTGTTCCCATTCTGTGGGTTGCTGGGAGGTTCAGCTCATTCCCCAGCATCGGTGAACAAACACCATCCTCTGGTGCACCAAAGCCAACGGAAGAGGGAACCTTATGCCCTGAAGAGGCACCGTTATATTTGGGGAATGTGAGGGGTTTGAAGCTTTCCACCGGACAGACGTAGGCCCACCTCCAGCTGCGTCCTGAGCGGACACCAGTGCCACACTGCCACATTTCCCAAGGGCTCCACCCCACCTCAAACCTGGACAGAGGGAATCACGTTAAACATTCCCTACCCTGGGCTGGACTCACTCTACAGAAGAATCTCCCTCATTGTGCTTCATCTCCCAGAAAAAACCCTTTGCTGAATTCCCCTGCGTGCACGGACGTGTGGTGAAGAAGAGGTGAGAGCCCAGGAGCTGCTTTGAGGGTGCACTCTGAGATCGGAGTCTGAATTGATTTTGCTGTCAGGGCAATGTTATTTACAGCTCCTGGAGTGAGGTGGAGATGCTGGAATTCATGGAAGTCATCACCAGAGTTTCAGGTTTTCTGTGTGGCTCCAGTGTCTAAGCTCTATAGTCTGAAGGGCCTTGTCTGGTTTTACGCTGGTTTAAATAATTGTTGCTTCCTAATCTTTTCAATTAGTTACTTTACATTATTTTTTCCCTTTTATTTAAAATTTTACATGATTTCTTTCTGTTTCGTATCAAACCATTTCATCTCCCAGCACAAAAGGCTCATTAACTTCGTAAAATAACATCCTGGTACTTTAGAAGTCATTAAATTTTTTTTTCGCTTTTTTTGTTTGCAACAGCTTCAAAGACAATTCAATTTTACTTTTTTATCACTGCCAAGAAGTTGAAATTAGCAGGTGATTAAGCACTTCAAATATTTTGAGCATTTTCTATTGCCAACAATGGCAAATTTAAGTATAAAGAAATTAAACCTAAGAGGGCACAATAATATATTACTGAAACAGTTTATTGAAGCACAACAGTTTCAAGGTAAATTGCTGATTTTAAGTAATTGCTTTAAACTGAGAGTAGGTTTAGGCCAGATCTTAGAGATAAATTGTTCCCTGAAAGGGGTTGAGGCCTTGGCACAGACTGCCCAGAGAAGCTGAATTTTGAGATCCCCCATTTCAGAGTTACCAACACGGATTTCCTTGGAGTTTCATAGCTAATTCCACTCCCTTTTTATCTCCACAACCCATGCCTCAATTAAAGAACTGACACGTGAATCCTTAGATTTTATTATGGAGAGAATGATGGCCATAAAACCGTGATATCACTGAGGGGTTTGGGTTGGAAGGGACCTTCAGGATCATCTACTTCTCCATGAAATGGAGAGAAACCCAGCGGCAGTCTGTAATTTTCCACTAGAAGAAATAAGAAAAAATTAATTTGTTTTTGGAAAACAGGCTTGGAAATGCATAAAAAAATTATTAAATCTGCTCTATTTTGAAATGAAAACCCGAACCAAACTTCCCTGCTGTTTAATATTCCCACCCAGCAGCTCTGCACACCCTGACACGGGTGAAGACCTTGCCCACAAACTTTTAAGTGCTGCAACAATATCTGTGACTTCCACGTAATCACAGGCTGATCATCCCTCCCATTGTTTGCAGAGGGTGGAAAAGAAAACGTCTGGAGTTATTGATTCGCTGCTTCTCTTTCATTTAGCGCCTATTGATCGCTGTTTATGTGTGTGTTTCTTGTTGAGCAGGAATTAACATTGAAAACTTCTTGGAATTCACTGCATTCAAACCTGCTTGACATTCCTGGGGAAATCTTACAGCCACGATCCCACTCCAACTGGGGCTTTCAAAAATGGGCGTTTTCTCCTCTGGGCTCTTGGCAGCAGAAATTTCATATACAAAAAGCTTTTAAAATGTTATTATTATTATTATTATTATTATTATTATTATTATTATTATTATTATGGTTGGCACTTGCCTGGGATAGAAAATGTGGTTGTCACAGGGTTTGAGCTCCCAGAGTCATTTCCAACCCCTCAGGGTGATTTAGGCTGTGGTTATGGTCCCTAGATTACAAAACCAAACCTCTTGGGGTTGGGAGCTGTTTTTTCATCCCCAACTGCAAGAGGAACTCTTGTGATTGCCACGAAAATTGCTTGTGGAGAGTGGACAGGAAGCCAGCTCTGGGACACGTGCTGATGTGTGATCTGGGGGAAACAGGGATGGATTAGTCCAGTGGGGCCACGTGTGCGGGCTGGATGGACGGAAATATCTGGGATAGCTCAGAGCTGTTCCCTGACTGAAGCTGTCACAGCTGGGCCGTGTGTAATGCACCCCTCTCATTGCTCTTGTGATATTTAGATCCCACAGTTTTCCCAGTTTCAGCTCCAAACCCAATCAAAATCACAAGCCAACCACACATTTCCCAGGAGATTGAACTCTAGTCCTGAACCAGCCAATAACAATGTGGATGGATTCTTTTTATTTACCTTACATTTGTTTTTCACCCTCCAGAACACCCCTTTTCTCTATTACTCCATTAATATTTGGGATTAAACTCTTAAAAAAAAAATTAAAAGCAATGTTTAATTGCCATGGAATTGCACAGTTTGGGGAGCTGGAGAAACAACCCCACAAGCACCGTGTGAGGATTGATGTCAGCAACTGCTCTGGTTGCTGGCACAGTTATCACAATCAGCATCCAAAGGCAGATGAGGCTCTCTAAGGCTTCTCTCACGGGAGGCAAGAGGGCAAATTTTGGATGTGGAGGCAGAGTTTAGGTACAGAGGGGACCTGCAGCCCCCACTTCCCTGGGTCTCTCTGCTTCCCTTTGTGTGAAAATCACACCCAAAGGTGCAAATGCTTGTGCCATGGGTCAGGCACTGCCTAAATTCCCACCTGGTTTGCAGCAAGAGGAAAATTTGTAAACTTAATTTTGATATGTTTGATTTTTAGACCCTTTTAGAATGTTAGTAATAGCACTTTTTCCCCTTCTGCACAGCATAACCAGTCTTTTGTCCTGTGTTCAATATTAGTATCTGCTTTATTGTTCTATTCTAATTACAATGTCATCATTAAAGGGGCCCTATGTTTTCCTGTGACAGATATTGCATCTCATTGTTAGTGGATCTTGGTTATTCCATGCTTATTGTTATTAGTAATTTGTAGCAATTGGATTGGTATTAGAATATTACTTTGCTAAATCACTTTTGCTGCTAATTAAGGCAGTGTGTGTGACATTGTTTAGCTCCAAACGTCATCATCCTGCTCTTCAGCCTGCTCTAATTGCCTGTAACTCATTCATTTCTACTTAGAAATCAGGCCTTTTAATCAAACTCCTTCGAGCTCTGCCGTGGTGGGAGCTGCTCTTGGTGGGAATGAAAAGTTCTCATGGACAAAGATATTTGTGATGACAAATGCACCTTTCACTGCAGCCCTGGAGCTCCTTAGAAATAGAATAATTGTCCTCAGTGCTCCAAAACACAATAGGAGGAGGAGGGTTCTGAGGGAAAAGTGAAAGACGACTGGAAAAACCCAACTCCTCAAGGTATCAGCAAGGAAATCGCTGTAGCTTTAAATTGTCTTCTCTGCACAAAACGTCCATGAGATCAGATCTGTCGCACTCTTTGCTGGGGGAATATTTCCTCTGAAGAACCAGCATCACTTCATTATTTGCCTGGGAACTTTATTCACTTTGGCTGCCAAACAAACAGAAGACACACAAAGGTCATGCTTGAGTCACGAGTGAAAACTCACATTAATGGCCAGGGGCTTCCTGGTGTGTGTCTGGCATTAGCAGGACTCTCCTCTTAGTGACAGAACCTCTGACATATCCTGAATATTGCAACAGTTTGAGGAAAAGCAGAAAAAAAAAGGGATTTATTTCTGTGCAATTCTTTCTGCAGCCGTTTTGGGGAGTGTAAGAAAAGGTGTAAAAAAAGTGCAGATAATTGTGCTGAAGTTGTGCTGGAGCTGTTCTGCAAACACACCTGCACACACCTGCAGCAGCTTCACCTGTCTTTTGTCATGGAACCACAGAATGATGGAATGGTTTGGGTTGGAAGGACCTTAAAGATCATCCCGTTCCACCCCTGCCATGGGCAGGGACACCTCCCACTGTCCCAGGCTGCTCCAAGCCCCGTCCAGCCTGGCCTTGGGCACTGCCAGGGATCCAGGGGCAGCCACAGCTGCTCTGGGCACTCTGTGCCAGGGCCTCAGCACCCCCAGCACCAACAGCATCCCAGTATCCCAGGGAGGAAGCTCTGGGGCAGGCGGGGATTCAGGCATCACTCCAAAGACAACGGAAGGTGATTTCTGTGGGAGGTCATCTCTGTGCATTGGTTTCCACTCTGGGTGGATTGTTTGCCACAGGATTGCCTTAAAAGCAGACTCAAAGCTCGTTATCATTTGGGAGAACTGCCTGGGAAAGCAGCAGCCTGCTGCACAACCAGAGCACCTTGTCCCTTGGGATTGGCTTCTCCTCTGTGGAATTGCTGGGTGCTCTCGGCCAGACTGGGGTTCGTCTTGTTCCACTGCCCAGGAAGCACCCAGGCTTCTCCCAAACCTTGGCATAGTCTCTGTCTCAGTGCCCTGAGCTCTCCCTGGAAAATTTAGAATACTTCAGGGTAAAATCTATCCAAACTTTGGCCCACATGCTCAGAAGGCCTTTCCCCCCAGCCCCCAAGTGATTTATGGAATGCAATTTCTTCATCCTCTAACATTGTCTCACTTCATACGCTTTATGCCAAATCGTTTTTGATGATTTATTACTTTTCCTACAGCTTATAAAAAAGTGGGTATCAATACAATGTCAGCAGAACTGCAGGGGTTAATCTCTAGTAACCTACTGAGCATGAATCAGATCCATATTTCAGTCATATTAGTTTAAAGCTACTAAAATCACTGATGGTTTAACGTAACTTAAATCAGAATATAATGTGATAACTCCAACTGCTGTTTCTATTTAGATTTATTCTGATTTACACTGAATACAGTAGAAATAAAATACTTTTCTCTGAGTCTTCCTTGTGCATTTGTGAGTTTGCAAAACACAAATTTGCTCTAGGCCAGAGAAAATGTAACCATTTCTGCAATAGATATTGAATTCATATTTGCCTGACAAGTGACCTTATCAGCTATAACTTGTCATCTCCTAATTAGTCTACATTTGTTTTATTCACTCAATTAACCCCCAGCCTCTCCAGGAGATAAGTTGGCGATACACAAAATTATGTGTGGTGCTGCAATTAAACTGGTGCTGCACATGTACTCCACAAATTTGCCTTAAAGAAAGGTAAACCTCATTAATATCCCACCAGTCTGCCTGCAAACTGAAATGGGTTTATTGCCAGTGATGCCACTGACTTTCAATGCTCACTGGCAGGGAGCAACAATGCCTTTTCTTCAGAGAACCTAAGAATAATCACGTAAGACTGTGTGTGCACAGTGAGATTTAGAGAGCAGAAATATCTACATGTTATTAAATTTCCCTTCCCAGGGAAATGCCCAAATTCTTATTTTTTTTTAAATATTACTGTGATTTACAGATCGAGAATGACCTGAAAGGTGAGCACCTAGAATTTGCATGGAAAAGAGCAAAATCCTATGAACAGAATCCAGCCTGATTCACATTTTGTGCCTTGAAATAACTCAGTTTAAGAGTTTTGGAGAAAAATCTGAACCACGTGATCAGTGGAAATTCATGCAAATTTTAAGGAAACCAAACCTGAATCAAGATTTCTGTCCCAGTCTGACACGTGTAAAATACTTGTGCATGTACACAGCTCATTTTTAGGAGAAACTGAGACAAGAGAATTGTTGTCAGCCCAGAGGTGGATGTCCACTGCAGGTCAAAATAATAAAACAAACATTTATTGTATTGCACTGATGTTTCACTCAAATGCCTGCATAGTTTTCGAGATATTAGGGATGTGAAAATCCAAAGATGCAGGAAATGAATGTGGTGAAATAGGACGTGCTGTAAATTCAGTCGGATGCAATTATTGAGGAGAGGGAACATGGAACACCCTCCTCTCTTTGCTTTAAAACTCTGCAGTCTCAACCTGCTGAAATTAGAGCTGAATCCATCATTGATTATGTCCTTCCCCAGAAATATGGCCTTGAGCAGATTTGTCATAACTCTGCTGGTGATGCTGCACCGCGGGCACGGCGACCATCCGTCAGGAGGATACAATTTCCCAACGACCACAAGTCAAGCAAATGTGTTCTCAGCCTTGTGGGACAAGTTCTGCTGGAGATGGATGGCACCAGGCTGTGATGGATGGGCAGGAGCAAGGCAGCTCCTCACACACCTCTGTGGTGTGGCCAGGGTTGAATCCTTAGGGAAGGGCAGGCGCTTCGACTCTGACATCCCACGGAAATCCGGGGAAAAGGGAAGTGCTGGCTGCCCATCCCTGGCAGTGTCCCAGGCCAGGCTGGACGGGGCTTGGAGCAGCCTGGGACAGTGGGAGGTGTCCCTGCCCATGGCAGGGGGGGGCACTGGATGGGCTTTAAGGTCCCTTCCAGCCCAAACCGTTCCATGGTTCAATGATTCCATGATCCTGCCTGAACTCAACACTTGGCCTTTTGCCTCCACATCCTGAAATTTTCCACCACCTCTGTATCTCTTGATTTCTTTTGATTTGTAATCTCACCCTTACGTTATTTTCACTTTTCGGATTTTATCTTCGCATTTCATTTTATTTTGTCTTTGCATTTATTACATTTCACTGCTCATGTTACCCCCACAATTTAAAGGCTCTGTCCCAGCTCAGGTGATGAGAAGCAGCCCCTACACTGAGTGTCCTCCTTCCTCTGGCATCCAAACACTTTCTTTTTTTCTCTTTCCTCCCAGTCTGCTGCAGTTTGAATTTCACCACTGGCAGAGATGAGATGACAAATCCAATTTCCCTCTATGCAGAGAGCCCTCTTGCATTTCTTTCTGCACTTGTACTTTTTCCCTGAATAGCCGTCATTTAATGCCCCGTTATCTTGGATGGCACTCATTTAGTGGTTTATTAAGCAGTAATTCAGCAGCCTGTTATCAGCTCCTACTAGAGCTGGGGAAAATATGCCAGCCAAGTACGCGAGATTTCCGCAGAATTACAGCGGTTTTGTGATTTTTGGATTAGAGAAAAATTACCCCAAAGTAATAGAAATGAAAAGTTTTCCCTGCATTGCATTATTGGCCCCATGCTACAGCTCCCATCAGGCCATTCAGACTGTAGATTGTCTGATTTTTATTTCTGTTTCCAGCCCAAGCAGCAAAATTTCACAAAATCACAGAGAACTTAATGGACTGAGAAGTCCTAAACCTGGACTCGCTTTTTCTCCTGCACTCATGTCCTTTCTGAACGCTTCCATCTGGGTAAAAAGACATAAATTAATTTTTTAGAGCTTCTTAAAAACCGGGGAGTTGAAACGAAATAATGGGCAAGGGTAGAAACCAAAGTGTGTCCTAAATACAGCAGCGGGGAGGGATCAGCTCAAATCCCAGCAGGAAAAAATGGGTTTGTGAAATAATTTCGATGATAGATACGTAAAGGCTTGATTGGAAATTACAACTTGTAAAAGTGGATGCAAATAGGAGTACTTTTTATGAATAAATCATTCCTGTTTCCTAAAATGGCTGGATTTTAACAAATAATGGAAGTAGAGATAAAAAGTAGGAGGTTGGAGGGTGATGGAGCAGCTAAACTGGCACTGGCCATGGAACAGCTGCCAGAGTTACGGAATTTTTCATATTTGCTTGTGGAAAGCATTCCTAGTTGTGGTTTCCCTCTGGAAACTTGCACAGGAGATGCAGGAGGACAAACAGCACAAACTCTTCCCACGCTCTGTCATTCCATGCTCTCCAGGCCCCTCTCCGGGGTGAGAGCCTCGGGAAGGGTTCACAGGGACACCTCAAACCCCTGGGTTTTGGGCTGCTGCTGCTTCTGTGCAGCTTTGAAACGGTGTCAAACACAGACATCGGGAGTGTCTTCATGGGATAACTTCCAATTTTCCCTGGATTTTCAGCTTGCTGACGTGGACAGCAACATTTCCACCCCAGGTGTCCCTGGCTCGCAGTCCTTCCTGCTGAGCCCTTCCCTTGCCATCTCTGCTCCAAGGCAGAGTTTCAGAGCAGCCCTATCAGCCTGCATTTCCCCCCACTCCTTTCAGCTGGGTTTCGTTTTGTTGTTTATGCTGTCATTTCTTTTTTTGGGTTTTTTTCAGAGAACACATCAGATAAAGGTCATTTTTCCTTGAATGGAAAAGCACAGTAATTCTGACAGTGAGACATTCCCAGCTTGCTCTACATCAGAAATGTAGATATTAGCTCCTCTAAAATAGAGACTAGAGACAAAAATTGCCTGAGCAACTCAATGGCTGGCAGTTATTTCCCAAAAAAATGAGCATTTGCAAAGTTATGCTTGTGGCTTCTGCTAAATTCCAGGCTGCCATTACTGGAAGGATTTTAACTTCATTTGCTTTTGCTCAGAAAAAAAAAAAAATATCATCACAAAGGTATTAAACAGCCACAAAGGATGATGGCTTCAAACAGTGTCTTTTGGCTGATCCATAATCATTTGCTTTGGCAATTTTATTGGGGAACATTAAGGCTGATCACTAACTCTGTGTTCCTAATTATTTCTGAAATATTGTGCTGTTTTCTGGGCTGAAGTGCGGAACGAGCAGAGCAGTGGGCTGCTTGGGATTGCAATGTTCTAACTGGGTTTTAATCAATGAGTGATAATGAGAGCTTGTGTTTTGACTTTCCCTTCTTAATTGCCCGTAATAAAGCAGATCCTCATTGATGATATTTAGCAGAGTTCAGTTCCATTCATCTCTGTTTATTCTATTTATTTGGAAAGTGCCTGGGAGCTTTCAGTGTGCTAGACACAATAACAGAATATACAATGCTAATTATATTTTCCTTGCCTGATATTTTCCACAGCAGAGGATGATGCTGCCTTTTCCTGGGGAGTTATTGCACCTCCCTCTTTTCAGCAGGTTTCAGGAATGCAGTAGGAGTCAAAGGATAAAACCATATCCTGTGAAATCCCAACCACATTTTGCTGTTTAAATCTCTATTTCCCTTCTGCTGCTCATGAGAGTTGAGATTTTTTTTTTTTTTTTTTTTGGCCAGGAGGTCAAAATAAGAGTTAAAAATAAATATTCTAAGAATAAGGAAAATTCATCTCACCCAAACAGCCACAGCAAAGCCACACCAGGTCTGATCTGCCTCAGGTGGATCTTCACTTGCCCGACTGTCAATTTTGCAACCTGATTTTGGGGTAAGAAAGACCATTTTTTTTCTAAAAGTTGAAGTTCCAAATTTAGTTGTGGTCCTTCAAATGGATGCCAGTACCATGACGACAAATGCATGCAAATCAGTCAGTCAATACAATAAATATTTTGATAATATCCTGCCCGAATAATCTAATTTAAATCAGGACCTGCCTTAGGTTTAAAATGTTTTAAATATCCCTCGCATTCCTCTTCAATTATATGCAAGAAAATAAAGAGTTTTTTTAATCTTGCCTGGATCGTTGCTTGCGATGATTTATATCCCAAGATTTTCTTCCCGAGTTATCAATCATCTGAAAGCAAGAAGTGGGTGGCAGCCTGAAATTTCTATATCAGATCTTTCAGTGTCCTGAGGAATTTTTGCCATGGCAGTAATTTGGGCTACAAAAATCAATGGCCTCCACATGTTTTTCTATTATCTTCATGATCTCAATTATTTCTGAGTGTTATCCCAGGATAGAAGCCTTGCTATCCACGTATAAAATCACTGCTGATGTCCAGGTCTTACGGCTGATTCCTGACTGGTTTAATTCTTGTTTAAGCCCCTAGTGAGAAAACGAAGCAGCTTGGAAGGAGCTATTTTGTTCCAGTTATTCAAAATAAATAAACTAAACTTAAACAACTCGTACAAGGAGATTAAACCCCCACCTGCACCACAGTGCTGCAGAATGGAGATTGTATCTGGATTTCTGCGGGGTCTGGGGCTCACACTGCTGCAGAACCAAATCACAGCTTCACATTCCAGCACTTTTCCTGCTGAGCTTGAGTGGGAATTACCAAGTGGGAATTACCAGTGGCCTCTGGAAACACAGAGGAATCATTGCTTGCTTTAGTAAACTCAAACTGTTTGCAAAGCTGCCCCTTTCCATGATTTCTCTCCATTCCAGTGTGGCTGGATCTTTGAGGGCAGCAATTCTCCTTTGGCCCCCTCTGCCTCAGGTCACTGGGTGGGATGAAGGGCTGCAAAGACCCAAATGGGTCTGAAATTTCCCCAAATTTCTTTATTTTTTTCCCTTGTTTTCTGTATAAGCAGAACTGAAGTTTCTCATGCTGTCATGTGCTTATTCAAGCCATTGTTTCATTCCCTTCCCTCTATAAATATCACATTGATGGATAGGGCATCGATAGGGCATCTATCAGTGAAATTTGGGAGTCACCACACAAAACTCCAACGTCAAAAATCATCTGAGCCTAATTACTCCCCATCCCCTAAGAGAGCAAAGCACAGCTGTATTTTGAACAGGGAAAAGTTAGAGAGAAGCAAAGCGCTGGCTTTATTTCAGTGGCAGGATATTAAATGATACAGCTGTTATCTTTGCCTGTAGTATAAATTATTGACTTGAGCCTTCAGTCAGTTTGGCAACGGTGCCAAATGAATATTACAGGAGTACAACGCAGCAAACAGAATCTGTCATTGAATCTGGGGCTCCCTTAGAACCGAAATTACGGCGAACAAAATGCCTGTGCACTAGATTGGAAAAGGTTCATTATTATTTATTCATCTTGCCCAGCAACACAAAAAGCTAATGAAATTTCATTGAGAAGGGGGCACGTCAGGATTCGTATCCATCAGCAAGGCACATCCCTCCAACTTCATCAGGGATATTTGTCTTCATAATTAGATGTCTGTTCCACGGGAGTTCTCCATCTGAAGGACATGCCCAAGTTCATGACATGAAACGAATCACCCACGCTACCAAAAAGGTGATTTCCACCTCTTATCTCGCTTGCCTACATCTCCCACAGCAGCAGAAATTCTTTGGAAAATCTTTTCCTAAAGCCAGAACAAGTCAGGCCCAGGTAGGAGTTTCAGCGCTGTTGCTCACACGTTTGTTTACTTTTCAGGAAAATATTCCATTATTAACACAGGTGACACATTGGTGTATTTATAGCCCCTCTCCTGGAGACCTTTCCACACAGCCCCACGATGAATTGTTCATAAATCCGTGCCCATCTCCAGCCGAAAGCTTAAATCAGTGCAGCTCCACTGAATGCTCTCCACAACCCATCCATTAGGAGCAATTTTCCTTCTCTGCAACTTGAACTCCTGCTCTGGAATCTTTAGGGAATATTTGGGGGTTTGCAGGGAACAGGTAGCCTGTAAATCTGAGGCTTGATTGCTGCACTCGGGGTGGTATCAGGAGAAAACGTCACATTTTGGCATTTAGGGATCCATCCTAAATTATTTGGGATTAGAATGTGTGTATCTGTTAGATGGGTAATTAATTCCCTGCTACCCAAATATATTCCCAGAAAGTGTTGAAGCAATACTGGTTATTATGGAACTTATAAAAAATGTTGGGAACATCATATTTTGACAAAATCTTTTGTCACCATATATATTTAATTGAAAAAGGCTTATAATTCTCACAAATATGACAGGTTTTGCATAATGCTTCCTTAATTATCACCTGTGATATATTACACCCTAATTTTCTATGCTAGATTCTGAAAATAATGGTTCTATTAGGAATTAAATCCTTATTTTATCATTTTATTGTTCGTTTTCACACCCAAGGGAAATGTGCAGTCAGTTCATAACCCGAACATGTTGTTTGCCACATCAGCCTCAGCTCACCCCACCTGCCCCACCACAGAGCTCCTGTTTAAATAACAGGGAAAACATTGGGGTATTTGCCTCATTGCTCAAGGAATACAATTGAAAACGTGCAGAATCCATTTATTGAAAGCATTTCAAATTTCTGTGCCATTTAGGGCTGGAGGAGCCCTAATTAAATAAAAGGTGCATCCCCAAACTCAAATCAAGCGTGGGGGTTCTCCGAGTGAGCCACCGGCAACTTCCACCCACCACACAGGGGAAGAGGGGACAAAGGAAGGGGCACCAGGAGTGCCAGCTCCTGGGAAAGGCCAGATTCCAGCTGTGCCTGCTTTCATCTGCTTGCCCTCGCTGCTTTTCAAACCTCAGGGAAGGAGCACCATTTTCCCTGATGGAATGGCCTCAGGTTGAGCATGGGGAAGTTGAGGTTGGATCTTAGGGGAAATTTCTTTATGGAAGGAGTTTTAAAGGATTGGAACAGGCTGCCCAGGGCAGCGGTGGCATCACCATCATGAGAAGGGTTCAAAAGAAGTGTGGATGTGGCACTTGAGGGCATGGTTGAGTGGTGAACGTGGTGGTGGTGCTGGGATGGATGGGTTTGTTCCTTTGGAAGTCTTTTCCAGCTGCAAAGATTCCAAGATTCTGTGAAAGGGATGCCTTGTGCTCTTGGCTTTCATTTTAAAGTCGGTTTCATTTACACACCCTGGACTCCAGCGCCAAATTTCCCACCATTACTGAGAGTTTTTCCCACTCCAGCAGTGCCAGGACTTTCCCCCGTGGGCCTCCTCAGTGCCTCCCCTTCTCCCAACATCACAGGGAGCTAAATGTCTCCCTGGTTTGGTGTCTGCTGACAGAGACGCTGTGGAATTCCACCAGTGCTCCCAATTTGACTCTCTCAATAGAAGCTGAGACTTGAAAGGAGCCCTGTGGCTCTGGGGCTCTGCACATCAACGTCTGAAGGGAGAAAACGCATGAAAGCTGAAGGCCCTTTGGGAAAATCCTACAGGTTTTAGGTTGCTTCTTGCTGCTCAAACCTATAAGATCTAATCTGGCTCTCTCTGTGTCGCTGCTTCGCTCTCAGAGCTGGGTGTCACTGGGAGGGAGCCAGGGAGTCCTGCCTCTGCTGCCTGGGCTCCTGACAAGTTCTTTTTCTTCCACAGAATGCTGTCATGGCCCTTTTTCTGCTTCCTCTCCACCCCTCTTCTCTTCCTGTGTTAAAACCCGACTCCTTGAAGGGATGTGTGTTACTTTGGGTGGTACCAAGCAGAGTTCCCTCCGTTACCTCTCGTTTCGCATCTGGCAGGCTCCTTTTAAAATCCTTGAGCTCCCTGGCCCAGGCCTTTGAGGAGGGAAATAATCATTTCATTCTGCCTCTGACAAGATTCAATCAAAAACCCCACTGTTCTTTGCAGGGAAACACTCCATGACATTTAAATATCTGTGGACCCCATAAACTCCCTGTCTCCCAATTAAAAATTACCAACGTCTTCAGCTGAAAAATTAAACAGATTTTGAATAAGTTGGATTTTTCATAAATTTTCTGCTGTCATTCGAAGAGGGAAGGGTCTAATTCAGCTGTCCCATGCATTTTGCTGGAGCTGACAGGTGTTTTACTATCACACTGATTTAAAAGAGGCCTCTTAATCAGGTGTCAGCTTTGGTCCATAAAGTCATATTAATGTTTTGGATCAGATATGAAGCTCTATCTAAGGCACATTAAGAAAGATTCATTAGAAACTCACTACCCCTGGAATTTACAGCCTTCCTGGAACTTAATAGCCTGGATAAATTCCTCCTTATCTGCTTTGCTTATGTGAATTATGGCAGTTTTGCATTTAGAACCTTCTTCTTATGATCTTCCATGAGGATTCACTGATATGGTACGTCCAGAATCATGGAATGATTCAGGCTGGAAGGGACATTAAAACTCATCCAGTTCCACCCCACAGGGACACCTTCCACTATCCCAGGTTGCTCCAAACCTTGCCCAGCCTAGCCTTGGACACTTCCAGGGATGAGGTAGTCACAGCTCCTCTGCTCCCAGCCCACCAGAACTCCCCATCCTGGTCCTGGAGCAGTGAAGCCTCTGGAGTTTGGCTCCTTGGAGCTGATTCTCCCAGGCAAACCTAAAGCCTTTCCCTGCAAATGGAGGATGCTGTTCCTGGGACACTCTCAGTTTCACCAAATGGATTTTATCTGCTGCCAGCGATCACCTTGGAGTAATGGTAATTCCACCTCCTCTTGGCAAAAAAACTCCTGATGGGAAGGAAGATCTGTGTAGGAAAGGGGTTAAGGTCAGCTAATTTACAGTATTGGCCTACTGAGTTATCTTCCCTCGCATTCCAGACGGGGCCTGGGCCAGCCCAAACTGCCTTGGGCTGTTCTCCTTTGCATTTCCAGCTGGGCAGAGGCCTCAGAAGGAGCTGAATATGAGGCCAACCAGAGGCAGGAACAGGGAAGAACAGGGAGCAGGATCTGGCTGGAAATTCAGCTGATCAAGTGCGAACCCCAGATTTGTGATTCTTTCTCCCCGCCTGGATGAGGCAGGGCATAAGTATTTAAATATTTCTTGTGGCTGAGTAAAGCCCCCTTAACTCCACTTGACAGGAATATCAGGGTGTGACATACCCACCCCTTGCCCACAAAGCAGTGCCAGGGAGCACTGGGACACCCCCTCCTGATTCCATAATTATGGAAAACCAGGGTTCCTCCTCTTCCCTTGGCACTGTGTTAATCCCTGCCTTGGCTGAAGACAATATCAAGTAATGCATGAAGGAATGTTGATTCATTTTCCTGCTTTAGCTTTGAATTCAGGCTGGCATAATTATGGTCTTTATGGAGATCGAACTGATTTGGCATCATAAAGAAATACATTTTAACTTCCTACCAAACATTCCGTAACAAGAGTTTATATTTACTTCCAGGCACCACACTGAGGAGTCACACATGATTTTTTATGTATAGGAATGACACATTTAATCAAATATTCATATTCCAATAGATTTTTTTTTTTAAACTGAATTATTTAAATCTTAACAAAAGCAAACAGCTCTACGAAATGCATTTGTCATGTGTATCTCTGGAGAAATCATGGGGATTGTATTGAACCTGGAGGATGGAGAAGAAATATATGGCCATTCTCTATAGGAAACACAAAAGGATGCATCAGGAAATTAGAAATGACCAGCCTGACCTTTTCTATAAATAAGAGATGGACTCCTAGGACACCATTGGCTCAGAGAGTGCGCATCATTTCTCACAAATTTGATGTTATTCTCTGCTGCAGATCAGCCAGCAAGAAAAGGATATTAAAGAGGAAACAAAACAACAGCAAGAAGCTGCCTTTGCTAAAATTCATGGGCAGTATTTTTGTGACAGGGACTGTGACACGTCCACTGGAAAGGAGCTGTAAAATATTGCGTCCTTATTCTACACATTAAGGGCCTGCTGCACTAAGGACATGGGAAGGGGATATAAATTTAAGGGATTCAGTCGTTTGCAAATGACAAATGGGTCTAAATTCCGTTTAGGAAAAAACATGGGAAATTAATTCCAGGCTTACCAAAATATTTACATTTTCATGAGGTGAGGCAGGGATTTTTATGTACATCATGTAGTTCCCCTAGCCCGGCCAGGTGCATGGATTTAAAATGCAGAACGATGATCCCTGGGTCATTTTGGGGCTTCAGGAAAACTTCTCCCTGGCAGTTGTGGGAAGGTAACGAGAAGGGCTGAGAAAATGAATCCAGAAGGGAAGAAAATTCCTCCCAAAGTAAAGACAAGTCAAAGGGTCAGTTGTAGAAACAGTGAAAAAAGAAGTCTTCAAATTTGTCAAGGGATTAAACCCAGAAGAGTGGCAGGAAAAGAACCAAAGATTATTTAAGCAGACCCAGCCACCCTTTCTGGGGAGAGAGCTGCTCTGCCTTGCCCCCCTGGTTTGCTGAACAAATTGTCTTCTCCCCTGCTCCCCAGAACAAGGAAGATCACCACGAAAAAGAAAATGGTTCTGGTTTGCCTTGCAATCAATAATTAATTTCATTTTGAATCTGAATGAAAGGTTGATTATTTAATGCTACTGCTCTTTGAAAAGGAGTGAAAAAAGGGAGGGAAAAAAACCCAAAACATCAATAAAAAACGAACAAACAAATAAAAACCCCATAAACAACCCCAAAACCAGGCCAGTATATTAAAAAAGTATATGTAAAGTACACAAAAATGATATCTGAAAGGATGGGAAGGCTTGGAGGAGAGGGAGGTGAGTGATTTCCTCAGACTGTGCAGTGCCCAGGGAACACCAAACACAGAACCAGAGTTCCACAGCTCCATCCTTCCCTGCTGCCAGCCCCGACCCACAGCTCAGGGATGGGGTGGATGGGCACGTTTAAGGGTTGGCCAAAGAGCTTCCACGGGAAATATGCAAAGAAGCTTCACTGTCGCCTGCAAAATAAATCACCAGCACCTGAGCTCTGCGATTTTATTATCAATCAGACCTGAAATATTTCCTCCTTAATAGTGCAGTGGCTGGAGGTGGGTTCTCTGAGGAATATAACAGCAGACCTTAACTTGCAGCTGAAAGCAAAGGACTCCAAAGGACAATTTTACGTGGAAGGACACGCGAAAGGCACCTAATCTCAAATCATTGTTTTTCTTTCGCAGGGGAAGAAACCCTTCATGGGCCTGTTTTTATCCAAGAGCCATATGATATCACTTATTCCGTGGGCTCAGCAAATCCAGAGATCCTCCTGAACTGCACAGCCAAAGGGTACCCGCTGCCCTACTACAGGTGAAGTCAGCCTCGGGGAAATCGTGTCTCGCTGTCGCTCTTTGAGCTGTGTTTTAGTCACTGCACCACCATAAAGAAACACCCCAAAATGTGCTGAGTGCTCGCAGCAGGGACAGACAAAGCTTAGAGCAAATTGGAGGAATGAAGGAGAAATATTTTCGCTGCTTTGCTGTAAAGAAAATTAACGCAGGGAAAGAAAATAATTGAAAATCATCCCCAAAGTATTTTAAAATACACAAAATTAATTCTAAATCCACAGAACAGCTGTGAAAAATGGGAAAATGGAAGCACTGAGAATCTGCACTTGATAAAAATTTCCATGCATTAATAAATGCTTGGAAAGCAGAAGAGCAGCATCCTTCCCCTTTTCTAATTCCAGCATTTCATGTACATATTTATGGTTTTTGTTTATCTCCAATACCTTACAAGAGTCACTTAATAAAACCTTGGTACAGAGGACTTTTTGTTTATTCAGTAACTATGGACACATCATTTACAAAATGTTGCCCCAGGTATCTGGAAATCCAAGTGGGATAAGAGAAAAAGCTGGGA